>BPLQ01001418.1:0-242770 GCA_021605075.1 Caerostris darwini
ACTATAACCGTTGAATCCCCTTGTATATAGAAAAATTGAATTAGTTCATATTTAAATTCAGTTTTTTGGTTAATAGTTGTTAAAATAATCTTTCATTAGAAAATAGGGTTGCGATCTTATATTTTCTTGAATAGCTCACAGAAACTTATAAACCAAGAACATTTCCAAAAAATCAAAACATTAGTTAGGCATTAATACCTTTAGTGCATTAGTTGTCCTATTCGGTGTACTGATCTACACAGTACAGTCTCAATAAGCAAAATACTGTCAACTGACTTTCATGTAATCCTAGTAGACTCAGATATGTCGTTCTTTCTGACCATATGTTCGCAAAAAAAAAAACTGACAGAAGTATTTCATTGGATAACCAGCTTAGGTTCTTTTTTATTTATTTTATTCTTTTTTATATATTTATCTGTTTTTGCTTCAGAGGTTTCTGGTTGTCTGGCAACTATATCAATATGCTCTAGAAGTTGTATAAATATGACAATATATTGCCTCAGGGAAAAAGCAAGTGTATATTTCGTTTAGATGTTAAGATCGGGAAATTGATGAAACTGACGATTCAAACGTTAAAAACGTAAAAGACTATCACGCATACAATAGGCATGTAGTATTTAATGCAATGGTTATGTTACCAAATGTGCATAAGTTAATGTATTTATTCCTTCTAGCGATATCATTCTTTTTTTTTTTTTTTTTTCCTTTGTAAAGTTAATTTTTATATACTTTGTTTCATTTTTAGGCATTCTTCGCTTCATTTTTATTTATACTGTTTAAAATTTACTGTTATCTTTATATAAAAATGAATAACTTTTCGTAAACAAAAACGTTCTGTGATCTATAATGATATTGTTTTAAAAAATTACAAATAATGTAAAAAATTAAAACTCTCAAAAAGGATTATTACTTTATTTATAAAGAGTGAAAATATCCTTTTCTATCTTTATAAACAAAATTTAATTCTTGACTACATTCAATTCGTGATATCTTAAGTGTTGTTATTATGGCTCATCCTCTGTGTCCTGCAGTGCGGGACGGTCACCCCATGAGTAGTCTATTCATGGATGGAGGGAAAGAGGGCAGCTTCTATTGTGAGGGATCCACCTGTAGGTAGAAGTCAGACTTGGCTCCGTGTCGCCGCAATAGGAGGGCAGTGCCTTCCGGTAGGACTTTAAGAGGACAACCCCGCAATTGCATATCTTATGGGAGAAAACCCGGAAAATCCTCACCAGGTAGTCCGACTCACGAGGCAAGATGTTGAACATCCCGAATGCCATCAAGACTCCGCGTTTTTTTTAAATAATGTCTACTACAAAGTCGACAGTGGATGGAACCTCAGCCGTGATGCTCATCAGCTGCTCACGTTACCATTGAGTCACGAGTCGAGCTTAAATGTTAAAACTATAATCTGAAATATTTTTGATACTGTTTTAACATTTATTATTATTATTATCATTATCATTTTGAAAATATCTGTTTGTGCTCTGTACGATTTAAAAAATGATGAAATATCTCCAATGTGGCCGTAATATCATGGAAATTTGAGGAAACATCTAATGAATTTATGAAAAAAAAGTATGGCAGAAAACGCGGAACACTTCCAACAGGTAATCCGACTCACGAGGCAAGATGCTGAATATCCCAAACGTCATCGAGTCTCCTCGTTCTTTGAAACAACGTCTACAACAATGCAGCCAGCGGAGGGAACCTCAGCCCTCATGGTCACCAGCAACGTAGGCTACCACTGAGCCACGAGTCTGGCTTAAGTGCTAAAACTACTATAATTTGAAGTATTTTTAAAACTATATGTTAACAGTTATTATTATTATTAGCATTATCATTTTGAAAATACACTGTTTATGCACTTGTACTAATCAAGAATGGGGAAATATCGCCAATGTGGCACGAAAATTTGAGGAAAAATCTAATGAATTTACTAATTTGTAAACGTATAAATCTTTTTTTTTTTTTTTTTTTAATTTTTAGAAAATATTCCAAAATAATATTGTACATTTCTTTTCATCCCATCTTGATCTGAACTCATTTTATTATTTACAAAATCGATATAATTTTATTTATGTAAGGTAATGTTAGGTCAATAAATCTAACCTAAATATTTATATATCTGCAAACCACTCCTCCAAGCCTTTATTACTATATTTGCAAAACAAATAAAACTCACTAAAGCTATCATAAAAACGGGTGGAATGTTCAATATCTTTTCACTGCAAATCCATGCTTAGTTTTGACAGCAGTTTTCACACAAATCTCGCGGCGGAATGGTGACTATCGAAACAAACCAAACAAAGGTTTTTGCTTGAACTGCTAGATTTTTTGTGCAGGAAACTTGTTTATTTTTTAAAGTTTATTCATTTTCCTCATTTTTTTTATTTTACAGCGCTGCTGCTTTTGTACGATGTGACAAACAAAACCAGCTTTGACAATACTAGGGTGAGTTTCATGTTTATCTTCTTGATTTGTTTTATATTGACTTCAACTATATAAGATAAAAGAAATGTATGTCAGTGTTAGAATATCTGAAAAACCAATTTTCGCCACTGGTGCATACTAATGCATTAAAATCGATTATGTATTTAAATGCATTAAAATCGGTTATGTGCACTAATGTACTAAAATCGGTTTATAATATTATCATTAATATTTATGTAATATAATGCATTAAAATGGGTTATGTATTCTAATGCATTAAAATCGGTTATGATCAGTTAAGTTCTTTCTTTAGAAAAGTAAAGTAATAAAAGCACTTATTCTGTAAAATTTCTATTATTAAGGCAACTCACCACATTCTGAACCAAAAATGGTAATTAATGTTTTATGAAATTTTTTTAAATAAATTAGGTTATAAAACATTGTACCAGAAAAATTAAAATATAGACATGAATAGTGAGTTTGTTAAATTGCGTCAAAAATTAATAAAAACTTATATTTTTGTCTTTACTGAATTATTCTTAATTAAAAGAGTATGTAAAATGTATCTTACTGACTTGCATAAATGTAGACATAAATTGATTTTGCTTGAATTGAACTAAAAGAATAATACTATTATAAAGTATAGCTGGATTAAACTCTCAAACAAATACACAGTTGGTTCTATATCTCGAAACTCTTTATTTTTAAACAAAACCAGAATTCGATGAATAATACAGTAGCATCACAAAGCTCATACTAAAAGTCTACTCTATTAAATACAATAGCATCACAAATTTATTATTATTTTGTTAATAACTTTTTAACACACGAAAGCACCTATTTGTATCACATGTTAAAATATACGAGGTCTGTATATTAAGAAAAGAGGCATTATCTTATACATATGGATGTCTTTGTCCATGCTGGTAGCTTCAGATATCCTTCAGATATTCAGTCTACAGGTCCGCTCGAATAATCCGTTAAATTTTATTTTACATTTTCGGGAGGGGGACTTGAAATTGCTGGCAATCCAGAGCAATATCCACCGCTTTCTACTTCTTCAACACCATAAATGAATCTTTTGTGTCTCTGAAACACTCTTCACATATGAATATACAGTCTTTTCCATAAACCTGAGTAAGCATCTGTGAACACTCTGTTGTTGCATTGTTCAATTTCACTATAAATTTTAAATCCATGCGGTGTTCAATTTTGATGGTAAGCCAGTGAAGTGAAATATAAGCACACTTATTGATGACTGGCGAAACATTGAAGGTACGACAATGATGAGATTTGCCTGTACAGGCTCAGACACGTATACAGTTATCTTTCCTGGGGTGTCATTTGATTCTCATTGCGAATGAAGGGAACTGCAAAGCCCGCTATTTTATAGATAGACACCGCCGCGACTGGAATCCGAAACCTGTGACACCGAGCCCAAGTTACTCTGCCATTAGGCCCCCATGTTTTATTATATATTCAAATAAATTTCGTAATATATGCTTATTTTGAAATGAAATTCCAAAATTAATTACCTTATTTTAAACGAAACTACAAAACAAATAAATGTTTAAAAAATAATAATAAATAATTTTCCCAATATTTTTTTACAAATATTGAATATCATTTCTTTTTGAAACACGTAATTAGTCGGACTCGTGTACAGATAGATACAAGTTCCTTTTCGCGATGTTGTCTTCTCGCATTCTTCACACAAAACTTTCGAAGATTCATTATTCCTTCCGATGACACAAAAGTTCCCACTTATTGTTGTTTCTGGATTCGCACTTCTCAAAACTCGAAGAAGAAAGAATCATTACAGATTCCCTAATCTGCTAAAGAGTGTAAGAGTGATCTGCTAAGAGAGCCCCTAAATCAGACAGTCTGCCTACTGTCTGATTTAGGGGCGAGAGATGTTTTTCTTTTTACGGGGAAGGCTTATAAGGCCTACGCTCTACAGTCCTATTAGACCTGGACATACTGTTTAAAGGGGATTCTGAACCACTAAAAAACATCCATGGCTCCTCGAATCGGAAACATGCGGCACCGGCGCTAGGCACTCTGCCATTAAGATTACATGTTTCATTATAAATTCAAATAAATTTAATAATATACACTTGCTTTTAAATAAAATTTTAAAATTATTTACCCTATAATTTGAAACGAAACTATTAACCAAGTAAAGAAATAAAAAAATAATAATTAATAACTTCCTCGGTGTTTTTTTACAAGTATATAATATCATTTCTTTTTAAAACATGTAATTAGTCGGACTCGTGTACAAATAGATACAAGTTCCTTTTCGTGATGTTGTCTTCTCACATACTTCACACGAATATTTCGAAGATTCATTATTCTTTCCGGCTGCACAAAAGTTCCCTCTTGTTATTTCTGGATTCGCACTTCTCAAAACTCGAAGAAGAAAGAACAATTATGGATTCTTCTAATCTGTTGCCGGAGTATTGCTGAAAACAATGACGGAGATCCATCCTTCCTGTCGGGAGGGACTTGAGCCCGAAGACACTGTTTAATATACTTTGCTCGCCAAGAAGAGATGGGTTGACAGCTTCCTTTTCAAAAATGATAAGGGAAGTTTTGGAGTGACGGCCAACCCCCCCCCCAAACCTCCTACTTGATCGAGAAAAAGAGATAGGGGGGTGAAGGAAAAAAGGGATAGGGGGGTGTCACTTTCCGCGTTGTTTGTTTTGCGCTGTGTCCTGTGCTTCGACAGTTTCAATTATTGTTTCACGGGATGTTTGTTTTTGGTTTGGTTTTTATCATAAGTGAAATTTAATTTTTTGTTGCTGGTAGAATAGAATTTTTTTTTTGTGGGGAGGGAGGGGGAGTATTTGTTTATTTAAAAAGAAGGATGTATAGGCTCTTTAAGAATCTATTTTATCTGAGGAAAGCAGTTTGGTAGGTTATGGTTGCTGTGCTGTTTAAATATTTTAAGAAAGCGTGTAGACTTGGCCCATCTTAAAAATATTTTAAGAAAGCGTGTAGACTTGGCCCATCTTAAATCCGTGTGACTACAACAATATACAGTCCGCTTAAAAAACAATTGGTCCAACAAAAAAACACTCCAACAATATACAGTCACTGAGACATTTGGCATGAATAACATATACACTGAAGTGACAAAAGTCATGGGATAGCAATATGCAAATTTTCAGATGGCAGTAGCATCGCGTAGAACAGGTATAAATGCGCAGTGCTTCCGCAGAGCTTTCATTTCTGTTCAAGTTATTCATGTGAAGAGGTTTTGACGTGATGATGACCGCACGACGGGAATTAACAGACTTTGAACGCGGAATGTTAGTTGGAGCTAGACGCATGGGTCATGCCATTTCGGAAATCTTTAGGGAAATCAACATTCCCAGATCCACTGTGTCAAGAGTGTGCCGAGAGTATGAAATTTCAGGCATAACATCCCACCATGGACAGCGCTTTGGTCGACCGCCTGCACTTAACGACTGAGACCGGCGACGTCTGCAAAGAGTCGTAAATTCTAACAGACAAGCAAAACTGCATCAAATAACCGCAGAAATCAATGTGGGACGTACAAGAGACTTGTCTGTTTGAACTGTGCGGAGAAATTTGGCTTTCTTGGGCTATTCCAGCAGAAGACCGACTCGAGTGCCTTTACTGACAGAACGACATCGCTTGCAGCGACTCTCGTGGGCACGTGAGCATATCGGTTGGTCCCTAGATGAATGGAAAACTGTGGCCTGGTCCGATGAGTCACGATTTCAGTTGGTAAGAACTGATGGTAGGGTTCGAGTGTAGCGCAGACCCCACGAAGCCATGGACCCAAACTGTCAGCAAGGCACTGTTCAAGCTGGTGGTGGCTCCGTAATGGTGTGGGCTGTTTTTTCATGGCATGGACTTGGTCCTCTGGTGCGACTGGACCGAACATTGATTGGAAATGCTTATGTTCAGCTACTTGGAGATCACTTGCAGCCATTCATGGACTTCATGTACCCAAACAACGATGGGATTTTTATGGATGACAATGCGCCATGTCACCGGGCCACAACTGTTCGCGATTGGTTTGAAGAACATTCTGGACAATTCCAACGAATGATCTGGCCACCTAGATCGCCCGACATGAATTCCATCGAGCATTTATGGGACATCATCGAGAGGTCTGTTCGTGCCCAAAATCCTGCACCATCAACGCTTTCACAATTATGGACGTCTATCGAGACAGCATGGCTCAATATTCCTGCAGAAGACTTCCAACGACTTGTTGAGTCCATGCCACGTCCAGTTGCTGCACTTCGCCGGGCGAAAGGAGGGCCGACACGATATTAAGAGGTATCCCATGACTTTTGTCACTTCAGTGTAAAGCTATGTATAGAAATATTAATCACATTAAAACTAAAAAAAAATTTAATAAAGAAATGGTTTAACATTTGGTATAAAATATATTAGGAATTATTATTATTATTTTTTTTTTACTATTTTTAAACTACAGTTTGATTAAAACGTTTAAATGTAATTTAGACGCAAATAGTTGTCAAAAAAGTATTGGGAAGATTTTGAAATGAAAAATTTAAGAAATATATCATTATCATCATCATCACCATTTGCGCAACAGTCCCATAGTGCTCCAAGGCCGTCTGCCTATTGACAGATGTTGAGACAACAATCTACAACTCTGAGACAACTCTACAATCATATTAGAAGGGGGCGTACGATTTAAAGGGGATTCTGAACCACTACAGGCATCCATGGCACTTGGCATGACATCCATGGCCGGGACTGAACCCGAAACCTGTGGCACCGAAGCGCTAGTCACTCTATCATTAGGCCACCATGTTTTATTACATACTTAAATAAATTTCAAATTATACGCTGTCTTTTAAATGAAATTTCAAGATTATTTACTCTATGATTTTAAACGAAACTGCTAACCAAGTAAAAATTAATAATAAGTATCTTCATCGGTGTTTTTTTTTTACAAATATTTTAAATCATTTTCTTAAAACTTGTTAAATATTCGGACTCGTGTGCAGATACAAGCTGTTTGTGCATGTGTCAATAAAGCTGTGAGTTCTCCAACCTGTATCTCAAGTCTCAATCCAGTTACAATATAGCTGCACAAACCAACAACACTACAACATGGGATCCGTCTGAAAACACACCACTACATCATCAGAAAAATATTTTTATTGCACATGTAGCAAATAACTATTTATTTTAAAGATAATTTCAATCTTATTAGGAGGATAATAGTATTAAATGATGCAAGAATTTTTTTATTCTGTGTAATTTATTATTTTTTATATAGATTCCGTACCAGCCAATGCTATGTTTATACATAATGAAACATTCATTATTTTATGCAAATGCTGCCTTTGATATTCTGCTTTGATTAAACATAAGGTAGTATGATTACTGTTAAACTAGTACTCTTTAGAATCGCTACTCTTGTCAGGAAAGATCCATGATCTTTTGTTGAACAACGAGTCATACGTGCAACATATCATGTAGTCACACCACCATTTTAAATTCGTGTGTTATTCACCTGTCTCTAGTAGCATGTGACTTAATAGAATGATTGGCACGAATAGTATCTTAGGCATGCGTGATAAAATGAATCACCGTGATTTTTGCATGTTCCGCGACATACTCTAACAAAATGCAAGCTGATCACGCAAAAACGCCAATTCATAATTATTACAACTATTTCGATCTAGAATAGGAATTGCAGCGCCATCTGTATTTTGAATAGTTCGTTAAATGCACAGTTTGTTTCAAGCGCTATCACGATCATCGTCGTTTCTGAAATCAGCAACTGCAAATTGCCGAAAATTTGAACTTCATACTGAACAGTGGGGATAGTGTTCCACTTGTGCATGGCATAAACGGCACCAACATGAAGATGTTGTTTTCTTTGAATACTTTTAAATATAATTGTGACACACTTTAGTACCTTATGCGATAAACCACAGAAAATTCACAGCCTGATTATCGAGGCTTTACATATATCTGACAATCTCCCTCTCCAACCTCATGTGGCTTGATGGCCAAGTAACTAGTTCTCTGGCCCTTGGTATCACAGGATCCAGGTTCGAATACTGGTGGAAGCATGGATGTTTGTGGTTCGGAATCCACTTTAAACTGTAGGTCCCGGTCTGTTTAACCCTCGTGTACACTATATGACCGTAGAGCGACATACCAAACCAAATCTCCAACTTCATACTGAACTACTTTATGCGAGATACAGCAGGAAATTCAAAGCCTGACTGTCGAATATATCTCTTTACATATATCTGACAACTTCAAGGCTACGAATCGAGCTAGTTCTGCACATGACCGCCGTTTTGACACGAATCAAGTATTCAATGAACCATAGCTCTATTCTCTTTGTCTAGTCTTTATTCGCTTCCGTCTGGACAAAAAAAGGGACGAAAAAGCAAGTCTGGTATTCGCAAAATCCTGCAGATAGTTTTATCAAGGAATAAGACATTATAAAAAATTCATATTAACTAACAAGACATTATAAATCATGTAAAACGCACTAACAGGACATTAAAAACAATGTTATTTCTGTTCGCTGAAGGACTGATTCCCAATAAAAGCAAATTCAGCGATGTATTCCGATAACAGGGAGGCACCCAAATTATCTATTATTATTAGCAAAGAGTAAAAAGGTGAGGGTAGGTATTTGGGCGTTTTCCGAGAATTTTTTTCCAGCCTTTACACCACAGCGAATAGAGCATAACCAATAGAAAACGTATGGTGTTCGTTTTATTTTTGGATGGATTATTTTACCTGTGACTGCCCGAATTTTTTTTATCACTTGGGTTCGTTTCGTCACTCTACTGTCATCTTGTACACACTCTAGGCTAAATAGACCGGGACCTACAGTTTAATGTAGACTCCGAACCACCATCAAACATCCATGCCACAGCCAGAATTCAAATCTGAAGCCTTCATTACCAACGGCCAGAACCCTAGCCAATTGTCCATCACGTCGTTTATCACTTGGAAGATATCTAGAAAGCTGTCCTCAAATTGCTCAAACCCAGATACAAGACTTTCGCAATAGCCAGACCCGTATTTCTGGAAAAAAAACTGACTACAACATAAAATTATATTAATTGTTTCTCCCTCAAAATAATTTGTCTTCGTTTTATTTAAACAATGAACTCGATGCCTCTGTTTTAAATTAGCTACTTGGATCTAACAGAAGCGTGAAAAGTCTTCTCCAATCAGCGTCGTCGCTCCGGGGTGGTTGGAATCATCACGGAGTTGAGTTGACACAGACGTCTTGAACTCAAAGGTTATCGCATCTGTTTTCTTTCACTGGTAATAATCATTTGCGGACTTTATTTGCCCGTGGTCCGAGACCTTCTAAAACAAACAGCAGCAGCCGCGCAAACAGCTGGCCAAGAGCAGCCATCGACAGTCAATATTGACTCGATGCTGGCCGGCATTTTCCATGCGACGCTTCGAGCTGAGATATCGAAATGGCGAGGAGGGACAATGAAATTAAAATGAATCTTCGTTTCATTTAAAATTGTTCAGTTCGGCATTTCATTTTGGGAACTATGTTGAGGAAGTATGGAAAGCAACACTGATATATTTCTGCACTGCTTTTCCTGGTGCATTTTTAATTCAGTTTTACTATACATGAAATGAAGGAGATGAATGATGTAAAAATTTTAATTCAATTTGGTTAAAATATTATTTTCAGATGAAGGATATGAGCATTATAAAGTGGATATCGAATCCTTCATGTCTCAGTAACTGAAAAGATGGATTCCGCTCGTATTCCTCAAGCATTAACTGATTAATTGTTGGAGAGCATTTAAAAAAGGCCACATCCTCAATGCTTCAAATTAAAACCTTATTAATAAATTTTCGCGAAAAATTGACGTACATTGGTTAATTATTAGTATAACATTACATAACTGCAACTGCAGTGGTATATTTATAAAACTGCAACTTCTCAATGCTTTGGATTAAAATCATATTTATAGATATTGGTGAAACATTAGAGTTAAATTATCGGCATGAATTTTTAAAACGGTAATCCTCAAATTAAAATTATATTTATAAGTATTGGCGATTAATTATCCTACGTTGGTTAAGTATTGACGTACATTTTTAAAGAGGCTACTCATGAATGCTGAAAACTAAAATTTCAATGGCGCAAACATTAACGAACATTTTTAAAATGACACATTCTCAACGTTTCAAATTAAAACCGCATTTATAGATATTGGTGAATCTTTTGTGTTCATTATCGTTAGCCGGCATTTGCCATGCGACGCTTCGAGCTGAGATATTGAAATGTCGGATTTCGTATGAGGGACAATGAAATTAAAATGGATTCATTAAAACTGTTCAATCTTCGACATTTCGTTTCTGGAACGTTGTTGTTGGAGTATGGAAAGCAATGCTGGCGTACTCCCGTAGTGCTTTTCCTGGTTCATTTTTAATTCGGTTTAGTTAAAGTATTGTTTTGACATGAATGAGATGAATGATGTAAAAGTGGGTACATGTGTCAGTCACTCAAAAGATTGATTCCGGTCATATTCCTCAATTTATTAATTAATTATTACTGGAGTACATTTAAAAACGCCACATCTTCAATGTTAGAAATTAAAACCGCATTTATAGATATTGGTGAATCATTAGCATACATTAGTTAATTATTGGTGTACATTTAAGAGCATCACGTTTAAAAATCGCATTTATAGATATTGGTGAATCATTAGCGTTCGTTATCGGTGTACATTTGAAAAAGTCATATCGTCAATACTTCAATTTAAAACCATATTTATAAATTTTCGCGAAATAGTGGTTAAATATTGGCGTACATTTTTAAAACTACATCTCATAAGTGCTTCAAGTTAAAATCTAGAGGAGGTAGTATAAATAGTGGCTCAAAAAATTAACCTACATTATTGGCGTACATTTTTAAAATAGTAGCTTCTCAATGCTTCAAACTAAAACCATATTTATAGATATTAGGGAATCTTTTGCGTTAATTGTCATGCACTTAAAAATATCCCATCTTAAAACACATATATAGATATTGGTGAATTATTTGCGTTCATTTTATGCATGCATTTGAAAACGTCCCATCTCCAATGCTTCAAATTAAAATCGTATTCATAGATGGTGGTGAATCATTTGCGCACATTAAATTATCGGCGTACTTCTTTGAAAACGGAATATCCTTAAATTAAAATAGTATTTATAAGTATTGGATAATCGTTAGTGTACGTTGGTTGAATATTGGAGTACATTTTTGAAAAGGCACCTTATCAATGCTTCGAATTAAAATCTTATTTATAAATATTGGTGCAAAACGTACGTACAACGTACGTACGTATTAACGTACATTATTCGCGTGCATTTTTAAAAGGGCAACTTCTCAATGTTTAAAATTCAATGATGTTGACCGTAGAGCGACAAACCAAACCAAATTAAACTCTAATGAGTAGGAAAAAACTAATAAACAGTTATTACTTCCATTCTGAGATACAAACAAGTAATATAAAAAAAAAGTTTTAAAGTCAATTCCTACTTTTTTTTTCACTGTATTTGCAGAAAGTCCTTTATAAATAATTTCCATTCATTTTTTTTAAAGTTTATTTGCCGCCATCTATTGGTAGAGACATGCAACTTAAATCTAAAAAAAAATAAAATTAATTCATTAAATTTAATGAACGAATTAATATTTGAAAAAACTGCATTAACATCCAGTATCATCCACTACAAGTTCAAAAAAAATGTATTCGAACTTGAGTGGATGAATAAAAAGTATTTTATGAATGATTGAAAATGTGAGCAAGATATATATAGGGAGAGTGTGAGCTAATAGAAGGAATTGAATGAAGATTTGTAATCCCCTTACCATGCCGAATCGTCTTGAATCAGCACGCCCATTTTTCTCTCTCGTGAGAACCGCACGTCAGAAGACACGATCATTTTCAATCGAAAGAACGTTGCCCTTTACGTAATCGAGTATTCGAGCCCATAGTTATCATTAGGCTTCGTTCACTATTCGCATCCATAATTATCATCATGCGTTATTTTATTTATACTTAAATGAGTTAAATGATGAAGAGAGTTCAAATAAATCAGAAAAATCGATAATTGTCTGGGCTTTAGTTTTGTATCGTTTTTGTAACGACATTGGTTTTAAAAAAAATTCAGAGAAATTGTGATTGTCAAATTGAAAAAAATACCTGAAATTTAAATAGATTTCAAGAGGAAAAAAATTAGTCTATGCTTCACAAATTGGGTGAAAAATTAAAACCACATACTTATTTTCTGCCCAAAAATGCACAAAATTGAATGGCGCCCCAGGTAGAGAAATACGGATGTTCCAGAAATGTAACTCCAAAACGGATGCAGGATTGAAAACAAAAAGGACAGTTACAAATTTTATAACCCACCCCTCAATGGAGGCCGAAAAAATCCAAACATTTGACATTAAATAAACGGATCAATTTTTTTATCACATAGAAGTATAACTTTTGTGTTATATTTGTTATATGAGTGTAAAATTTTACTAAACATAATCATTTAATAATTATAATCAATTATTTTATTAATAATTAATAATTATTTTATTAATTAATATTAATTAATAACAGCATAGTCTTTGTACTTTCACCAATACTGTTTTTTTTTAAATGTAAAAAATAACAAATCATGAATGCTAGCTTCAACTGAAACATTTTTGTTAATAGTAGTAGTACATGTTACAGAGATAAAGGCATAATAGGGTACGACGAGTAGAACTTATATATTTATCCAACTGTGACAAAAAAGTAAGACTTATTATTTTTCTTTCAAAAACTCTTTATTTATTCTTCCAAATGTATTTCATCGCCTTCAAAGTAATCCCCTCCGGACACCATGCACTTGTGCCAACTCATTTTCCAATTCTCAACGCATTGTGAAAAGTCATCGGCCGGGATGGCCTTCAAAGCGCACCCCGATTCACGTTGAATCTCTTCAATCGACTCAAAACGGTGTCTCCGGAGTGGTGTTTTGAGTTTAGGGAATAGCCAGTCGCACGGTGTGAATACGGGGGTTGTGGAAGAATATGGGTTTCATTTTTGGCGAAAAAGTCACGAAGAATCATTGCAGTGTGAGCTGTTTTGAACGAACTGTCAAATTTCTGAACGAATTCCAACAACAACATCTTAGCACTTAAAAAATGACCGAAAACTTGTCTAAAAGCGTGCAATAGCTTATAGAGTTAACTCGTCGTCAGAGTAGCTAGTGCTCTTATTTTCTCGCCGATGTCGAACGTACCAAGCCCCTAATGAAGTGGGAAAACAAGTAATTAATTTTCTCTCATCCATCTTTATTAAGGGGAGGGTAAAAGCCTTTTCCTGTTATCAGCGACTTTTCTTCTTTTTGAACGCTCATAACCGTACCTCTTTAAAAACTCATTTCGCTCTCCAAAGTTGCTATCTCGTGTTTTCATAATGTTTTTGTCAATGAAATTTTCCCCCATCAAGCTGAAAAGCGACAGTTTTTTGTGCTTGTTTTTAATTTGATACGATTATGAAAACATTACGTGGTGTGTGTTATTGTTTTCCCTATAGCACCTTAATGGCTACATTATTTTTTTTTCTTCCTTTTTTATTATAAAAAAAATCCCTTAATGGCATTTATGAATAATAAATTATGTACTTTGTATTTAATACTGTTTCTCAAAGCTGAGTTTATAGTTATTTTTGTTATTGTTTGAGTCTATGTTGTCCATGCAAAGCCGCGTCTATAATTGAATACATGAGCTGTGAGCGCCACTCTTCCATCTAGCTTTCATTTCATTTGGATTGAAAAACACAACGCATGAGCAAACGTAAAACATAATTTCTGATTGTCAGCCCTACGCCCAATGCTCTACAATCGTATTTCGCCGGGACCTGCGGTTTAAAGGGGATTCCGAATCACTACAAACATCCATGCAACGCCGGACTCGAACCGAAACCTGTGGTATCGAAAGCTAATCGCTCTACCATCAGGCCTCCATAAACAATACTACTCACATTAATTATAAAAAAAAATGCCGATTTCTTAAAGCTGTGCAATAATGTTCAGAAAATCAGATTAACTTCAAAGAAGGTTACGATTTGCTATCGGCAAATCTATGTTGAAACTATGAACGTTCACTGGATATTTGAAGTCAAAACCAACCACAATTTTCTACAGTGCAAAAGCATATTCCTTATTGTATAGTTATCAGATTTATGTAAATGGTAATAATCTGTGAGTCTAGGTTAAGGCAAAGACTGATTTCTATTTCAAAAATTAATAATTTTAAAGTTTCTTATAATATTTGCTCTTGTATTGAACTTTCGTTTGACTGTTTATTAAATTTGTAGCCCTGTATTAATTCGACATATATTAAATTTAAAATCTTCTTTAAATGTGGGGGAAAACAATATGTATCATATGATTCATTAGTTTAACAGTCAAACGAATTGCAGCTATTATTTTTTAAATTTGCAGATATATAGTTGTGGTTTCATAAATGCCAGGAACTTTTTTCTAAACCATTAGCCAGTGAAATGCCAAATGTGTAACGGAATCAGCTGTACCCAGGGAGCATTATTTTGTATACACTCAGGGATAGCATTTGGAGGATACCTACCCTATTTTAGCATGCAAAGTATATTATAAATTACTTATTATAATATAATATAATATTAATCCAATATTTATTTAACAAACACTGTGTTTTTTTTTCGATAAGAAAGTACTTGTTTCTTCAAGATGAGTATGACGCCGTCTAAAATATGCTATCACCATTGGATCACTATCATTATTAGGACACAACTGAGGTGCGTCAACGTTGTCTTTTGATGAGAGTAAAACTTTACAAGATTGTTTTCATAATAAGTCCGCCCTCTTTATGTGTTCTTTTAAGGGAGTGAAAGTCTGGAAAACTAAAAGTAGTCTGTGCCGATGCGAAACTGGTGCAACCATCACCGGATCTACCAATTCAAATTCATTTGATTTTTAAATAGTTTCGATATTATATATTTATCTTTACTAAATAAAATACTTTTTCTTTGCTCTTCTATATTTTTTATAAAGTAATTATTACAAAGGATAATTGCAAAGGAGGGTTACAAAGGCTAGTGTGATATAAAACTCCCAAAAGGGAATTCATCAGAAATTTTGACGAATAAAATCATTCATGGTAATAGAAAGTCCCCGAATAACTACGCATTCCTTAAAAATCGATCGTTCCCACCTTTGAAATGTCGTTGCGAAAATTATTCAAAGAAGAATCGGGACTTGAATCAGAAATTTTTCCTATTTGAATTTGAAATTTTGAAACTGTTCCGCTATTTCCGACAGCGCAAATATTAAAGGCGCGCTTAAGTTTCAAATGATTTCCTTGAATTTTGCATCCATTCAAATCTCAATAAGTAAGAAGTCTTTCATTTAAAATATTTTCTGTTAAGTTACTTAGCTTTTTAGTAAAATCTTATTAATAAGAAGAATTTTTACAAACACAAAACAATTAATGGGATGCCTGATGGCCGAGTGACTTTTGGAAATGAGTTTTCTTTTAAATGAATTTTTAAAATCCGATCTTTCTAAAATTAATTAAATTTTTCTATTTAATCATTTTAATGTAATTATTTTTTTTTTAAAAATTGAAATTAATGTATTACAAAGCTGTATTTCGTCTGGGGCTTGATGCCGACTGACTTGCGCTCAGTGTCAGATAGAAATTTCGGGTTCGAGTCCCGGCGGTGCCATGGATACCACTTTATATGTTGCCACTTTATATATATATATAGATATAGATATAGATATATATACATATGTAAAGGCCTGATGGCCAAGTGACAAGAGTTCGGTGCATAGGGCGGTGCCATGGATGTTTGTAGTGGTTCGGAATCCACCTTAAGCAGCAGGTCCCGGTCTAATATGAGTGCAGGGTTTAGAGCTGATAGCCCTACCCCGTAAAAAGAAACCCTCTCTTGTCTCGGAATCTACCAGTAGACAGCCGGCCTTGGCCACCATGGACTTTTAGTGCCAGACAGTTAGTTTTCAGCTACATTTCGACTACTTAAATTCTTAAAATTGTATGAATAAAGCAATGAAAAATATACTTTAATTATTAGGTCTTATAATTTCATTCATTTTATCCCATCATTGTGACTGAATATCAAAAAGGTTCTTGCTTATATTTCTTTAGAAATGCCTTTTTACCCGAACCAGAGTTTATCATAAAGGAGAAACATTCGTTACTTCTAATTCAATGTCCATTTATTTAGGTATTTATTTTCCATTCTGATTAAAGGATCATTTCATTAAGTAACATATCTTTGGGTAGAACATTTCGGTATTTTACAATTTTTTTTTTCAGTTAATAAACTTAATATAAACTTCGTCATCCAAATGTAAATTTCCATTTTAGCAATAATCATTTCTGCATATAAACAATCATTAAATCATGATGTTTCCTTATTTAATGAAATAATTGCAACGCCAACATTTTTGTTGTAAATTATTCATTGCTGCAAAATTATTTGCATTTATTTTGAATAATGAAATTATTTCTACTATATCCGTTGAAGACAATCAGAATCATTAAATGTTCGCAATTGATTGGTGTAAAATAATTTTGCATAGTTTAATAAACAAAGCACATGATAAATAATAAATTATCACAAAATAATCTATACGAATGTTGTTAATTAAAAGGAAGAAAAAACTTTCTTCATTTCTGCAATATTTTTCCATGAAAATGTTAATAACATTTTTGCATAATTTATAAAATAAACAAAATTAACTATTCAGCTGCTAGTATAATCCATCTTTACGTCAAATATGATGAAAAGAATTATAAAAAAAAATGTTTTTCATAATTAATTATGTTATAAAATAAAATAAAATTAGCAAATAACTATATTATTGTTAAATTTTTTTTTGTTTTTTGTTGTTGTTTTTTTTGTTATAGAATATAAATTACAAAAGTATTTTAAGCTCTAAAAAATTTTTATTTTTCATAATAAAATAAAATTTACTATTACTATTTAAATATTTAAATATAATTTACTATTACTATACTTAAAATATACTCTACATATTTCTTTATTCACATTTACTAACGTAAATTTAGAAATAAATAAGTTAAATGAACAAATAAATATATTGTTTATTTTTTATTATAGATTACAAAATTGTTTTAAGCTCTAAAAATTTTGTATTCTTCATAATAAAAAACAATAATTACTTTACATATTCCTTTATTTACATTTACTGACATAAATTAAGTAACAAATAAGTGAAATTAACAAATAACTATATTTTTAAGAAATAAATATTATATATACTTACTTTTTTTTCCTATACATACATTTATTGTCATAACCAACTTATTCAGATAATTATAAAAAATTCATTATAATTTTTTAAAAAAATATTAGTTGAAATTATAAGTTCAAAAATAAAAAGCATAAAAATTATAAATAATATATAAATTAATTCAAATTATTAGCTCAAAATGTTAAAATTATAAGGTGAAAATGAAAGAATTTAAAAGAGAAAAAAAAACCTGGAATGAAAAAAATGACGGAATTTTTCTAGTTCCAAAAATTAATCGTACTATTTATATTGTTAAGAGCTTAATAAAAATAAAAATATATACATTATTATAATTCACGTTAAATGTTATTAAATTATAGACTTAAATTAGGTACTACTGTGCCCAAAAAGTAAGACCAATTATTTATTTTTTTCAAAAACTCATTATTTATTCTTCCGAATTTATTTCATCGCCTTCAAAGTAATACCCTCCGGACACAATGCAATCCAATCCTCAATGCATGCTAAAAAGTCCTCGCCAGGAATAGCCTTCAAAGGGTTCACGTTGAATCTCTTCGATCGACTCAAAACGGTGTCCCCGGATTGATCTTTTGAGTTTAGGGAATAGCCAAAAGTGGCACAGTGTGAATACGGTGGTTGTGGACCGATATGGGTTTCATTTTTGGCGAAAAAGTCACAAAGAATCAATGCAGTGTGAGCTGACGCTTTCAGTATTTTCGGTACCCATCGAGATTTTACACGTCTGAGGCCCAAAATGGAATGGACCGATCCTTTCGAAATTCCAACATCTTCAGCAAGGTTTGCAAGCACCCAATCTTTAATTTTTTGGACGTCAGCTTCGTCGGTTGAGGTTGGTGGTCGACCAGAGCTCTCTTCGTCTTCAACGCGTTCTCTGCCTTCTTTGAACTGTTTATACCACTTGCAAACATTTCTTTCCCATACAGGAATGCTCACCGAAGGCCTTCTGCAACATTCTATACGTTTCCACAAACAAAAATGAACGCAAGTTCTTTACTCAATGAATTCCGACATTTCAGAAATCATCGGAATCAGTTTTAGCGTCTCACAAAGCCAAGCATAACTTAAACACTAATGAATAATTTGACATCAAATTTCACACAGACATCAAGGACAGTGCCAGCAACCTAAAAAAGGGAAAAAAATGAAATTCTAAAAGACCTGGGAATTTTTAATTAAAAATATCTTACTTTTTGGACACAGCAGAATTAAAGATTAGAAGATTATTATTAAAATCAGTAAAAAAAACATTTTTAATAAATTGTTTTTATATTAATGTTGTCAGAAATATTTTCAAATTATTCCAAAAAATACTATAAAAATTTATCATACACAATAACAATTTTTTAATAAAAATAACAATTTTTTTGTAGAAATAATAATTTTTTTTAAATAAACATGTCTTACAATAAGTAATAGTTTTTTTAAAAATAAACCTTTTCAGAATATTAGCTATATTATCATGTGGAAAATAATAATTATGAACAATATACTAAAATAATAAACAAGTAAATTTATTAAAAACATTCTTAATACGAAGAATGTTTTTAATAGCTTTGCTAGTTTAAACTTTCTTTGTTTGCATGTTTTTTTCTGCAACGGATATTGGGTTAATTCTGTTATATATCGCAATGAAAACAGTTTTGTTATCAATCTAAAACATTCATTTTTAATCTTCTTATAGGTCTTTTTATTGAATGAAAAGCAACATTTTAACTTTAATACATTTTATCTTTTTCAAGTTAAAGCACAACCTTTTTTTACATAAAGGCTTTTAAATACGATTTATCGAATTATCGCGAGATTAATTTTATGACAAAACATTTTGAAAAGTGCAGACATTTTTATTTCAGCAATGAAAAAAAGGCTTATAGAAGTTTAAACACTTGTTTTATTATTATCACTTTTACGAAATTTTTTTACATATTTTCAAAAATAAAAATTACTGAAAAATAGCAAATCATAGTCGCTTGCAGAGAAATGACTTATACCTCAAAAACAAAATAATGGGAAGATATTTTTTTATTACATAATTAAATAATGTCATAATAATTACGTAAATATATAATTACGTAATTAAATAATGTAATTTAATTCGGTCTTAGCAGATATGATCTAACATTACTCAGCAACAGAAACCAAAACATTTTTCCAAACCATGACAAAAAAAAAAAAAATTTATTGTTTTTTAAATATTGGTAATTTTTTTTTAATTAAAATATAATACCTTGGTAAAAATATACATTTATTAAACTGTTATATGGAATTCAGTAGACAAATATAAAAATTACACATATAAAAGCAAGTCCAATTGCAAGTGCGTACGAGTATAAATAATAAAAAACATTAGTCGCAATCGATAAGGTCATCAGAAGCAATGTATTAAAATAGCCTCAAACGTAAAAAAAAAAGGTGTGATGCTATTTTCCGTTTAAATAAAATTATTGGTATCATCTGATCGATTGAAAATCTGGTTAAATAAAAAAATATGACTTTTATTTAATTAAACATATCTAAAAAATATTTTTCGTAGTTTTTGATTGTGCACCTGATAAAAAAAATTAGAAATTAATAAAAACTTGACTTTTATGTGTTATATTTTTAAACAGAGGAATGGAGTCGGAGTCAGAGACAGAAGTCAGGAATCGAGTATTTTTTAAAGAAAATTGATATCAAAATTTGATTATAGTTATAAAAAATTATATTTATTTACATACTTATTATTTTCAAAATTCTGGATACTTTCTAATTGGAGACACTGGTCGCCAAGCACCAAATCTTGGCGATTGCCAAGGGGAGATCAATAATTCAGCATGGCAATCACTAAACTTTATCACGGAGAGGTATTTTTATGGAAACTATACTGTATCATAAAGGTTTGTCAGAGAATGGTCATCTGGAGGAAGAGGGCAAGAAATGTATGTAAACAATTGGTCATTTGGCATCGCATTGCAACTTTGTGAGTAAAATACAGCATTTTATTTGGTATGCCTTAGGTTAAACTATAATACCTTACCACAAAAGATTTAGTACTGTTATTTTTTATAGGATATATGTACTTTTGTAAGCAAATTTAGAGAACAAGAATGTTTTTTAAGTTACTGCAAATACTACACCTTTAAAGTTGTTATAAAAGCTTTGTTGCTTCACAAACTGTGTTAATGGATATGAGTTCAACGAATTTATTTCACAAGTTTTTCTTTTCATTAGTAAAGATCGTAATTCGTCGTTCATTAGTAAACCCGACACTTGTGGTACCGAGCGCCAGAGTGCTAGCCATCAGACCCAGTCTAATAGGACTGTAAAGCAATGAGCGTAGGACTCACAATCCTACTCCGTAAAAAAGAAAACATCTCGAAAACATGTATCGAGATGGGTTTTTTTCGAGAAGACGGACTTGGCCCACCATAAATGATGCTGTGCCATTGAAGAAGAAGAAGACACAAATATCTTGCTTTCTATATTGGAAGATGGGGCCTGAATGGCCGAGTAGCTAGCTCTCTGGCTCTCTGTACTACAGGTTTCGGGTTCAATTCGCGGCGGTACCATGGATGTTTCTAGTTGTTCGGAATCCACTTTAAATCGTAGGTCCCGGTCTAACAGGATCGTAGAGCGTTGCGAGTGTAGTGTTACTCCGCGTACGCAGCTTATCTTCAAGCTACGGACGCGGGGGAACCTCCTGGGTAGTGCTAAGTGAGTAACGTCTGTGCAGCGCTTGCCTTAAGGCATCTAAGACAACTGTCTAAGTGTTTGCCAGCTGCATTAGAGCAAAAATATATATATATTGTAAGATTTTCTGTAAATTATTTTCATTTCTGATTGCAGGCTTGGCTGGGCGAGATCAACGAGTACGCACAGGACGACGTGGTCATCATGCTGATCGGAAACAAAGCGGACTCGGGTCCCGACCGCGTGGTCCAGTATGAGGACGGAGAGAGGCTGGCCAAGGTGAGTTTACGTTAAAATATACCATTTAGTAACTATACAAAAGTTCATATGATTTAAAACTTCATATGAACTTTTAATGGTTTAGGAATTAGCAATTTAATTAATTAATGTTTTAAAGAATTAGCTATTCTTTATGTATGCGAAGTAATGTTTAATGTACAAAGATGAAATTTTTGAACGAAGAACTCGGCATTGTGTTCAATTTAAATTTGTCTAGTATATTTACCTCATTCAATGCATATGTCGACTTTAGTGAATGAGATTTAACTTATTGAATTGCTTGTTCACAAATAATCAACTGGTTAAGCGGTCTGGATAATTATTTTGCTCTATTTGCAATGTATACATATAGATTAAGTACATTTAGTTTTTTACGTACTGTCTGATAATTATATAGCCTATATGGTACTATCACCAAAGACTACATTCGCAATGTTTCCTTCAATCCTTTTTTGCAAATGCAATGTCTTTAGAAATAAGTGAATGCTTATGAAATACGTCAGAATCTTGGTTGCAATTATAAATCCCTTCGAATATCTCCCACGTAAATATTTTGGTTAAATTCACAGTAATGAATGATTAGGGGTGGTGATGAGTTCTCTTGGTTCAGGAAAGTTAGGTGTTCTGCAGGTAGAAAGCCACCTTTAATTTTAAAATGATTAAATGAAACATTTAGCTGATAAGTGATTTATTGGAAACTCATCTCAACACACTCTGTGCATATTATACATAAGAATAAACCCACTGAATACATCTACAAAATCCTGGTAAATATAATACTCTCAAGGGGTAAGTTTCAGCAATTCTACGCTGCGTCACTCAACTGCCAACTCTATCTCTTTGACTCTCACTAGTCCCTTCACGTATACCAAAGCCGATCCTTACAAAAGTTCACATTGAAGCCAGTTTTGAAAGAATGAATAATTGACCTTGGTCTCCACCCGCGTCTTTCCTTGTGTGCTCTTTGCAACAGCTCTCTCTCTCTGGTGTATCCAGCGTTTTCAAGAAAATGTACTTACGATTTTCCAAGGAATGCAACCCTTTTGCTTCCTATATAATTCCTGTGAGAATGCAGGGTTCTGCCGACATGAAGTCTATCTTTATATTTACCCTTTCAAGTATTTCCAATCCTTCAAAGATCGAAGTCCGCCCCTTTAAATAATCTTTGTTTATTGTGCATAAATCAACAGCTGTACTTTTCATACATACTTGTACATAAAGCCACTGCAGCTTCTTTGTTGCAATTTCCACCGATTTTTACAGGCGTCAAACCTAAATATTGCTCATACCGTCATAATCGCACTAACATCGATTTTTTTTTTTTCACATTGGGATCATTTAATTTTCTGGCGCTCGGTACCACAGCCTTTAGGTTCGAGTCCCGGTGGTGCGATAGATATTTGTAGTAGTTGTCGTAGTTTGTAGTAATCCACTTTAAGCCGTAGATCCTGGTCTAATATGACTGAAGAACGTTGGGCGTAGGGTAATAAACCTACCCCGTAAAAAGGAAACGTCTCCTGTCTTGAAATCTGCCGGTAGGCCTTGGTCCACCATAGGGCTGTTGTGCCAATGAAGAAGTAGAAGAAGAACATTTAATTTGATTTATCCTCGAATCCTTAAAATTGCCACCTTTTTTTACACCCCATTAAAAAATGAAAATAGTAGAAGCATTTTATTTAATACTCCTATAGTAAAAATAAACTCTAGAATTTTACAAATATACAATTAGTTTTTATAAGTTGTGACAAAATATCATATTCTACGGTAACAAAAAAAAGTCAAACTGCTTTTAAAAAAAAAGATTCCGAGATATTTTCATCAAGAATTTATCCAATTCTAAATGCTACTCCAAACAGTAAATACTTTTTATTCAAAAACGGATGAACCATTTATTTAAATGCCAGGCGTCCTTTTAACTGTCTGCAACCGTAATACCCATCCATTACAATTGCCGATTTCTTAGCCTCGGCCAGCAAGTTTCTTGCAATTAAATAGATTAATGGCACCTCCCGAACATAAATCAAGGATTGAAAGTTAAAAAGTCACGCATTCCATTAATTTAATCGCTTTGTAATTTCACGTTAGCCCGTGCTCCAAAGCTGTTTTCAATTAGTATCGATTGCGCAATTACAATCACCTGAAAGCCAGATAAATTGCCATGTAAGTTTAATCGTTAATCGATGTAATTGTTAATCGATTCATTTAAGCCCCGACGTGCATTTTTTTACTTCTGTTTGTTGCATTATTTCTTCATTAAGATGTAAAATTTTTTAATTCCCGTCACCATTTTATTGTTCTTTTTATTAAGAGCAAATTAAATGAATTATTTTTTTTGTTCTAATGCAGCTCGCAAACACTTAGACAATTGTCTAGAATACCTTAAGACAAGTGCTGCACTGACGTTACTCAGTCAGCACTACCCAGGAAATGCGTGTAGCTTGGATATAAGCTACGGAAGCGGCGTAATAATACCTCCCCAACACTCTACGATCATGTTACACCGGGACCTACAATTTAAAGTGGATTCGGAACCACTACAAACACCCATGGCACCGCCGGAATTCGAACCCGAAACCTGTGGTACCGATCGCCAGAGCGCTAACCATTGGGTCATCAGACCCTCATAAACACACTAACAACGGATTTTTTTTCACATTAGTATCACTTAATTTTCTGACGCTTGGTGCCACAGACTGCGGGTTCGAGTCTGTGCCATGGATGTTTGTAGCTGTTCGAATCCACTTTAATCCCTTTATCCCAGTCTAATATGACTATAGGACGTTGAACGTAGGGCTGACAACCCTGCTCTATAAAAAGAAATCACTACCTGTCGAAATCTGCCTGTATTCAGACGGTGTTGGCTCACCATGGGGCTACTGCGCCAATGAAGAACTAGAAGAAGATCATTTAATTAGATTTATCCTCAAATCATTAAAATTGCTTACTTTTTTTACACCCCATTAAAAAATGAAACAAATAGTTGAAACATTTCATTTAATATATTTATGATAAAAGTAAACCCGAAAATCTTATAAATATGCAATGATGTTTTTTATAAGTTGTGACAAAATATCATATTCTACGGTAATAAAAAAAAGTCAAACTGCTTTTAAAAAAAAAGATTCCGAGATATTTTCATCAAGAATTTATCCAATTCTAAATGCTACTCCAAACAGTAAATACTTTTTTTCAAAAACGGATGAACCATTTATTTAAATGCCTGGCATCCTTTAACTGTCTGCAACAGTAATACCCCTCCATTACAATTGCCGATTTCTTAGCCTCGGCCAGCAAGTTTCTTGCAATTAATTAGATTAACGACGCCCACCCCAACATAAATCAAGGATCGAAAGTTAAAAAGTTCCATTAATTTAATCGCTTTGTAATTTCGCGTTGCCCCGTGCTCCAAAGCTGTTTTCAATTAGTATCGATTGCGCAATTACAATCACCTGAAAGCCAGATAAATTGCCATGTAAGTTTAATCGTTAATCGATGTAATTGTTAATCGATTCATTTAAGCCCCGACGTGCATTTTTTTACTTCTGTTTGTTGCATTATTTCTTCATTAAGATGTAAAACGTTTGAATTTCTAAAATACCATTTCATTGCTCTTTTTATTAAGTACAAATTAAATGAAATATACAAATGTACTAAGCTTACTAATGTAAGGCTGTAGGCCCGTAGGCTTAAGGCTGTAGTGTTTAAGTTATAAATGAACAAAAATAATTTAATGAAATTTATTTTTATTATTATTATTTATTTTTTGTAAATAGTAACATTTTGTTGGGAGCTAACAAATATGAACTAATAAATGAAATTCTGTAATAATTTATTAAAAATATAAACACTTATAAATTTCTTATGTTATAATAAAAAATTAAGGTACTTACTTTTACAAAAAAAAAATTAATTTTAAAACCTTATTTAAAATGAAATCTTTAAATCCATTATAATATATCCATTATATATTATAATAATATCGATATCCATTATTATATTCCAATCTTTATATCCATTGTACTTTTTTACATTGTCAATCTAATACGTAATCTAATTTAATCGAAATCTACTGGATAAGTTCAAAGATCAAGTCAAGTTTCTAAAAATGACGACACTATTATTCTTTAGAGGAATAATTAATTTACTTCGCGAAGCTCTTGAGTAAATTTTTCGACCGATATTTTTAACGAAAAAATTCCATTAGTACATGTTAAACTCACAAATATTTCTGATGAGCATGGCAGAGTAATAGAATGTGTAAACACAAATGAATTTCAAAAATTTGTTTCGAAATACAAGTCTAAATATTGACGTTACAGTTACGTGTTTCATCAAAGTTGATTAATAACTCTCTGTGTGTATGCTGTATGAAAAGTGTAAACGTTAGAAATTGAATTATATCTTTTTACGAGGAATTTAGTTTCCGTTTGACTGCTTTATATAACAACAGTAGGTGCCCGTAATAAAAGCAGAAATATCCTATATTTTTATACATTATATTTATATTTTATATATTACATTTTTATTTTTATATATTGTATTTTATATACGAAAATAAAATGACGAATGAAAAATAATGCTTATCAATTTAATAATATAGTATTTCAATAAGTATCTTGTATTTTTGTATAAGATCTTGACGTAATGTTTCCATGGGATTATTATCTATAAATTACATGTTTTTAGGAGCTGGATCGATAGCTTCCTTGACTATTTTCATTTTTTTTAAATATTTCTTTCACGAGCTTTTTTTTTTTTTTTTTTTTTTTAAATTTCTTTCACGAACTAATAATTTTATTTTGTTGCCAAATATTGCAGTTAAAAAAGAAAATGTTAAGGCGTGTAATAAAATGTTATGACTGATTCTCAGTGTCCGGCAGCAAGGGAAGGACACCCCATGAGTAGTCTACTCATGGAAGTTTGAAAGGGCCACCATGTTGTTGTCATGAAGCACCCGTAGGTATAAGTCTGACTTGGCTACGTGTCGCTGAAAAAGAAGGGCAGTGAATTCCGGGGGGACTTTTTGTTGGGAGCTACTCCGCATTTGCGTGTCGTATGGCGTGAAAGGGGGCAGCTTCTGTTGTGATGGAGCACCGTAGGTAGACGTTTGACTTGCCTCCATGTCGTTGAAAAAGGAAGGCAGCGAATTCCGAGAGGATTTTTAGGGGGAATTATTCCAGCTACGGCGACAACTACTCGCAGCTCCTCTTATAGCAAGGTAGAAAATACGTAAAACTCCCACCAGGTAATCCGATTCACGAGGCAAGATGCCGAACATCACAAACGCCATCGAATCTTCTTTGTTTTTGAAACAGTGTCTACAACATTGCCGCCAGCGGATGGAATCTCAGCCCTAATGCTCACCAGCGGAGCACGTTTCCACTGAGCCATGAGTCGGGCAAATAAAATTTACACAAATAAAAGTGAGTATCGTATTGAAAATGGTGCGGTAAATTAATAAAAAATAATTAAATAAAAATAACTTTATTTTTTTAATAATTAAAATTTCAGATTACGTAATATGAGAAAAATTAAATTCCACACTAACTATTATTGCACATTTTCTTCCAAAATTGCTTTTCGTCTTGCGTATCTAAGCAGCACTTCTAAGAAACAGTCTGTTCGCGCGTTTCCTTCATTAAATGTTTGCCTTTCTACTGAGTAGCTGGCACTACTACACAACTTGGTATTAATTCACTTGTTTGGCACAATTTTGAGTTCGCCAACTCGCCATGAGCAACTTCGTCAAGAGATGATCTAAGCTAGGATTTTACCATCACGCATGTAGAACTTTTTTGGACATGAAGAAAGTTATATAAAATAGTGATGCCCATACGTTTCCTCATTTGCTCAATAAATTATTCATAAAAAAAAATTTTTACTTATTTTTTTTATTTGATTCCTCTCTCGCCTCTAATGATAAAGATGAAGCAGAAGTTCTCACAAACAGCCTTTAAAGATCAGCTCCAAATTAATAATCTTCTTCTTTATTGGAGCAACTGCCCCATGGTGGGCCAAGGGCGTCTGCCTACTGGACGCGATTTCGAGATAGAATATGATTTCTTTTTACGGGGCAGGGTTGTCAGCCCTACGCCCAACTGTGTACAGTCATATTAAACCAGCACTTATGGTTTAAGTGTATTCCGAACCATTGCAAACCGCCGGGACACAAACCTGAAACCTGTGACACCGGACATTAGTCAGTCTGCCATCAAACCCGAATCAATAACTATCGCTTCTTATCTACTAACTAATCCTATTTTACAATCAACTTTTAACAAGCTTCGCCAAATAATTCGCCAAGCAACTAATCCAAATATAAGGTTACTCATACCGAAGTTTCAATTATTTATGAATACATTTATAAACTAAACATCAAAAACACTCTTGGTATTAATAACATAACAAAAATAAATGTTAAAATCTCTTCCCTTCAAATTTATTATTAGACTTGCTAAACTAATTGATGCAATCTCTCTTATTTCCATATTCCTGGAAAAAACGCCATTGTTAATACCAATTTATGTCCAGGAAAGGATCCTTCTAACTCGAATAATTATCGAAGTCCTATCTCTCTCCTATCAACAATTAGCAAAACTCTCTGCATTTGCCAGTATCAAAAAGATTCAATCGCTCTTCTCTAAGAATTCGGTCCTAGTTCCACAGTTTGGTTTCAGCCAAAGGCGAAAATACCACTCATCCATTACTCAGAATCACGGAAACGAGCTCTTTCTAAAAAAAATTAATCACTGGTAATTGTCTTTCTAGATATCGCTGAGGCTCTTGACAGGGACTGGATAAACGGATTAATTCACAAGTTTCCTCTTTACTTGATGCGATCTTAATTGATTCGTGTTTACTAGCATTAGCTGCATTGTCAGAGTAAATAGTGACTGATCAAGCAGCTGCTTTGAGCCACGACTAGTCAAAGCAGGTGCTTGATCAGTCCCCTAGGATTCCTTGACATATGCATTGCCCTCTTTAACATATGCATCAGTAATATTCTTCCTTTTAGACAAATTCCTTTCAGATACTGCTTTTGCAACTACCCAAAACAATACTCTGAATCTTGAAGATATCTTTCAAAATTACTTCTCTAACCTTAAAGCTCGGCTAGTAAAATGTAAGCAAAACTGACGCTTTATTGTTCACTAGAATGCGATTTTTATCTTTAATCCACATGTTTTCTTAAGCTAAATATACAGGAGCTATCCTGGATAAAACTCTAACTTATTCCTAACGTGTTAACCATATTAAATATAAATATAACATCTGTCTCCGCATGCTGTATCCTTTTATCAATATATATTCACATCTTTAAAATAAATTAATTATCTGTGTGTACTAGATTCATCCAGTTCTAACTTATGTTCATCCAATTTTCGGATTCTGCTCCAATGTGCCACATTAATTTTATTCAATGCCTTAAAAACAAGCTTGAACTTATTAAACCAATCATTTCCAATTTTACCAATTACTCTCTCCTTTATTACTCAATTCTACAAGTCTCATTGGTTCTTTACCAACTCTCTTTGGATTAACCACCTGCCTTTAGTTCTTTAAAAATGATGACATTCGTCATTTTTTTAACCTCCCAAATATTCAAAATTTCATCCTCAAACTTGGAGGTGAGTTTTGTAATAATCTGAATTATATATACCAAATTCTATAATCCAGAACTTGTTATTTTATAATTAGTATCTTTCTTCCAACATTAAATGCCCAAAAACATTTTTGTATAATTTGCAAATCCAGCAGTCAAACTAACTCATTTGTCAAAGCTCCGACCTTGTAACAATTCAAGTTCGAACCAACTCAGCCCTGTACTATTAAAGTCATCATTTATAATTGCAGTTACTCGTCCTCTCCTGGGGACATCCTCTTTAAAATTATTTGCTATTTTTTCTGACTGATGTGCCTTACTTTTAAAACATTTTCCTGTACTGATTCATCGCCATCTTACTGCCCTCTTCACTGTATCATGTGTGAATCCTTTTGCTACTTTTTTCAACCATCTCTTATATTCTCCAGCCACCAGATTACTCAACCAGGAGTTAGCCTACCAGTTATGTTAGGCCTAACTGATAGTGCTAGGTTATTAGGTCTTCTGGTTCTTCTGCCAGCCTGCCAGTTAGTTTAAAGCACCTATGGCTTCCAAGGTGCTGCAATAACCAGGAATGATTTTCTGACTGACTGTCGTAGTATTGATTTCTGAATGGGCCAAATGTTTTCTTAAATTTTGTAATATTTCATTGTTTAAAATGGCATTGTTTTCCTTGTTTTGCAGGAGTACGGCGTGGCTTTTATGGAGACAAGTGCCAAAACAGGCATCAATGTGGAACTTGCATTTATGGCAGTTGCAAGGTGAGTAATTCCCTTTTTTTTTTGCTATTTTTTACACAGAAATGCTTGACACTAGATTTAACTATTGCCAACTGGGTATAGGAGGCACGGCTTAGTTTACTCCGGGGCACCAACTGATAAGCTTTATTTTCTCTAAGATTCATTACTCTAACACTTTTAATTATATTTTTAAAAACACTTTACAACTTGGATATAGCACAGAACTCTAAAATTGACAGTACAGCCTGCAACATTCTACAATTGACGCTATACACTCTTAAAAGTTGGACAATTGGAATTGTTCTCGATGTTTATATTTTGGAAGTTCTACTGAAATGGTTGTCTGTGGCTTTCACCTGACTAAAAAAAATTATTGTCATAAGGTAGTCAGAGGATTAAACGCTGTTTTGAACAGTTTCTGAGTCAACGTTGAGAAGAGACAATCTAAATGAACTAAAATAATTGAATTCTGTCAATTTGCACTAAAATTTAAAAAAATATCATATTGATTAAGACTCCTGTTGTATAAATTACGCCAATGCATCGTCAAGGTTGCCAAAGATCGTAGATACTGTAGTTTGATTTTGTATCCTTGTTGGCTGTTTGGCAACAAACATTGGCGATTCATTGAGACGACAGTAATAAAAAAGGAAGTACCGAACTCCTTATTCAGTTGGCTTACATTTTGAACTCGGTTCCCTCAAATCATCTTAAAATTTTAAAAACAATGGTATTAATTACAAAAAAGATAAATCATTGTTGATATATCACCAATGATTTATCTTTTATCATATTATATCAATAATATGATAAAAAGGGTAACCTGCTCCTTTCATATAAGTGGCAACAGCTATTTCAGCTCATCATCAGCGCCCTCTGTAAAGAGAGCGAATTTCCTCGGTAGTTGCCTAGAATTATTTTGGAGAGATTGAATGTAACACCTTTTCTATATATATATATATATATATTGTTATGCTTGTCCGTACGCAACTTAAAATTCATTAAATAATTTTTACATAACTTGGGTCTATCAAAATTAACCTTATTTCCATTTCACAAATGTATTTTTAAGAATTAAGTGTGGTTACTATAAAGAATTGAAACATAATTTGAGAAGATTTTCATCGAAGAACTACATAAAGCCAAGTTCACAATACTAAACTGAAATTCATAAAAGGACTTTGTTGTTGTTGTTTTTTTTATAGATTTTTAGCTTAAATTTTCAAGACTGAATGCTGCTCAAAATTTTTATAAAATTACTCTTGCCAAAACAAAGGAATATAAAAAAAGAAATTTTAACTTTTACAAACCGCATGAGGATCATGAAATGAAATATAAGAATATGCAATGTCTTTTGTAATTTTTTTTTTTTTTTGTCTTAATCTGAGTTGCTGTTATTATTGTTTTGACATAACAATCTTATAACATAAAGTTGAGAGACAATCTTATAACAAAAATAGCGTCTGACATTTAAAAAAAAGCTTACAGTTAGCTAATCAAAATAATTAGCTACAGAGTGAGACATGTAATTTTAATTTCAAAGACTTTCTTTTAGATTACAGACAAAAAAAGTGTATTTATTTAAATATTTATCATTTCTCATAATTGGTTTGGTACACAAAAAAATATTTTCAGACATATTTATAATGTATTTCGTCGTCTAACCAAGTTAATTATGTCTGCAAATCCTTGCGTCATATTCCATAATTCACGCGATTTTAAAGATTAATATATAAAAGTTATAATTTTAATAATATTATAAAATAATTCCTCTTTCTTTTTTATAATAACCAGAATTATTTAAGTCATTCGAATTTAAAACTGTATAAATACACGATTAATAAATATATTCGTGGTATTAAATCAAATTATTTACGTAATATGCTTAAAGTTTTATTAATTTTCTTACATTTAGTATATTATTTTATCTAAAAAAATTAAACCTTTTAAAATTGAATTATCAATGGCGAATGTTAAATTTTGTTACAATTATGTAATATAGCATATATTAATTAATTAAATTTAGTAATTATGAATAATTTATCCTGTACATGAATGTTACTATTAAAGAGATTTCTTTTTATAATTGGATTTCATAAATTTGACTGTGAACATAATTTAAAAAAAAAGGTTAAAAACTGGCTCTCGCTAATTATTACTTAATTTCAGAAGTATTTTAAAATATTAGTTAAATTAGTTCTCATTAAATAATATATGAAAGTTCCACTAATGACAATAATTAATATTCAACTATCGAAACTTTTTATACTCATTTTAATAATCAATTAATTATTTTTTTGTAAATTTACAAAATTGCCTATTTAAATACAAAGGCGTCCATTTGTTAATGAGAAATTGTATCAGTTACAAAAGAGAAGTTTATAATAATTCATATTACAGTAATTTAAGTGCTGAAATTAAAAAAAAAGAAAATTTATTATACATATAAAATTGCTTTGAAACTTTTAAGTATGGAAATCATGTAAGTAAATGTTTTAATTGCATTGTAGTTTTTTTTTTATTATTGGTAGCTGAAATTGCTCATTACTTTTATATTTATTTCAATTTTGATAATGAATTATACCCCAGAAACTCTAGTTATATTTCCTAACAAATAGAATTTGATTGTATAACAGATGTTGAATTTTGGCTACTAAATAAATGTAAGATAAAAGCAAAAAGTTTTTTCAGAAGTTATATAAAGTGACAAGCGCTCTGGCGCTCGGTGGCATAGAGTTCGAGTTTGACAGTTTGATCCACAGAGTCAAAGTTTGCCTTATAGGATGGACCAGGTCAGCTAAATCTTTTTTATACTTCTCCCCAGTGGTCCTTCCTTTCAGAGTTATGTTTGCAGAAAACAGTCAGCTCTGTCAGCAGAAAACAACGACATGCCTGCCCATACCTTAGCAGATCCACCTCCATGCTTGACAATTGGAGAGACAATCACGATCCTACTCTTGTGCAGGTGTCCTCGAAGTGTGCACCCGTTCTGTTGTAGGGAAAAGAGTGAAAGATGATTCGTCTAACGATATAACTGTCTTCTACTTATCCATCGGCCAGATTTTGTGGCTGTGGCACCTCTGTAGACGACGTTTGTCATTAGCAGATGGGACAAGTGGCTTGGGAATTGTGCAATAAATGTCCTGCTTGTGTAGGTGCCTCTTATTGACACTGGAGAATCCAAATGCTGATTGAACTCTGCCGTCACTTGGGCTGTTTTGTTTTCTTTTTAGACTTTGCAATCCTCTTTAATATCCGTCAATCTCTTTCACTGAGCTTCTCTTTCCGTCCACTCTTTTGCTTTGCCGAGCTTGTCTAGCCACGCAGTGTTTCGCCGCCATGACTTCAGACATCATACCTCTAGAAACGCCTAAAAGTTAGAATATTTCTGTCCCAGTCACTCTGACTCCTACAATGTCGCCTTCTTTGTAAGTCTGGGAGGTTCTCACATTTTACATTTTTGACAAAAATTCAAGACGTATACAGCTTCCCTGATGCTACCATGATATATATGTGAGTGGCTAGCGCTTGATGCCATAGGTTTCGGGTTCGAATCCCGGCAGTGCCATGGATGTTCGTAGTGATTCGGAATCCGCTTTAAACTGTAGGTCCCGGTCTCATATGGCCGTAGAGCGTCACAAAGCCCAATCAGACTTCACACATACATCATTCACAAACTGTAAAAGGGCAACTCAGTGGTGTGGTGTAATAGTCCCATGATATATACTTTTTAAATTAAAAGAAAATTTGTTAGCTAATATTGCATTTTAATACTTACTCAGCGCATTCTTAAATGTCACTTTTATTCACATGCGTTACCATTGTTTTGATAAACCACCTATATCTCTCTCTATATATATATAAATATGATATATCTATAATGCAATCCTTCTTGAAATTACCATGCTTTGAATCAATCCTCCATCAAGAACGAAAGTCGTCATCCAAAGAATCTTTTAAAAGCAATAGCCCAAACGATTTGTAATACCCATCATTTCTTTCTGCTCTACTGGCAACTAAACCCTTCTTTTTCCACATAGAAAAAAAAATGCAATTTTTAAAAGCGTCTGAAGGCTAGAATTATGGAACGATAGAAGATTTCTTTTCTTCAAAAGACTTTCTCGAAAAAAATCCATCATCTGAGTTCAAAAGATGGAAGAAAGTCGTCGCGCAGACCACAAGTAATCGATGAGCGCGACAAGTGAAAATACAATAAATTGCATTCTTATTTTTTTATTTTATTCCACCAGGGAGCTGAAGCACCGACAAAGCTGCCAACAGGACCAAGAATCCAAGTTCAACGTCAAAGAGTATGTTCGTCAGGAGAGCACAAAAAGCAAATCTTCAGGGACTTGTTGCGGATAGAATCATCGCCAAGCGTCGTATCCATGGTTACCAAAAAAAAATATTCCCGCGCTAGAAGCGTGCCTGTGTCAACTCAACTCTGAATGGGAAATAAGGATGGCGGGGAACAAAAAATAAATAAGATGTATTTTGTTCTTTGCCTCTCTTCTGTTCGATTTTGGTCGTTATGTTACGCAACTTTTTTTTTTTTTTTTTTGTTCCTGTTCTTTTTTTTTTTTTTTTCTTCAGAATGTTATTATTTATCATCGTAGAAGATAATTGTTGGATCTGTGTTACTGTATATCGTTTGTCGTTCGCTGGTTCGGGTAGCAATAACTCTTTTTTATATGTCGGTGTTCCAAATTAGAACGCAGCAAAATATGATACTCTCTCTTTTCGTTCTTTTTTTTAATAAGCAATCATTCCATAAATTTGTTTAGAATATTCATTTTTTCAAAATTTTCTAAAAAGACTTTAAAAAAAATTGTTTTAAAGCTAAATAAAATTAATTAATATTTATATGATTAGAAGTATTTTACTTTTTGTTTGTGTAATTTGATACTAGATATTCATTTTCAGTATATTTTTAAATTAAATAATAATGACATTATTTTAATAATTGAATTATAAGTGCAGTGTCGTTAAATTATTAAAACATTTTTATCGTAAACAACTTAAGATCATTATAGTTGAAAATTTTCAAGTTAGCTTTTTTTTTTGCTAATTAAGAAGATTTTAATTAACGAAAAGAGTTTTATTTGTTTTTAATTTATTTTCCAACCGTATTACAAAATTCAATTCTTGTTGATAATTAATTTAAAATAAACTGGAGTTGTTGTTGTGTTTTTTATTTCAGCATTAATTTTATAAATTATTTTACTAAAATTTTTGAACTTTAAAATTTTTGCTGACGAGCTTTTAGAAATCCTATTACACTTGCTTGCTTACTAATAAATAAACATTTAGAAAAAAAAATAAGAATTCCTCTATTTTTTAATGAATGTTCCAACAATTTAAATAAAATGTATTTTCCTAATTAGAAAATAACAGTTTCGTTTACATTAAACTTCTAATCTTTTTTTTAGCAAATGTTTTTTAAGAAACATATTGCAAAATAATGCAACTAAAATATTTATTTTTATAATAACTGTGTTTATAATTTGAATATTCTTGTTTGAGATATGTTTTCTATGGTCATTTGTGCAATTTGTTTTTAATTTTTCGTATGTTGAAATTTCATGTATTGCAATTTTTTTCGTGTATTGTAAAATACTTTTTTTTTTCTTCTTTTTTAATAAATGATTTTTAGACAAAAATATTGTTAATATAATAATACCAAAATATTTTTCATCAGAATAATTATGTTTTTAATTTGAATATTCTTGTTTGTGATATATTTTCTATAGTCCATTTTGCATTTTTTTTTTTTAATTTTTCGCAATTTTTTTGGTGTATTGCAAAATGTTTCTTTTTATCAACATCAAAAGGCAATTCAGCTTCTATTCATGATTTTTTCTAAAGAACTATAAATTTAAATTCACTTTATATATGATCTGTTAAAATTATTTAAAGTATGTTAATTTTTTACATATTTTGAAATGAATTTTTAAATATAAATTCAAACTTCCTTTTTTATATGTAATTGGATTGTTTAAGAATAACACAAATGTATTTAAAAGCAAAGATTATAATACTTGTTTGAGAAAAAAAATTTTAATACAATTTCACTTTTTTAATCAAAAGCCAAAAAAAAGTTCTTACATTTAATATCTACAATTTAACTATCAAAAATTGTTCTAGAAAATATATCAATGAAATATTAAATATTTTTACTTTTTCGTTTATGAAATTATTATTAGAACTATGATAACTTATGAAGCAGAAATTTTATATTTAAATAGAGATATTTTTTATTTATTATTCTTGATACTTATACAAATTAGATGTTCTTGCAACTTATACTTTTTAAAAAGTGAAAATATTTTTCAATTGTGTTGTTCATAAACATAAATGTAGTTTTCTTTCTTATTTTAGAACGTGTAAATCTGTAAGAAAGAATTTAAATGCATTATGCTGATTCATTGACTTGAAATATTGAAATATTTAGAAATTTTTTTAAAATATAAAATAGAAGAGGGACCAATCAATACAAAGACCTTATTAATAACACATACTTTTTCTTTGAACTAAGGTGAAGGATTTTTGTATGAATCACAAGAAAACGTAATTTTATTGTTTTACATTGAGTTCTTGTCCGAATTTTTCCTTTTTTTCTACAAAATTAATATTTTTTGAAAAAAGAAAAATTAATTTATATATAGAGGGATTATAATAAAAATTAGTGTATAAAATAATATTTGCAAATGTATATTGTTATAACATATTTAAAAAGCGAGTATTTTGTCAATATTTTAAATTATAATGTAAAATTAATTCTTCAAAACGTATTAACTAATCATTTGCAAAATTATAAACAATTAAAAAATAAATAAATAAAAGATGAAATAGTCACTCAAAATGCTACGTCATTCTATCTATTTAATTAAATTTAAATAAAATTACTTAATTAAAACCATATAAGCATTTCTGTTAGTACCGCATAATACTTTTTTTTTAATTAATGGAAAGTATTTTTAAACTATTTGAAGAAAAAAAAATTGTTTATGTAATAAAAAATTTTTGTTTGGTATATAATATCTTTTAGAAAAATAATCTGGTAATGCAATCTTTTTAAATTCCCTGATTGGTTAATCTTGAGCACCAATAATAATGTCGGAAACCTGATCTTCTTCCTACTGTGGCTTCTGATTGGCCAGTATATGAGATATGATTTTAGTATCAATGGAATTAATTTTACATTATTCAATATTTAATATAAATGAGTTTTATTTTTTCAATTCCTACTATTAGTTCACACACTCACTATATATATATCTTGTTCAAATTTTCAATCGTTCATAAAATACTTTTTATTCATCCACTCCAGTTCAAATACATTTTTTTAACTTGTAGTGGATGACACTGGATGATAATACAGTTTTTTCGAATATTAATTCCTTAATTAAATTGTATTAATTAATTTTAGATTTTTTTTTTAGATTTAAGATTTAAGTTGTATGTATCTAACAATAGATGGCGCCAGATGTAAAAGGAAAATTTCAACTTTATTTATAAAGGGCTTTCTGCAATATAGTGAAAAAAGTAGGAATTGATTTTTTTTTTTTTTTTTTTTTTTTTTTTTTCCCCTCGTCATATTCTTCTTTCTAAAATTATTAAGAATTTATTTTTCAAACTCTTCGATACTATGATATATTCAAATAAAGGGAAATTTGACAGGAAAATTTTCAATAGCCAGTTGGACAGTATTAGTTAACATATCCATAACTTATAAAAGAAGCTTAATAATTTAAATAGCAAAGCCATTTTATTTATAGAAGCAAACATATCACTTTTTAAAAATATTGCACGATTTAGGCTAGTTTTTGAAAACGAATATCTTTCGTAAGTTTAGTACTGTCCAGACTTTATATTTAAAAAGTTTTATTTCTACAGCAAGTGCATGAATATAGTAAGCGATATTTTAGACGAAGATGATACTTTTAGTTTTAATATAAAAAATTCTACAATAGAACATTTAGAATTTTACTTTATTAACTTCAACTGTAAACCAAATTTGTTGCTTTTATATGCTTATAAACGATAAGTTTTTTTTGTAAACGCTTTGTAATGAGTAATAACTATAACAGAATTTTTTCTTTAGTAATGAGTGAATATTTTATTTTAAAATAATTTGTTATAATAATAGTTTCTAATGTCAATATAAAATTTATATCATGAAGTTGAATGCATTAAGCCAAATAAGTATGCACAATCGTGTCTACAAAATCTAAAATATCAATTTTTTGAAGAGGTAAAAAAATTGCAATTTACAAAAAATTGCACCTCAATCAAATAAAAATTTTATAAAAAGCAGTTTTGGTTAAAATTCTTTTTGACGACTTTGTCTATTAAATGGTTTAAATCTAACTTTTTGAAATATTTTTAAAAATTCAATAATTTTAAATCTCAAAATTTCAGATTTTTTTTTTAAGAACAATTATTTTACTTTTAAAAACCATTCTATTACACCTAAAAAACAGTTTTTTTTCCATACACATTGTATTAATTTTAACCTTTTATACATTAACACAAACAAAGAAATTTTTATTTCAAACAATCATTGAGATAATCTAATAACTGGAATAAAAAAAAATATTATAATGATGATAATTATGAAGTTGATTACCATTTTTTTTTTATTTTAATACAAACTTCATCGACAAAATAATAACATTGTAATGTTACTGGCAAGGTTTAATATTATATACATAATTTATTGGGTTACATACCTTTACAGTAAAAGTATAAATTACCAATAAAAGTTGGTACTACACTAAATATTTTATCAAAGATCTTCCACAAGTACTACGTGAAAAAGTTAAAAAGATGTGTTCACAATTATCAATTTGCTATTGCACATTTTAAATGAAAAATTTCTTTATTTTTATTAGAAAAAAATATTTAAAAAAAATTTATATCTTAAGCACACACCCAAAAATTATTAAAATCTCAAAAAAAAAATTTCAATCTTTGCAAAAATACTTTACAATCATTGCAAAAGATTTTGCATTTTACAATCTTTGCAAAAGATTCATTACGTGTAAAAAGAAATTGCATTCTAATTCGACAATTTCTAGCTAACTTTTTTTATAATTATTTTATAACCTCATTTCATGAGGCAATGATAATACCAGCAATATCTAATATATACTTTGTATTGAAATATTGGCCATTTCTATATCAAATATTTGTTTCAAAACGAAAAGCATAAATCAGTTCATAAATTTTTTTCAAAATATTTTTATATGACAACAAAAATAATTCATTAAATATGATAATTCATTAATAATTAAAATAATTCATTGAATATTAAAATAATTCATCTGAATATGACAATAAGTATAATTCATTTTAAATGATTATTTCAAACGTAAGTTTTTGTATTGAGGTTAGATTGTAATTTGCTTGCATTTATACTATTTATGACTAACTTTTAAAGGTTTAAATCCATGAAAATGTACCTCACCTTCGCCAAAAAATTAAAATGATCGCCATTATATTTTGATGTCAATGATCGCCATACATACATGCAACTGAATAGAGGATTTTCCGTGGATACTAACTTGGCGACTTTCTCAGCGGTACCTATTATTATCGCCAATACATTTTGTATAATACATGCAACTGAATAGAGGATGTTCCATGGATACAAACTTGGCGACTTTCTCAGCGGTACATTCTCCTAGGTTTAATTCCGCCCTATGAATGTATTGTTAATTCAATGTTAAATCTTTATACTCAGTAAATGTAAACAGTTATCAATGTTTTACTACACAACTTTCGCTTTATAGTGTGTTTGTTTCTTTAATATCTAGTCAAACTTTACTTTTAAAGATTTCTCGGTACTTACGTATTAACGCCACCGCAGCTACAGATTTGGCGGTTTTTAAGTGGCGCCAATCTACACTTAAAATTTTTGTGACAAATCATAAAATATATAAAACACTTTATTTAAAATCAAAAAACTTTCAAAATCCAAAACCCTTTATTTAAAAACAAAGTAGTCAATAGGATTTCGTTGCAAAATGGGTCGATATAGAGTTTAACATAGATTCAAAACAGTCTGTATTTTGGCTCATTTTCAGCTCTTTATTGGCGCATTAGCGCAACTTCTGCTGCGGTGGCGTTAATACGTAAGTACCGCTTTCTTTTACAATTTACCTCTAGTCAAAATTGGAAGTATACTATTACTTGTTTAATGGAAAACTCTATGAACTTCTTAGGGTTGACTTTATTTCATGTATTAATCGATGTTGTATGTATCTTTAATGAAATCTATACAGGTGTTAAATGTTATGTGTACTAAATATGTGTTAATATCCTCTGTGAAAATTTCAATTACATACTATATGTTGCTGTATAAACCAAGCCTTTGTATAGGATCCTATTTGAACTGTTACTCAACATGTGCAAAACTGGTTGTGCAAATCTGTAACGCTCTGTGTTTCCTTAGAACTTAAATGTAAATATTCTTCGAGAATATGAAAATGCAATTTGGAATGGATACAGGGAAAATCAGAATACTTATATATGTACATGTGAAGCTATTTGTTTAAAACGTTACATGTGTGTTGTTGTGAAAATGTAAAAATAATTATTATAATGAAGTTTTTCATCTTTAGTGGTCACACTCCAGCTTGCGAAAGCGAGCACTGGATGGTAAATAAAAATGTATGTATTTATGAAGTGTGTGTGTGTATTATTTATGTGTTTTCTTTTACATTGGTGTGTGTAATATATATTTACATTTTTGTAGTTTTTCCCCTTAAAGCAAATAAAAATCTTTCATTATTGAGTACTGGAAATATTAAGGAGAATATCAAAGACAAATAAATAACATAGATGTCTTAAAGATTAGGCTTTTAGGCTAAACTTGTGGCAAACCTAATTGCCTAAAAAATTTGTGGGATCCATCGATACTTCAGAAAAACCAGATATTCATCTCTGCAAAAAAAAAAACAACAAAAAGTTATTGTTAAAATCTATAAAAATATAACGAAGCAAAAGAACACAGCTAGTGTTCGAAAGAAGGATTAAATCCATTTTATACCTTCAATCAAATTTTGAGATTAAAAATCGAATTAATTTTGTTTTAAAATCTTCTTAAAATGAATATATTTTTTTATTTTATTAAAATGCCAATTTGCCTTACGAATTGTTATGAAAATAATCGATGGAGGTTTCAAGAAAATAAAAATATTCTTCCATATATTCTTCTTCAAAAAAAAACAATAAATTATACTCAAAATCTATAAAATTAAATGAAGCAAAAGACATAGCCGTTGTTATCCAACGTTCGAATGTAAGATTAAGTCCACTTTATGTCTTCGATCAAATTTGATTAAAAAATGAATTTTTTTTTTTTTTTTTTTTTTTTTTTTTCAATTCCTTCTATTAGCTCACACTCTCCCTCTATATATCTTGTTCACATTTTCAATCGTTCATAAAATACTTTTTATTCCTCCACTCAAGTTCAAATACATTTTTTTTTAACTTGTAATGGATGACACTGGATGTTAATACAGTTTTTTCAAATATTAATTCAGGAATTAAATTTAATTAATTAATTTTAATTTTTTTTTTTTTTTTTTTAGATTTAAGTTTCATATATCGACCAATACATGGAGCGAGATAAACTTTAAAAAAATGAATGAAAATTATTTATAAAAGACTTTCTGCAATATAGTGTGAAAAAAGTAGGAATTGAATTTAAAATATTTTTTTTATATTACTTATTTTAAATCTTTTTTCAAATTTCATAAATGACTCTTTCGTACTCTTTTTTTCCTTTCTTTAATTCGTAGGAAACTTTAGTTTAGGTACCGGGAGGGATATTGAAACATATTTTGACTAAAAATTCTATTTGAATTATTAATTTTAAAATTTTAAAAAATGATTCAAATTATTAAATAATAATTTTAATCAATAAAAATGACTAAAATTATTAAGTCTAGTGATTGCTATATCAATATTATAAAGTGAACGACAAAACTTGGACGTTGTTTTAAGAAGATTGATTCGTGCTGCCATCTGGTGGGAAACATGGAAACTTATTTGACGCGAGCTGTAAAAAATAATAATAATAATAATAATGACTTAATACAAGTTAGAGAAAGATGAATATTACCAAATTGTGATGACCTAATGAAGGCTTTATTCAAAGTAAATACAGAAAAAAATAGAATAATTTGTAATAAAGTATTTAAAATGGAATCGAATTTATTGGATTATAAATAGTTTTAAATATTGAATAGTGAATATAATAGTGAATTATGAAATGGAATATTCTATTAAATTCAAAAATTATTATTTTGTATTATTTATTATTTAATTGTTTTTTTATTATATTTTAATATTATTTTTATTATTATTATTTTATTTTATTTGTACGATTTTAAAAATAGATTTTGAGGATAATTGTATTTCAGTTTTATTCCTCAGTTAAAAAATTATCCTAAAAATAAAAATAAAAAATCTAGAACAGTACATGCCTTACAAAATGTTTGTAAAATAATCCATTCTTCAAAAAAACCATACATCCATCTCCTACAAAAAAAAAAAAAAAAAAAAAACAATAAATTGTACTTAAAATCTATAAAATTAAATGAAACAAAAAACAACAGCCTTTATCATCCAATGTTCCAAGGAAAAACTTAGTCCGCTCTTCGATCAAATTTTAGGGTTAAAAATTGAATTATTTTTTAAAAATATTTTTTAAATTTTATAAATTATTCTTTCAGAACAGAATTCTTGAGAAACTTTTGGTAGGTATTTGAAATATATTGTAACTAAAAATGGAATTTAGATGCAATAATTTTTAATATTCTAAAAAACCGAGCGGTTGTTATATCAATAATTTAAAGTTAAGTAGTTTGAGCGCAATTTTGAGAAGACTGATTCGTGCTGCCATCTAGTGGGAAACACGGACATTTTTTTAACTAGAGCTGGAAAAATAATAACTTAGGCTAGAAAGATGTATATTTCAAAAATATTGTTATGTTCTAGTTCAGGGGTCTCCAAACTTACCAGCCTTAGGGCCATACTGTTTACTCCAGTAAGTACCAAGGGCCACAACAGTTTTAATTTGTCTGCCATTATCGATAATTTCTAGACTAATCGCCGAGTACGCGCTCTGAATGAGCATACGCTTGCTAAATACACGGGTTCAATTACTACAATCTCTTTTAATAATTGGTACAAGTAAAATTGATCCACAACTACAAACTATTACCAGTGAAAAATCGGAATTACCTAAATCTCATTAGTATTTTTTTACAAGTGGATACCCCGCGGTTTCATTCGCGTTCATTTAGCTTTTCCGTTCCTGGGGAATTTTCAGGATAAAAACCGTATGCTTGATTCAGGATATATACATTCCAAACATCGATATACATACATATGCGATACTCTTTACCCCAACATAACTACCGCGGGATGTTCGCTAGTTTATAATGTTGGCGGGATTCATTTCAATTATTTGTTAGTTGTTATGCTTAAGTTAAATTTTTTGCTTATTATGCTTGTCATTAAGCTTTACCTAGCAAGTAAATAAAACCGAGTTATTATCATTCTGTGTTTTTTTTTTATCCGACTTATAACATGAACAATAAGTTATTCGTTGTCGCGTGTCGGATTGATGACACTGACGGGCCGTAGTTTGGAGACCCTTTTTCTATTGTCTTTCTAAGGTTATATCATTGCAATCCACTCGTACTACTGTCACGCTTTTGAGTTTTTAATCAGAATTCAGAAGGAATTCTTGTGTATTTTTTTTAATAATTATTGAATAGAATAAATGCATAGGCTATGAATTTATACCAGGCATTATAGATATCAGTCTGTTGACGCATCCAATAAAAGGGCACAGATGCACTTACGCTTACTGTAGGGATTATTATTTGTATTAGATATGGATAAAGTTATATTAATAAACTCATCTAAAACCTAGTTTAACTTTATTTTAAACATCCCTGATCAGCCCAGGTTTAAAGCTGTTGCCCTTTTTAGACTCCTGACGGGCCATGATTGTATGGCCAATCATCTTTTTCGTATGAAAATATTTGCAAGCCCAAAATGCATGCTCTGCAGTCTTGGAGAGGACATGGATTCATCTCACCTTCCTGTCTGCCCTGCACTTGCTTCCTCTACTGTGTAGGGTCGTTACTGGGAGGCTAGGGCCCTTATGGGCTAGACATGCCACTATGTGATTTCTTTCGTTTCTCGTTGTTGTTTTCATGTTCTTTGTGTTCTTTTTATTTTATTACTTATTGTAGCCAGCCATTGGAAATAAAAAATATTAATAAATTCTGAAACAAGAGAGGTTATTTCTTTCCTATTCTCTATATTTCATTTTAGTTTTTATCTATCATTTTAGTGACGGATTGAAAGAAATCCATTTACATAAATTCGGCAAAAATATAATGCACTTTAAAGGTTAACATGTGAGAAAATTGCGATTGATATTGGAATTTAAAAATTAGTTCTGAAATTCCTTAAAAAAAGTCTTTCATTTTTTTTTTTTTTAATTTGTTTATTTATTTATTTTTTTACAAAAAAAATTACGTTTCTTAAATATTTACTCATCAAATCTGAAACAAATTTTTCCATCAGGCTGATAAGTAATTAACATTATGAGGAACAAATATTCACTGCATTTTTAAAATATTTTGTCAAAAAATATAAGAATATAAAATTCAAGGACAATTTTCAACAGAAATACATATATAATAATTATTAATTCTGCATTGAAACATATTGAAAAATAAACGAATTTGTACATCATTTAGTTTACATTTAGCTTCATATTAACGAAAAGTCATTACTGCTTTAGTGATGAACTTACACTAACGTGGTGTAATAGCAGTTGCACCAATATTGCTTGCACTAGAGCAGGGATCTCCAAACTACGGCTCGCGGGCCAAATCCGGCCCGCGACAGCGAATAGCATATTTCTGCTATAATAAGTTGAATGAAAAAACACAGAATGATAATAACACAATTTTATTTACTTGCTAGGTATAGCTTAATGGCAAGCATAATACGCAGAAAATTTAGCTCAAGCATAACAACTAACAAATAATTGAAATGAATCCCACTAACATTATAAACTAGTGAACATCCCGCTGTTACCCTCTCTAGTTATGTTGGGGTAAAGAGTATCGCCTATGTATGTATATCGATGTTTGGAATGCATATATCCTGAATCAAACATAGGATTTTTATCCTGAAAATCCCTCAGGAACGGAAAAGCTGAATTAACACGAATCAAACCGTGGGGTAACCGTGGTATCCACTTGTAAAAAAATACTAATAAGATTTATGTAATTGTAATTTTTCACTGACAATAGCGGATCAATTTTACTTGTACCCATTATTAAAAGAGATTTAAGATGCTCATCGATTAACTTAGATCTATAAACATTCTTTGTGTATTTCATTTTGAAGAATGAAGCGAATTTAGCAAGCATATGCTTGCTCAGAGCGCGTACTCGGCGACTAGTCTAGAAATTATAGATAATGGCAGAAAAACTAAAGTTATTTTGGCCCTCGGTACTTACTGGAGTAAAAAGTATGGAACGAAGGCTGAGACCCCTGCACTAGAGTAATAAAAATATTGGTGCAACATATAGATTTATATGAATTTTAGATTTATAGATTCACATTTAGCTTGAATGGGAAAGAATACAATACCTCTTCTAAAAGAAAGAGTTGATCTAGTGGGCCACTTGCGAATGAATGCTCTTCGATAAACTAAGATACTTGATTTACTCACTTACAGAAGCCATATTGAATTCAACAAAGAATTTGTAACAAGATACCTCTCACTCACAGGAAAATATTCAGCATCCTCAAATCTCTAACAAAATTCTTCTATACAAGCAAATTATCTGTTCCTCTTTATAGCAAACAAGTAATATAAAAAAAATATTTTTAAAGTCAATTCCTTCCTTTTTTTTTTCTCACTATATTGCAGGAAGTCCTTTATAAATAATTTTCATCCATTTTTTTAAGTTTATCTGGCGCCATCTATGGGTAGATACATGTAACTAAAATCATATAAAACTAAAATGAATTAATTTAATTTAATGAATGAATTAATATTTGAAAAAACTGTATTCACATCCAGTGTCATCCACTACAAGTTCAAAAAAAATGTATTTGAACGTGAGTGGATGAATAAAAAGTATTTTATGAACGATTGAAAATGTGAACAAGATATATATAGGAACAGTGTGAGTTAATAGAAGGAATTGAATAAGGCAAAACCAAACGCATCAAATTACAAGTTATTTCAAAATAGAAGTTCTACGAATAATCACAAATGTAAATATTCAAGAATATGAAAATGAAAGTTGGATTGGATACAGGAAAGTAAAAATACCTTTATGCATATGAGTGAAGCTATTTGTTTAAAATGTTACTGTGTTTGTTTTGAAATTGCAAAATAATTATAACGAAGTTTTTCATCTTGAGTCGTCACGCTTCGCCTTTCAAAACTGACAGTTTTTCATACTTCAAAAACACATAATAAAAATTGTGTATTTATGAAGTATGTATTATTTTGTGTTTCTTTTACATTGGTGTGTGTAATATTTCGAAAATCCATTTTTCCCACATTGTAATTTTTCTTTTAACATAAATCTTTCAGCATTAAGGACTGGAAAAATTAGAAGGGGGAATATCAAACACAAGCAACATTGGCTTAAAAATTTATTCCCATTAATCACACAAAACCTTATATTATCCTTCTATACTTATTTTCCTCCATGATAAAATGTTTTGAAATGTAATAACCCAACACACCATAAATACGCTTTTTCTTTGGATTAAACCCACCTCACTACAGAAATTATAAGTTGATATTTTCTTGTTTATACTTAGAACATAAATGTTAAGATAATACTCACATTGTTGCAAAAAATGCAATATAAATCAATAATAAATGTTGCTGTCATATTTCCGTGGAATATTCTGCATTATCTTTCAAAACTTGCACCGAATTGAAAATAAAATATTCAAAATGCCGGTCAATTTACAGCAAAAAATTCTTTTTTTGTAGAGAAAACCCCATTAATACTGTAACAGTTGGGCTGACATGTTCATAGGCTGACACATAGATGGCGCTACTAGTATTAAATCCATATATTTATTTAGCAATAACCTTCAAAAGACACGTGTATAAATTTGACAGCTGTTGCACTATTAGTATGTGAGTTATAGCATTTTTAGTGAAGAAGTTATAGCATTGTTAGTTTGAAAAAATAGATAAAAAGGAATTTTGTGTGTTAATAAAGTATTGCTTTTTAGCGAAAAAAAATACTATTGAAGCCAAGGCTTGGCTTGATAAACATTATTCGGACTTTGCACCAGGAAAATCAACCATAGAGAAGTAGTTTGCTAAATTTAAACGAGGCGAAATGAACACCGTGGGCGATGCACGCAGTGGACGCTCCAAAGAGGCTGTTACCGGTGAAAACATCAAAAAAGTCCACAAAATAATTTCTGATAACCGAAAAGTGAAGTTAATTGAGATGGCCGAGACCCTAAAGATATCAAAGGAACATGTTGGACATATCGTGAATGAATATTTGGATATGCGAAAGATCTGTTCAAAGTGGGTGCCGCGCGAGCTCACAATCGACCAAAAACAACAAAGAATTGATGATTCTAAACAGTGTTTGGAGCTGTTCAATCGTAATAAACCGAATTTTTGCGTCGATATGCGACAGTGGATGAAACATGGCTCCATCATTTCACGCCGGAGTCCAATCGACAGTCAGCTGAGTGGACTGCACGTGATGAACGCTAAAAATGCTATAACTCACATACTAATAGTGCAACAGCTGTCAAATTTATACACGTGTCTTTTGAAGGTTAGGGCTAACTAAAAATCATATGGATTTAATACTAATAGCACTATGTACCTGTCAGCGTACGAACTTTTCAGCCCACCTGTTACACGAAAATATCTAATTCCATCATACATAAAAATTGCACCCTAGTTTCCATAGGAAAGACTTGCAGAAAGGCATTACACAGTAACCCAAATAAATACCCTATGTAATGTTAAAAGCAAATAAGTACTTTTAATGTAAGGTGAATGTGTATTATGATATAAGTATTATTGGGTGTATTATGATACAAGCATAAATAAAAAAAGCCACATTTTATAGAGTAAATATTTATTATACAATTTTGAAGACTAGAAAATGCAGTGCACTGTTTTCAACACAACAAAAAAAAAATGCTTATTGCACTAAATTAGCAACTTTCAGAAAAAAAAATTACTCAAAAATTGCTGGTATATAAAACTTTTGTTTTTGATACAAAATATTGAATATTGGCACTTATCAGCGCATTACCAACCTGCACGGCTCTCACAAAAAATGTTGCAAGTAAGTTTTTTTACAACTCTAAATAATTAATAGAATTAGCAAAAAAAAAAAAAAAAAGAAAGCAAATGAAACATAATAAATTTCAAAATATACACTTAAAATAAACATCTATATACCATGTAACACTAGAATGTTAAAACCTAAAATAACAGCAAAAAAATTTACCTAATTAAACTAGAAAACAAAGTATCACAGTAAGTTCATGAAACAACAGATAAACTCATCTCAATATATTGGTTGAAAAAAATTGAATCTTGGGAGATTTAAGAGAAAACTTATTTTTTTTTATTAATCAAAAGTAATATTTAATTTCCCTGAAATATTAAACTTAATGTAATTATACAATGAGTAACAGACAAAAAAAGTTTTTTTTTTTCCCAATAACCATTGAATAAAAATTATGTTGATGGGTAAAATATTGTTCTAATTACAGCTAATTTATTTAGTAATGCACAGCTACCAATATAGTTTTAAAATTTTCAGAATATTATTGTTATAATGAATTGTAGTAAGCAAAATATTTAGAACACAGCATTACATGCCAAGCACATCATTATAAAAAGCATCTTTCAGAAATGATGTTATTAATAATAATAATAATATTATAATTAAATAATAGGTTTTCTTGTAAATTATAATTTTTAATACATAATTAAGCATATTTTACAAAATGATTCTCAAATATCCCACTACTAACCTTTGCAATTGAATATTTTACAAATATTAATAAGAAATAATATATTAGTAAATTTTATAGTAAAACAAAATGCAAATTATGCTAAACTAAATAATTACAAAAACTTACAATGCAATATTGACTGGATTACAAGTTTTTGAAATCAATACCAGGAAAAAAAATATTTAAATTTTTTTTACTACAAGAAACTTGAAAATAAATTTGTATTTTGCAAAATAAACAAAATAAAACAATTCAAGTATAAAAAGCTTATATAAACATACCATATTATATTAGATATTGGGAAAATTAAGAAGATTTTCAATTATTAAGAATACCATTTTTAATTGTACCTAATTAAATAATTTTCATAAAAAGAAAAGCTTTGAAAAATAAATCGATTTAATGAATTATATTAACTATGCATTAGAAAATAACTTTAAATATATACATATTAACTTTATTATTTTACAATTTAAACAAAATTCTGGGAGGTTTTTTTTAAACAAATCTCTATGTTTAATAATTTTCAGATGAATAACAAATTGGCATTTGATAGATTTTCAAAATTTTTTTGTTATGAATAAAGGGTTTTAATTAGGACAAGTATATTTCTCTTTTTGTGCCTAATTTACAAAAAAAATTATGATTAAATATAATTTTCAACTGATTAAAAAAAAATTTGATTCTTTCAAATTGCAACAATAAAATAATGAAATTCAGATGACTCAAAAATTATTTTTAAACAACCACATTAATTTAAATAATTTTTCATTATATGAATTTTGTGAATTCCAATATACATACAAATATTTCTTGAAGATTTTTTTAAGGCATAACAAACAAGTTTAAAATTGCTAATTTTGATGACAAAATGGCTGCCATGGAAAAACTAGCATGTAACAATTTCTTTACCAACAATTATATCAGCTATAAAACAAACAAACAAAAAATAAGTTTGATCCATTCAAAATGCAACAATAATATATCAATGATTCAATTTATAAATAAATTTATGCACAAAAAGTGCTTCCTTAAATAGCTCCCTTTGTCAAGCAAAATTTATTTTGACTATCATCAAATATCAGAAAAAGAACTCCTTCGAAATAATAGCAAACGAATCGACAGCAAGAGTGGCTAAAAAGCAATGTAACGATAACAAAAATGTTATAAACTCTAGCTGTTTAACAGAAGGGGACTTGAATTCAAAGCCTTGTATAGGGAAAGTAATAGAGGGTTTGGGGCAGATCCAGCTGCCATCCGCTTGCATGAAGCTCAATCAACTCGAGAAGTGTTTTACGTATTTGTGCATTAATGGACGGATTAATAAACGCATCACGCAAGTTTATCACCATTTGCTGCATCCGCTGGGCACAATCGGCTTCGAGCTGTTTGCCCACAGAACTCAACATCTTTCGGAGGATACCAATCTGAAAGAAAAAAAATCATAATTTACTTCCGAGTCCACTTTATTATGAAAGCTATAATATATAATATGTCTTTCACACACAAGTTAGTTTATTATTTATGTTGAACTTTTTATTACATTCTTACAAAAGTTCATCATATTAAGGTAAAGATATGACACGAACAGTTGTACTATTAATGAGTAAGCAATTTTAAATAATTTTTCTTACATGAAATAGTGATTAACAAGATTTAATATAACAATCCTCAAAATATAGTATTAATTTTATATAAATAATAAGCTATTTGAGCATGTATTAGTTTTTTAAGAAATTGGAAAAATTGTTTAATATCTATTTTATTTAAAATTAAAATTTAATTTAAAACATAGATAAGCAAAACTTTACATATTTTAACATAAAGATAAAAGTCAAAAGCATTTGAGTAAAACAAATTGCAACTATTTTTTACAACAAAACATATGCAAAAGGATAGCCATGGGTAGAAAGGTCAGGCCATAAAAAAAAAAAGATTACCAACTGTATGTATACTTAAGGATAATACTAAATAAGGATAATATTAAAATAGATTGCAAATGTCACTCCAAAATGACAGTGTTGAAATTGTGACGGGTAAGATCTTTAGTTCACTATAGCACTCCCACCCCCCTTCATGGACCTTCCTCATTCAGTTGTTACTGCAAATTTTAGACTTTTTACAAGGATACCTTTGCCGTATAGCATGGCATATATTCCTGACTATACTGTGTTTTTCAGACTTTTATGGATTTTACACATTTGACAAACTGCCCTGCGCTCTTTTATGAACTGTATTTATTTACGACTGTACTCTTTACGAACTGTACTTTTATGAACTTTTACTTATGAAGATTTGATAATTCTAGAAATAAAGTGTTGTATAAACATTAAAAAAAAAATTCCACAGCATAAAACAAAATGTCATACTTGTTCCAGTACTTCAAAGCATATATAATCCCCTACTCACCTCTCCTTCACTGTTCAATGAGGGTGGCTTGAGTATGATATTTGCACACTCGTAGAGTAGTGTCTGAAGAGTGAGGGCTAAGTGGGCCATTGGCGAGTTAGGGTGTGGCCCAAGCAGTTGGCCTGCAGAATTTCCACTTTGAGTGGGCTGTATCATTTGGCAATGCTGGTTTTTGACATGCAGATAGAGTTCAGTAATGAAAGATACGTAAGCAGTCCACCGCCTCATGCCAGCAGCAGTGGTGCCCACGGATGTTAAGAATGGAGCACGTAGAAGCTTGTCACGCTCGTTGTACCATTCCCTGCAACAGTTCTGGAGACTCTCCAAGAAAGTGTGATCGTGTTCTTTCTGCAAAGTTGTTCATTTAGATTTTAATATATTATTGTTAAAAGTTTATTTGGGTTTTCAATAAATAAGAGTTTATATTGAAACCCAAATAAACTTTAAAAATATAAAATATCTACGATACAGTACAAATACAAATGACCAACTGAGAATTTAAACAATATCTTAAAAACATTATTCTCTACAACACAGTAAAATGTTTTTTGATTATAATTACAGGAAAAAAGAAAACAGATGCGAAAACAATAGTCTTCAACTGATTTGCTAACTGTCAGCATTGTCACAACTGAATTTATTTTTAAAGTACAAGCAAATTATAATGATATGGAATATTTCAGAAGTTAGTGGGAATTATATGGTAACTGTTTTGATGATTATATTTCTGATTTACAAAAAAATGAAATCATTTTCAGATTTATTTAATTGTTTTGCTTGAAAAACTAAATAAACTTTTGTAATAGTTTTGCTTGAAAAAATATCTAAATTGAAATAATCCTATCAACAGATGAAATAATGAGAATCCTCAAAATAAATATTCTTAATTTACATCATTGTATTCATAAAAACAATTTTACAAAAATGCATATAAAATGTGTAGTCTTTTTTTGGCTGACATATAATTATAAACACACTTTTTTTAATCATGAATATTATAAATGGAAAATCATTAGAATACATAAAAACTTAAAATCAATATTACATTTATTTATTACAAAATAAGTGTTACAAGAATGGTTAAAACAAACTTTAGATTATTTACTTGCACTAACTTATTTTTTTTTTCTTAAATCATCATATCAAACATTTTTTTAAAAATTATTTAACAATTATCAAACAAAATTATATTAGATAACATATAAATATTTTATACGAGAAATGTACAAAAATTATTTTTATGCCTTCACCATAAATTATATTGAATCTTAAGCATTGTTGCTTTAGAGCAGTGGTAGCCAACCTGGTCCCTATGAACGTTCCAGCTTTTATGGTGGGTTTAGGGATTTTGTCCGATTTTGAAGCACTTTTTTTTTTTAATTTAATTTATTTTAATCAATTATTTCCATTTCAATGCTTTTAAAAAGTATTGCTTACAAAATTTTCATAGCATTTTTTTTAAGTAATGAGAGGCCAATTTGTGTCAACAATTAAAAACAATAAAAGAATGATGTCTTTTATTTAGCAGATATTTTCATGAGATTTAATGATGTCAATTTACAGCTTCAAGAAGCTAATAAAATTCCTATATGTTGTCAAAGTATTGTGCCATCATTTATTAACAAACTTGAACTGCTTTGTTATAATTTATTGAAGAGAGAATTGCATCAGTTTCCTGAATTATCTATAAAAGATGATGCAACTCCAGAGGATATTAGCAGATTCAGTAGCAACTTCGACGGACTTAAACTGGACACAAGAAAAATAATTTGAAAATATTTTGAAACTGAAGATATATGACTGGATGAAAAATTATTTTACTGCGAATATTGAAGAGGCTGTTACAACTTGCCAATAACTGTTACAAATTAGATATGATGAAGAAAATAAACAAATTTATTTCAAAAACCTTAGGGAAAACTAAAAATGGATTGTTTGGAAAACTAAAAATTTGTGGAAAATGGTACTCAGTTTATTGATACTTTTCCCTATCTCATATCTTGTGGAATCGGGTTTTAGTGCTATTAATCATATTAAGATCAAGGAAAGAAACAGCCTGAATATTTCCAAAAGGAGAGACCTTTGTTTGTTCCTTGCAAAAAATTGAGCCAGATATTCAGTATTTTGTTTCACAGCATAAAGTCTGGGAATCTTATTAATAATTTAATTAATTAAATGTAATTTCATCAGACTTCATGCTTCTATGTATGCAAACCTGATAGAGGCATGATGGACAGCAATTTTACGGAATTGATAATGATAAAACAAGGATTTACATGTGAAAGGCAGTGGAATTATTTTAGAAGCTAAAATGCATGAAGTTCTAAAAAAGATGTAACTGCAGTAATTTTTTTTATATTCTGTCAAACTTAATAAAAGTCAAACATAAAGTATTTTTTAAATAATTATTATTATATGCTTTAACTTGCTGTAACTCTGCTTTATAAATTTTATAAAATAAAATTATTTCCTAACTTTATAAATCGCTGTTACTGTGGAAAAAGGGACGGTTAGAAAATTTTATTACTAGCAGAGATACAAAAGTGGTCTAAAAATGGTGACTAAACAGCATCAAGAAAAAACTTAAAATGACAAGCTTCATTTCATAAACAATACAATAAACAATAGTGTTTAAACTATAATGCTGGTATAGATTTTTGCGGTCAAATCTTCACTTCTTTGATTTAATCTTTAATCGAAATCTTCACTTCCAACTTTAATAAGTTTCCAACAAAGTGGAAAAAAAAATTTAGAAGGTGACAAGAAAACTATATGCATGAAAAGCATATAATACTTTTTAAGAAAAATATAAATAACTATAATTTAAAAATTGCTCTGTTTTATGATTAAAAATATTTCTATATCATATTCAATAGATAAAATTGATTATATGTTTGCAATTTTAAAAAAGAAACACAGAATATAGAGAAAAAAAATTTTTTTTTTTGTAACAAATATTTAGCACTTAAAAATTATTTTCTTTAACACCACCACCTAATAAAATTTAACTAAAATTATTTACCTAATGATTCATTATTTCAAATATGAAAATAAATAGGTGATCTAACAGCTCCTATTTTTCAATTTAAAGAAAATAATCCTTCAAAGAAATAGAAAATTTAAGGAAATGCTGAAAAATTAAAAGTATTTATTATACAGGGTGGCCACTCTACAGTCCACGTAAAATTCTCTAACTTTTAAGAGATTTTTCAAATGAAATTTAAAAATTCTCATAAAACCAGAACACCATATCAGCTATTTTAAAAATCCTATGAATATGAAAATTATACTACGTCAGTGATAAATAATATTTATGTTTAAAACCTTGTAAAATGTAACAAATATTTCAAATTACGAACAATCAACAACAGGGAGTCAACAATTACAGGTCAAATGAAAGTAGCATAAATGAAATTGTCAGATGAAAAAATTTCAAATTATGAATAAAATAATTATATTTGGCGACAAATCAATTGAAGAAATAAGTAAAATTATAGTGCCAGAATCATATGAAATAAAATAAGAACAGTTTTTTTTTCCCCATTCAATACAATAAATTGTAAATAAAAAATGAAAATTTAATTGATATTTCTTAATAACTAAAAATTAAACTTACCTTAAAGTATTCCCTGACAGCTAATCAGGTAATAAATATAAAACCCTTTTTTTAATTATTTTTATGAATGACAAATTAAATTAATTTTCCAAGAATGTAATGAATACTATTAATAAAAATACAATCATAATGTTTTGCATTTTGTACATAACTTTTATAAAAAAATAAAATAAAATATAGTAATTAATATGAATAATTATGACTTGAATATATAAAATGTAATTCGACTAAACAATAAAAACCAAGATTTATTTTTCATAAAAATGAATCTTTTTCCAAATTTCTGTCTCCAGAAAATAAATTTACTGTTCCATTTAAAACTGTTAAATATAGAAAGGTTTTAGTTTTTTTTTTCCAAAGAAAGCTAAACATTTTCTTCAGAAATATAGTGTATTTTATTAACAGAATACAATTTATGCTATTTAAAATACAAGAATATTCAATATACTTTTACAAAACAGATTCAAATTTTTCTGAACTAAATGAATTTCAAGATAAAATTTAAAAAACAAGAAAGTTTAGACACTATTTTTTTCAGCATACGAATTTATATTTATTCATTGCTTTTGCAGTAAAACAAGAGCTTTTATTTTTTGTCACTCTGTCAAATTTAAAATATAAGTTAGTAGTTTAAGACATTCCTCTAGTAACAAATATTACTTTTAAAAGTGATGTCATCTAACTTTGGTTTATATACTATTACATAAATTTATGTATTCAAAAAAATTAACACATAAAAGCAGTAGAGAATTTAAACACATAGAATAATTTTTTAAAAAATTTAGGTACTTTTTAAGCTACTAGTAATTTATAATAATAAACTTAGAATAATTATTTTTATATTTGTGTGTGTATATATAAATGTAACAGCATAGTACCAATATGGCTATATTAAAGGATGCATAGTAAGTACAGAGCATTATTTTATACAAAACAAAAACAAAAACTATTTTTGCATTCTAAACAGCATCATTTAAGAGCAGCTAAATCATTTTAATTTTAACAATTTACATTACATCAAAACTGAAGTCAATGATACTAACTTCAATAATGGAAAAACAAAGTTGAGCTGCAGGACCCGAATAGTGAACATTTTCCACGGCTTTGCTGCATATCAGGCGAACCAATTCCATTAGTTTTTGACACGACAGTGAATTGGGATCTGAAAATGTTTCATGGTTAGCATAACAAATCAGCAATCAGCATAACAAAAAACATCTTAAAATTTAATTTATTTCTTAAAATTAAAAAAAGCATTTGAAAAAAATAGTACATTAATCCCAGTATAAAATGCAGATGAAATTGACAGGATTACTTATTACAGGATTTTATTTGTAAATGGCAAACTATCACTTAAGTCTTATACTATTCTACACTGAGAATTAAGAACGGTTATAATGGATTCAAATTTAAAAATGCACATTTTAAGATAGACGCACAAACACCTTTGCAGTACCATTTCAGGTTTTTATGTAAACTTTTTTTAATTGCTATCACAGATATTATGATGATTTAATGTGTTACAAAATCATCTATACGAGTTGCTACAAAAAAAAATATTAATTACTGAAAAAAGTGCAAAAGACCATCCTATAAAAACTGCTGAATAATTATCGATAACATAAGATATGATAATATTTTGTATATAGCATATACAAAATATTATATAATTATTTAGGTGAAACATTTCATATATCCAAAATAATGCACACAAGAATGATATAGATGCAGAAAAATCTAAACTATACTATTTTTTAATAAAATTAGGATATGTACTCATATTATGAATAAATTATATCTCTGCTAGTACATATTTTTACAAATTACAATTTAATAGATTGTTTTGTTTCTTTAATTCCTGACAACATTAACCATTATGAATGCTACATTTTAATATAATAATAGCAATTGTTCATTTGCCTATGCAATTTATAATTTTAATTAAAAAAATTTCATGTATATACATATTTGTGTATCAAATTTAGAAATAACAGTAACATAATAGTTCAGAGTTATTTATTACTACTGAAATATTTAGGAAATTCAAACAAATGTGACAAATATGTCAATATGTAATATTTTTTACAAAATATGACATACATAGAAATACACATTAAAACTTTATGAAACATCTAACAACAAAATTTTTATAGCATAACAAGCATTTTTTTAATAATGTATATATTTAGAAGAAAAAAGTTTCCACATATATTCCTTTGAAACTACGAGAAGTGCTAAGATCTTATTTTCTACAAATGTCATGAATTGAAGAAACAAAAAAATAGTTAATAAGAAAATATTATCATTAGACAATCAAATATTTTTGTGCATGAAACAGGCCTATATTGTATCTATGTGTATGCATGTAATTGAAATGTAGATATTAGAATGTCTTAATACACCTATGATTATAAATTAGAGATTTTTTTATGTGAATTGCAAACTAATGCAAGTAGTTATATTTTTTTGAGCATCAGTAAAATTAATTTCTAAAAAAAAAAAAAAAAAAAATTCTGCAATACATTTTGTGTATAATACATGAATAGAAAAAAGGTTTAAATTAAAATAAAATCAAATGCTTTCAAGCAAGTCAAATCAATATATTTGACTGATATTGATCAAAATTATCCTCACTCTAATGAAATATGAGGATTGTAAATTTTGCTACAATTTTAGAATCATCGTTCAGAAATAATATTCTTTGCATTACTTTTTCATCCATTCTTGTATTTAAATTCTTTTATTTTCATAGAAAACAAATGGCAAAAAATAATTTCATTTTTTGCTTTGTTTCTTTCATGCATATAATGATTTTAACTTTCTCTAATGTATAATTTTTATATTGAAGTATCAAAATTGCACTTAAATTTTAAAAAATGTTGATTTAATCTTAACTATAGGTACAAAAAGTTTTTACTGATATGCAATATGTAAAATAAAATGAACATTAATAAATAAATCATTATCTATCACTAGTTAGTCATACTACAGTCAAAGGTCTAACTTTTGTCAGATGAAATATTATAAATTTTTGTTGTTGATTGTAATGCTTATTTAATAAAAAAAGTGGTGAATTTGTTATTTGCATGTCTTCCTTGTTAGAAAAGAAAATTATCATACTATATAAAGTAAAAAAAATGTAGTACCTAAAACAGCTCTTCGTATCAAACCCTGATACTCCAAAGGAAAAGCATCTCTGTCAAAGCCTATGTTTTCAATACCACGAGATTCATCGGCGGTGAAGCTTTTTGATCGCTTCAGGGCACTTTTCAGCTCCGCTGGAAGCAAATTGGAAGGTGGAGGAGAACTCTTTTTAATGACATTACCTTCCACAAAGTGCACTTTGGTACCATTTTTACCACTGATGATTTCTACAAAAAAGAACAATATTAAGCCTTTTCCTCAGTAATTTAATCCAGTATATTCAAAAATATTTTTTAAACATTATATGAAGCAAAACGTTTTTCCTATTATACAAATATAAAATTATAAATAGATAGCATTCGAAAATGGAAGATTTTCATCACATTTACATTTATTTTTTTTTTTTTTTTTTTCTCCTTTACACAGAATGGATAGTCAAATAATAATTCAAATAACTATAATTTTAGAAAGAATTTTATTTCATTATTTAATCCTAATTTCATATATTACACTTATTAAAGCATAAATTTGTTTTCAAGTATTGTAATTAATTTTTTTGAATGAAATTAAGAATATATAAAGTATATGTATATAGATACATAATAATTTGCAAGAATTAAATTATTTTAAACAATGAACTATACATGAAATCCCTTTTATTTTTATCACTGCTATAAAACTCAACAAAATATTAATTAAAAAGAAGGAAAATTATAATTTAGCAATTTTATGACTCAGGAATTAAAGTTAAAAATTCTAAAGAACTGACAAAAGTAAACAATGATAATTTAGCAGCAATAGACATTAAATTTTAGTGATCAATTGCAATACTAAACTGTATTTTTTTTTTTCATTTAATTATTTAATCAGAAATAAAAAAAATGTCATGCAATTTTAATATGATTGATGTTTTTGCCTCATTATTTCAACAACTAAAATCCCAAATAAAGAGAAATGTAACAATTATTGATTTGTTTTATTCAACGGTAAACATAAATTTTTAAATATAAGTTTTTTGTGAAAAAATATCCATTCCCAGGTTAAGAAAAAAAATTATGAATTCATGCATGATTAATTTTTTATACAAGTTGAATACAAATGCTCATTCAAGTAGAAAATTTTAAAAGCCTATTAGATGAGTCAAGCTGATATTTAACTTTTGGAAACATGTGATACTCTTAAACAAAACAAAATCTTAATAGTAAAAAAAAAAAAAAAAAAAAAAAAAATAGACTTGCATTAAAAATTAATTATTTAAATTCACAACCAAGTTTAAAACTTTTTTCAAGGAAATATAACTTAGCGCAGTAAACTAAAAGAGACTTAAGAGCAAATTGTTAGAGGAATAAACATGCATGGGAAGGGGGAGAAAAAAAAAAACCCATCCATCAGATCAGTGAAACATTACCTTTAGAACTGACTGAATGCTGCAATATATTAGGAGTTTCAGAGATAACTGTTTCAGAAGTTCCAAGTTTCATTGAATATTTTTTAATATTGTCTAAGGCACAAAGAACACAAAGAAATATTAAGAGCAGTAAAAGCAGTAGTTAAATATAATAAAAAGGCATGCAATAAAATATTATTCAATACATTATATTAGATTATAAATTTATTATTAATTATAAATTTATAAGTGTTTATTTTAAGAACTATTATTAATTCCTCTAAAAGTGTTAAAAAGATAATTTACAAGAGAGATGTATTGAAAATTATATTTTTTATACAAGAAACAAAATTTAGAAATTATTTCTTGCAAATATCAGCACAATAAAAGTATAACATGCATAGAAAATAAACATGAAGTAACAAGCAATTTCAGAAAGCTAGTTTATTTCATACAGAAACTAAGCAAAAGCCAAATAAACTTTTCTCAAAATTTTACTCTTATATATTGCTTGGTATTAAAAAAACAACCAGCAACTATTAGAAAATTTTAAATTCTGCAAGCTGACTTCACAACAAAAACTGTCCAATACATTTATTTACGATTCCAATAGAAAACCTTGTATACTCCAAGCTCCGATTGTGTGCACTAGTGACAAGTAGCCAAGTCGAATGGATTCAGAAAAGTGATACAAAAAAGATTTAGAAGTGCAATAAAAAGAAATTTAATTTTTAGTAATTGAAATTTCAGATGATAATATTAAAAGAAAAACTAGATAAAAAAAATTTGACACTAGCTACAACACTTTTTCTTTCAAAGCCCCTTTAAATCACACATACCTGATTAAAAACCCATATTTCTGCAGTTAAACTGGATGTTATCATTTATTTCAATCCATAATTAAATTATATCCAATGCTCTATACATTTTTGGTGAATAAGTCAACAAAAAGTTACTGTTACCCTCCAAAGAAATTATATTATAATTAAAAATCTGAAAGAATTTATTTAAAAATGCCCAATGCTGACAGAAAAGAACAATCCTTACTTCGAGGGCTATAGATTTCCATGGGAGGTCGTGATGATTTTGATGTAGGACCAGAACGTTTAGCCGATTTTATTTCTTGTGACCGAAGAAGATTGTCCCGTCCCTGTAAAATGTAAATAACTAATAAAATAAATTATTTAAAACAAAATTTTAATTATGTAAAATATATAACATAGTTAAATTCATATTTTTAAAGATTTGATTCTATATATGTTTTTCTTTTATAAAATTAGTTCTCAAGATTAGTTTATTTACTTAATTAAAAATCACAGTTTTTTCACTTAGAAGTTTAACATTTATAATGTTTAAAAATCAGAAAAACAGAACAGAAATTTTAATTTTTAAGGATTTTGGGTATTCTTCATTAGTTTTTTTTTTTTAATTACTTTTTCAACAATTTGAAATATTGATTGTCTTAACAGTAAATGAATCAAACAAAAATTTCAAAAGCAATATTGCAAAGGAGCATTTAAATATATTGAAAGCTATACAAATGGCTAAGAATTGTAATACATACAAATAATAATACCAAATAGAATAAAAAATTAAAACATCTCAATGTTAAAAAAAAATAACCAAGGAGGCAAAATAAGAACATTAATATTAAACCCAACTAAAATTACAAAGCTATATAAGAAAAATGAAAAATAAGAATAAAAAAAAATAAATAAAAGCAAATTGTAATTGAATGGGCTGATGTATAAGTTACCCATAAAATTTAGAATTTAATTTAGGAACAAAATGCATAACAGTAATCTTAAAAATAAAAAAAAAGTACAGAATTCCAAACAGTTGTCTTTTCCTGAAATATTTCATTTTTACTTTGAAATAAAATTGCCTTTGCTTTTACCAGACAAACTTTTAAAATAATTTTTATTTTGAATTAATTTAATAAATTATTTAATGATTACTCAATTATTTTGTAAATAAATTTTACATATAAAAAGTTAGTGAAAGAAATTTTTAAAAAAAGTTCGCAAAAAAATAAAAATAAAAATACCGAAATTTTTAACTAAATATAAAATAGCAGGTTGCCCCAAAATGTTCATTGAAAATAACCAAAATTGAAAGTGGTTAAGGATATGAAAACCTTCGTTCCCCAAAAACAATACTCATATTTTATAGATAACAAATAATATTTAATGATCAACAATAGCAGATTCATATTAATGTTCTTGTTGTTATTTTTAACAAATAAAACTGCAATAATATGTAAATAAAAACTTAATTAAATCTAAACAGCTGATATGGAAATTGAATATATCCTTCAGAACTTATGAAATTATGTCCATTTTTCGGTAAAAATAGTGGCACTTGAATTTGATTTAATAAAATTATAAATGAAGTTAACATTTACTATTTGAAACAGCCCCACAGATGCTCAACTATTTGGTTATGATATAACCATTTCTGGACTAACAAAATTATACTTATAATTAACTGTAAAACGTTTAAAGCTGGCATCTTTAAACTAATCCTTTTTATATGCCTTCTAGTAATTTGAACCTAACAAGACCATTTTAGAGCTTTTTTTTTGGAAAAGAAATACTTTCATTTCATTCTCTGAGCAATTTTACTCAGTAACATTTTTTTACAATCAAAATTGTAAATTTAATTAAAATCAAATAAATTCAAAATAACACTATACCAAATAGTTGTTTAAGTTGTATTTTTTGAAATATTGATTTTTTAACAAAAAATACGCTATTGTGTTTTGTTCTTTTAAATCTAAACAAACATATCATTTTAAATTGATATTTCTATTAAATGAATTTTTTTTTTTTTTTTTTTTTTTTTTTTTTTTTTCCCCTGCTATTATTTGAATCAATAATAAAACTAGCCAATCAATAAAGAAATTTCTAAATTATTTATAAATGCAAGTAATATATAAATTTATATATATTTAATTTATACATATTTAAATTTATCTGCTGAACTAATTTATTCACCCTAAAAATTGACCAATTAAGTATCATTTTTTTTTTTCAATTGTTTATGTCATTTTTGTTGATAATTGCAAATTACAATTATACCTAAAAAATCTTTAAGCTACAAGCATTAAACAATTTCTGAAAAAAAAAGGATTTATTAAAAAATTAAATGTCTTAAATAAATGAGGATATATAATGACATATCTATACACACACATTCATGGTTCTTTTAATTATTTTGTATTGCACATACATAATAAAATGTAAAACATTGAAAGAGCGCATATTTGATCTTGGTTTATTTACCTGGAAATTGTGCAGATCTTTGTGGAGATGTTCTGCTTTGACAGAAGCAACAGGGGCATTGTCTTGTCGTCCGGTCATGATCGAGTATTCGTCGTCGAAAGGAACTGGGCTCGGAAGTCGAATCGGAGGCGATGATGGACGATACAGATCCCTGAAAGACATAATGTTTTCAATCATTAGTTATATTAAAATCTAAAATAATAAATGGGGAATAAATACGTTATAATACCCTCTTTGAAATGCATTATAAAAACTTCTTTTCAACAAACAAAATCACAGTTGTTGTCAATTTCAAAAGTATATTTAACTATGTGAGCTTAATCTAATGGTCAAGTTTTATTATTCAGAAAAGTATTAAAAACTAAAGAAAAAATCATATTCCAATATCATGCAATTAATATTTTTCTGAGAGGAAAGAAAGATCTGCAATTTACAGTAAACTTGAAAACTCGCACATTAGTGCAAAAAAAAAAAAAAAAAAAAAAAAAAAAAAAAAAAACTGGCAAAATCAGAATCAAATTATGTATCAAGAGCACACAAAATTTTTATTTAATCTCTTATAAAGTACATCTAAAAGTTACATAAATAATTTTTTTTGTTTACCATATGAAAAGAAATTTTCATAATTTTTTTAACATTATCTTTTCTGACAGTCAAATTACTTAATAAATACATTTGTAAATTATTTTTCTCTTCATGACTTGTCAACTAAAAGTCATAAATTACTATTTTACATAAATTGTTTCATTTAAAACATATCTTATGAGCCCTGTTTTTTCAAACATATCCCATGAGCACTGTTTAATATTTTTACTTTTAATAAAAAATACATCACATTAATATACAACTGAATATTAATGACTTTTAAAACTTTAGAAATGTACTATTTATATCGATACAACTGGCTTGTATCATTAAAGGATATTACTTATAAAATGCATCTTATACATATTTGAGAACCTAAGATACAATAAATTATATGAAATTACATTTCATTAAAAATGTTGGCTGTGGGATGACATTCCCATTTAGCCCATTTTTCAATCTGCTGTTGTTGAGGCATGCCATTATTTAAATTAGGTTCAATAGTTAACATAACAAACTGAAATTTTTTTAAGTCGATAAATAAAAATATATATTCGAAAATTCAACACAACTCGCCGAACAATCAACAGTAATAAACATCATAGCAGAAAACATTTGATTTTAGTTCGGATTTCGTACTTCTTTAACATGATTACAGTTAAAAGCACACTTTGTTAGATTAAAAAAAAAAACCAAAAAAACGCATAAAATATAAAATAACTTTTGTACCTCATAAAATATAACAAATTAAACTATTTAAAAAAATTATCTTGATTTACACTTTTTATAAAAAATATACGTTCCAATTGTTATGCTTATTTATTAAAACATTACAAATATACAAAAATGTTACGCGTCCTCGAGATCAACTACTCAATGAAAAGGCAAGAAGACAGTACAAAAAAATTAAACAATTAACCACGTTTTGCTTTATCATCAGAAGTTTTAGCTTTTAATTAATTATATATATAACTTAAAAGTCTGATCCTTTCATTTATTCAAGAACTATTGAGCTATAGATGTGTACAAGCTCACTTAGTAATTATCTCATTTCATAGTACTGTTTGGGCAATTACGGTTTTTTTCGGTAACATTGTTTTGTTCTATAATTTTTTAGTCTTCATATTACATCTTGGGTAAGTCACCTTTTTATTTATATTTGTTTTCTTTCTTTAAGCCCTACTGAATTTCTTGCAAGTTGTTAGTTTTAATTAGTTGTTTGTGATGTCCGGGAAGGTTCTAAATTTTGAGTAGAATGTTTTCAAACCAAATATGGTAGGCATTGTTTACATTCTAATTTAATGGGAGATTGCTCTAGTGGAGATCTTCAATTCAAGACTCATCGTAACATTCAAACAAACCTTCATCTAGCATTCAATTACGTGCTTTCACTACAATGAAAAAATGCTGAACAGAATGATTTTCAAAGTGCATCCTAAAACAAGCAATATAAAAAAAATGTTTTTAAAGTCAATTCCTACTTTTTTTTCACTATATTGCAGAAAGTTCTTTATAAATAATTTTCATTCATTTTTTAAGTTTATCTGGCGCCATCTATGGGTTTAGCTTAATGCAGCTTAAATCTAAATGCAGCTTAAATCTAAAAAAAACTAAAATTAATTAATTAAATTGAATGAATTAATTAATATTTGAAAAAACTGTATTAACATCAAGTGTTATCCACTACAAGTTCAAAATAAATGTATTTGAACTTGAGAGGATGAATAAAAAGTATTTTATGAAAGATTGAAAATTTGAACAAGATATAGATAGGGAGAGTGTGAGCTAATAGAAGGAATTGAATAATGAGCGACAATTGGTCACCACTTTAAAATACACGGATCATATGGAAATTATCCGATCATTCCAACTCTTCATTATAACAGGACCAGAGAATATAAAATCTATTATGGCGCCATAACAGCTATTATAGGTATCGTCATTGCAGCATCTCTTTACCCTGACAAAATCCCAACCTGATTCCTACTCCACAATATCCTTATTTCTGTCTCCCTCTAAGAACTCGATATTACCCTATCTTAGAGCAATGCAACGTTCCCAAGAGAGTGATAGTAACATCGGGTACATTTTGGAGAAGGAAGAAAGACGAGAATAAACGATAAAAAATTTAGAGAACTATTCATGCATGCTTTATCTACTGTGTCCCGTCATTTTCCCGATAAGAACACTACCAAAACAAGCAAAATATAACAGACAGCAAAAATGCAAGGAATAACGGATGAGCGGTCAAATCTGGCGACAGGTCTTAAATAAGTATTGGTATGGACAACGGCAATGGACGTACCAATTACGAAGTACCTGTATGGTGTTAAATAATACGAAAGATACTCCTTCACATTTTAATTAATGAATAGATATTCAAAATACAATTTCCTCTAGTTTAGAAAGATGAAAAAATTAGATATAAAAACAAGTTTTAAAAAGTCGTCAATTTAAAATTAAAGGTGAGTTTAGCGTTTATCAGCAGGAATATGTGCACTCAGACTCTTTGAGAGAATATATATAAATAAAGGTAAACATCCGATATAAAGACGGAAATGGGCGGATCGATTATTGCTTAAGTCAGACATAAGGGATGCAAAACAATTTTGTGAGAAGAAGTGTCAGATATTTTTTCATGAAATTTCTTTCGTATAATATTTTATTACACATTAGATAAAGTAAATTTCAATTATTAAAATTTAAATTCATATTGTGTTAAAGTCCCACCAAAAATACATTTTTCCCCTATTTCGTCTTTCTATTTGAATCATCGACTTGGTGGTCGAACTATAATCGTAATTACTTTTCTTTCGCAGGCAATAGGCCAATTAGTTAGCGCTCTGGCCTTTGGTACCACAGGCTTCAGGTTCGAATCCTGGCGCTGGCATGGATGTTTGTGAGTGATTTAGAATCCACGTTATCTGATAAGCCCAAAGTGTGCGCAGAATGACCGTAGAGCGACAAAAAAAGCCAAATCCGCAGGCAATACTATCTTTCTATTTTATTTTTGGTGGTCTGATTTCTATCTTTACTATATCTTTATGTACGTTCATTTATTGAAGATAGATTTCCAAGATGAATCTGAGTGGTTTTTTTACTTGGAAAAGAAGCAATAGGACAGATTAGTTTTGAAACCACTGATTCAGAAGAAAATTCATTTTCACACAAAACGCAAACAGTTACAAGAAACAAAACTTCGACTTGATCTCCACCACGCATGACTGTCCAGCTGATAACCTTTCGCCGAAGCATGTTTGTGCTTTGTAAGGAAATGCGTGTATAGGCGCTTAAGCGGAACGCTGGATGTATGCTTATAGAGAAGTAGGGTATATTCTGGGTTCTTGAACAACTCGCAAACTGTCCACAATGAACTGGAATAACTGTGAAAGAATGATTTGGGTCAAACCCCCTAATTCGAATGTAGCAAATGAGGGTTAGCTTTCCTTTACTAAATCTAATTTAATAGTCCTATACAGTATATGCGTGCGGTTCTTTTTTTAATTAATGCAATTTAAAAATTACATCAGAACATTTGATACATAGATCATTTTTTTTTCTAAGTCCATTATATTTCAAAAATTAATAATTAATCCAGGACAGCGCGTTAAAATGATAGCGAAATTTTTACTCTTTGAATTATTATTGTTATTTTTAAAGAACGCTGTCTTCAAAATAAAAAAAAAGTACAATATTTTTCGAATTAAATTTAAAATTCAAAATTAGGCTACATTTAAAAAATGAAAGCATTCCTACAAACTATGTGCATTAGTTGTTTTACTTTATATAAAGATAAAAGATTCTAAATAAGCATACTGATGATTTTATACAAAATATTAGTTTTTCTAATTCTATATAATAATTTACAATGCCTAATTTTGTATTTTTAATTAAATTTAAAATACAAAATTAGGCTACATTTAAAAAATGAAAGCATTCCTACAAACTATGTGCATTAGTTGTTTTACTTTATATAAAGATAAAAGATTCTAAATAAGCATACTGATGATTTTATACAAAATATTAGTTTTTCTAATTCTATATAATAATTTACAATGCCTAATTTTGTATTTTTAATTAAATTTAAAATACAAAATTAGGCTACATTTAAAAATGAAAGCATTCCTACAAACTATGTGCATTAGTTGTTTTACTTTATATAAAGATAAAAGATTCTAAATAAGCATACTGATGATTTTATACAAAATATTAGTTTTTCTAATTCTATATAATAATTTACAATGTTTATGTTGAATACAGGGTGTTCATAAAGTCTCTACAATTTCAAGCCCGGCTCGTGGTTTAATGGCAATGCTCGCCGCTAGTAAGAATGAGGGCAACAAAATCGCCATTCGTTGGCGATTTTGTTGTAGGCAGTGTTTCAAAAACCAGAGAAGACTCGATAGCATTTGGGATGTTTAACACCTTGCCTCGTTTGTCGGACTACCTGGTGGAAGTTTTTCGGGTTTTTTTCTCATACGATACGAAAATGTGAGGTAGTTTCCCCTAAACGTCCGCCCGGAGGCCACTTCCCTCCTTCTTCAGCGTCACGGAGCAGAAGTCAGAATTCTACCTACGAGTGCTTCATCGCAACAGAACTGCTGACCCTCACCTTCCTTACATGAGACCACGCGGGTTCATGGACTTGGTTTAGATGTTGTTGTCTACCAAGTGGGATTAGGAAAAAAAGTTTCAAAAAATGTAAAAAAAAACATGAGATGTATATATTTAACGGATTTTTTGAGTCATTTAATTTCATATATCTCTATATGGGAATCGTGAGTTTCCTGGAGGACATAAAGATGATTCGATTTCTCGCCATGTTACACATTCCGGCCAATGCCATCAGTAATCCTTTGCTTTTCATGAATCATGTTCCGTACCTTCTCCGATACGCGATATCGTTAGCACCACCCCACAGGGGGGAGTAACATCTGATGTATGACGTGTCCAGAGTTATGCTAACGATATCGCACATCGAATAAAGATAAGGTACACGGGTCGTTTAAAGCAGTGGATCTCTGATGGCATTCCTATCATTACCAGGACAAACATGACAAGAAATCGAGTACCATCTTAATGTGCTTCGTACAATTCATGGTACCCATATGGAGATGTATTAAATTAAATGAGGTAAAAAGAGTTAAATATTTTCTTCATTGGCGCAACAGCCCCATGGTGGGCCGAAGTCGTCTGCCTACTGACAGATTTCGAGACAGGAGATGGCTTCTTTTTACTGAGTAGGGTTGTCAATGTCACGACCAACGCTCTACAGTCATATTACATCGGGACCTATGGTTTAAAATGGATTGTGGATTTCAGACTGCTAGAAGCATTCACTGGAACTCGAACACAAAATCAGTGGCACAGAGTGTCAGAGCGCTGGTCACTCGGCCACCAGCCCCATAATTAGATATGTATGCCCCAATTTGTATTAATTTTCACTTATGTTTGTTTACATTTTTGACTTTGTATTACATTTTCGAGATTCTTTAAAAGACTTTTACGGACACTCTGTACATAAACGTTACACTGAGTCCTAAAATTGTGTTATTTACACTTGTACGTTATTTCTATGAAAAACGTTACAATAGTTGCTATATAGTTTTAACAAATGACATTGAATCTAAAATCATGATTTAAAAGAGTAAATTTATTGTATTTTCCAAAATATGTGTTAAGTAAGAAAACATACATATGTATATTCATGTTGCATCTATATGTATAAATAAGAGTATTAAAATGGAGTTCAAAAATAAAGCTTTAGTACACCATCAAATACAAGCTTTAGTATAGTCAAACCGGGTTTTGTGCGGTAAATAGATGCAGCATAAAAAAAAGTTCCACATAGAAAATATGTAAATCAAAACTTCACGATGTAGCAGAATGTCACGATCTAATAACATTTGTGGTAATGGGATGATATAATATCAGGATGGACCATCTGTTGGATTTTCTTTTTAATTCGCATGTTATTTTGACAACCATCTGTTGTTTTCTTTTTGAATTAGTTTTAATTCTTAATATGCATTTGATAGCAATTTTCTTATATACAGCACAAAAAATGATCGCATAAAAACAGGTTTGACTGTACAATAACTTGCACATACTCTGAAATCCAAGCAAATAATTTTTTCTATTAAAACAAAATCAACGTATATTCAAATTAAACTCATTTTTAATATTTACTTAGAAGAAATGTTACCAAAGGTAGCGAATTTTCAGTAAAATTAGAGATTTATCTTTAAGATTACGAGATCATTTCCGACACATAGTATAGAGCTCGGGGCCTGAACGGCCGAGTGGCTAGCGCTCTGGCGCTCGGTACCTCAGGTTTCGAGTCCCGGCGGTGCCATGGATGTTTGTAGTGGGTCGGGATCCACTTTAAAACCGTAGGTCATGGTCTAACAGGATCGTAGAGCGTTGCGGGGGCATTGTTACTCCGCGTCCATGGCTTATCTTCAAGTTACAAGCGCCTCCTGGGTAATGCAAAGTGAGTAACGTCTGTGCATCGCTTGCCTTAAGGCATCCAAGACCAAGCTATCTAAATATTTGCCAGCTGCATTAGAAAGGAAAAAAAAATATTTGAGCTCTTAAAAATAGAGTGCAACTGCGTCGGTCTGCACAAGAATACAGTGTAAGTGTACATAATTATTTGAAACCTTAAATTTAGGTACGGGATTAAAAACAAAAAGAAGGAAATGTTTAACTTCACTTAAAGACAACACCTAATTCCGCAAATCTTCATTATTTTCTTTTTTTGACATTTAACAATCTGCCGACATTTTCAAAAGAACTTGTCATGTGTGAAGGGATTTCAACGTGTTCTATTGTAACAATTCTGTCAGTCAGTATTTCAAATATCACGATATGCGTCTATTGTGCGTCTGCTGCGGAAATGCTATGCGCAGATCCAAAACTTGGGCATCGATTTCAGAGATCAGCCTACATGGACAGCCTACACCGCAATCACTGTGGAATTATGCAAGGCTTCCTGCGTATCACAAATAGAGTGTGACCTCCATTTTAAGCCCACTTGTTTCTTAAAAAACATCTCGGAATCTTTCTAAATCACGACTTGTTGTTATTGATTTTTTTTATAGGGAAAGCTGAATTTATGTCAAAGAGAATAAACGATCTACGTATCTTCTGTACAGCAAACGGTTTGTGTTGTAGTATATATTTAGTAACTTAAAATGATCTACGTATCTGTTATCATACAGCAAACGATTAGGGTGCTAATATTTTTTTCTTTTAACTTAAGATAATCAATGTGTTTTTTATTCATACAGCAAACGATTTATGTGCTAGTATTTGTTTAATTTACAATAATCTATGTATTTTTTATTCATACAGCAAACGATTTGTGTGCTAGTATTTTTTTTTAATTTACAATAATATATGTATTTTTCAATTCCTTCTATTAGCTCACACTCTCCCTATATATATCTTGTTCCAATTTTCAATCGTTCATAAAATACTTTTTATTCATCCACTGAAGTTCAAATACATTTTTTCTGAATTTGTAAAGGATGACACTTGATGTTGATACAGTTTTTTAAAATATTAATTAATTAATTAAATTAAATTAATTAATTTTAGTCTTTTTTTAGATTTAAGTTGCATGTATCTATCAATAGATGGCGCCAGATAAACTTAAAAAAATGAATGAAAATTATTTATAAAGGACTTTCTGCAATATAGAGAAAGAAAAAAAAGGAATTGACTTTAAAACAATTTTTTTTTTATGCTACTTGTTTTTATTTATACAGTAAACGATTTGTGTGCTATTATTTTTTTTTAATTTACAATAATATATTATTTTTCAATTTAGCTCAATAATATATCGTTATAAAATTTTTTTATTTATCCATGAAGTTCAAAAATTTTTTCTGAATTTTTGACACTTGATGTTGATACAGTTTTTTAAAATATTAATTAATTAATTAAATTAAATTAATTAATTTTAGTCTTTTTTTAGATTTAAGTTGCATGTATTACAATAGATAGATAAACTTAAAAAATGAATGAAAATTATTTTAAAGGACTTATAGAGAAAGAAAAAAAGGAATTGACTTAAAACAATTTTTTTTTTTATGCTACTTGTTTTTATTTATACAGCAAACGATTTGTGCGCTATTTTTAAATTTACAATAATTTTTTTTATTTTTTTTAATTTACAATAATATATATGTTTTATTTTTATTTATACAGTAAAATATTATTTTTTTTTTTTTATTTACAATAATATTTTTTATTTATTTTTTTTTTTTTAATTTACAATAATATATGTATTTTTTTTATTTATACAGCTAATGATTTGTGTGCTATTATTTTTTTAATTTACAATAATCTATGTATTTTTTATTCATACAGCAAACGATTAGTGTGCTAATATTTTTTTCTTTTAATTTGCAATAATCTAAGCATTTTTTAGTTATACAGCTACCTGTGGTACCGAGCGCCAGAGCGCCAATCACTCGGCCATTTAGACCCCATCAAAAGAATTATAAATTGCTGAAAAACGATATACTTAAAATCTACTTACATTAAATTAAAAAAAAACCTCTTTCAATTTATTTAAAGCCTTAATGTTTACGATCAGTAGAAATACCCAACTAAGGTTTAACGTTGCGAACATATACACGCACATGCTAATGGACAATAAGTAATGATTTCTATTCCCGTAAGATATGCAAAATATATAAGATAAGATTTTTTTTTTTTTTTTTTTTTGGTTCTAATGTAGCTGGCAAACATTTAGACAGCCTGGTCTTGGATGCCTTAAGGCAAGCGCTGCATAGATGTTACTCATTTTGTATTACCCAGGCGGCGCGTGTAACTTGAAGATAAGCCACGGACGCGGAGTAACACTGCCTCCGCAACGCTCTACGATCGTATTAGGACCGGGACCTACAGCTTAAAGTGAATTCCGAACCACTGCACACATCCATGGCAACGCCGGGACTCGAACCCGATATAAGGTAAGATATATAAGGTAAAATATTGGCAAGGATATAAGTTTTGAAATATGAAATTGCAGAAGGAAGAGACGTGTTAGGATCAGTGCAATGAACACTTAGTTAAGTACAAAGGTGTTTCATATGGAAATATCAGGAACAAAATGTCACAGGTGACGTGGGGACACACAAAACGCATAAAGTGCAAGACTACAGTAAGACATTCCCTCCAAGTTCAAGAGAGTTTGTATATACAGTATGATTAAAAAAACAATCTGTATGAATTTGCATGATCGCCAAATTATGATGGTCGTGATAAATGAGGAATGATGATTGTCAAATAATGATGGTCGTGATGAACGAGGAATGATGATCGCCAAATGATAATGATCGTGATGAAAGAGGAATGATGATCGCCAAATGATGGTCATGATGAATGATGATCGCCAAATGATGAGGTAGAGTGATCGCCAAACTTGAGGAGGGATTGAATATGACACTCATAGCACCAACAGCTTCAAATCGACAAAGACGTCGTCTCACGAGCTTGGAAACCAAACTATGGCTACAACTGCAAAAAAGGTTGGTGGTGATCGGCAAAGAAAAAAATGTCACATGGTAACTGATAAACCACCCTGCAACCCAAAAGGGATAGATGCCAGTCAGATCGGACAGCAATGCTTGGAACCGCATACAGCAATGTGACAACAAAGGGGACGATTTATTATTATCTGACGCCCTCAATGAAACAACATATCCCATTGACAGCTACTTATCAGCGGCACCATTTAGAGTGATGTAAGAGGAACATAAAGACTGAACATCTCATCAATTCAGTCACGTCCTCTTAACGGATGAGTGATTTCAGTGTCACCAGCGATTCTCAGCGATATGGTGAGAAGTTGGGACACAATTTTATTTCATCAACATCAGAGAAAGAGACCATTACGGTGGTTGTGGCGTTTCTCGTATGAAAAGCTAGAATAACCTTCAAATTTTCGACGGAGGTACTATAAAGCCGCAAGCGCACCAACGCGTTTTTTCTCCACAACTCACCCCCGGACTTATGGATATGTAGCCCCTCCTTACCAGTTATAAAAAGGAGGGTGGAACATCGGTGAGACTCGTGCATACCACGAGCAGCCATCCTCTCCAGGTTGATGGGGGAGGATAGTGTCTTTCTAGAGTAATTTTAGGGGTACCTGCCCCCCCATTTGAGTGTAGTATGAGAAAAAACCCGGAAACATCCCGCCAAGCAACTTGATGAGGGATGTGTGACGATTTTACACGCATTGTCACAATCGTTATCGAGCCTCCTTGTTTGTGAAAGCAGTGACAGCAACAATGCCACAAGTGGATTCGGACCTCAGCCCTCATGTAAGCAATCGTTAGCAATGGGCCACGAGTGGGGAACACCAAGGCGTTGAGCAGCGATGAACAGCATTGATCAATCATACGCCCTAATACAGTCACGTCTGAGGTTTATGACTAGTCGGAATTTAACGCCTGGGTGGAACGCGGCTTTACCCGAAATCGTTGTTGATTCTCTCAACACATGCGTCTATTCCAAAATACTATTAGGGCAGACTTTGTTGTTATGGGCAATAACCGTACTCGTGCTGTTGAGAAGCTTCTAGAAAGTGAAGATATCACTAGAATGGATTGGCCAGCACACTATCTTGATTTAAATCCCACAGAACATGTGTGGGGTGCTTTGAGAAAACGCCTTTTTAAACGCCTTATATATATATATATATATATATACTACTGTGTCCAAAAAATAAGACCAATTTTCAATTTAATATTCCCGGGGCTTATGGAATTTCAATTTTTTTTTTTTTTTTAGGTTGCTGGCACTGTTCTTGACATCTGTGTGAAATTTGATGTTCAAAATATTCATTCGCGTTTGAGTTGCGCTTGGATTTGTGAGACGCTAAAACTGAAAAATGATTTTGAAATCTCTGAATTAATTCAGCAAAGAATTTGCATTAAAATTTGTTTGCGGAAACGTATAGAATATTGTAGAAGGCATTCGATGAGCATTCCTATATCGGTAAGAAATGTTTAGAAGTGGTATAAACAGTTCAAAGAAGGCAGAGAACGCGTTTAAGACGAGCCCTCTGGTCGACTATCCACCTCAACAGACGAAGCTCACGTTCAAAAAATTACAAATTTTGTGCTTGCAAACCATCAATTTACAATTATAGACCTTTCTGATGATGTTGGGATTTCAAAAGGATCGGTCCATTCCATTTTGGGCCTCAAACGCGTCCAATCTCGATTGGTACCGAAAACAATGAATGCGCCAGCTCATACTGCTTTGATTCTTCGTGACTTTTTCCCCAAACATGAAACCCATATCATTCCACAACCACTGCATCACACCGTGAGACTTTCGGCTATTCCCTAAACTCAAAAGACCACACCGTTTTGAGTCGATTGAAGAGATTCAACGTGAATCGGCGCGCGCTTTGAAGGCCATCCCTACCGATGACTTTTTGGCATGCATTGAGGATTGGAAAAAAAAGTTGCCATAAGTGCATTGTGTCCGGAGAGGATGACTTTGAAAGCGATGAAATAAATTTGGAAGAATAAATAAAGAGTTTTTGAAAAAAAAAATAATTGGTCTTACATTTGGGGCATAGGAGTATGAAAATACTAAATTACTGAATTTGTAAAGAATATCTTATTATGTAAAAACTTTTTTTACAGATATAAGAGTTCGATAAAAGTCGTTACATTTATTAATTTACATTAAATTTATTTCATTTCTTTTAAATCTATTAATAAAAACCACAGTTCACAAATCTATGATAAAGCTTCAGGATTTAGGAGTGGGTATGAAAAATTCAACTCATGAATCGGGCAATTTGTTGGCCTAATCCTGAAAATAATAACGATTTCTGCGCTAAGCATATTAGTCTTTAATATAGAGAGATTAGATTTAATATAGAGAGTCTTTAATTAGAGATCTTTCTTCTTCATTTTCTAAACAGCACCATGGTAGGCGAAGGCCGTCTGCCTACTGGCAAATATCGAGATAGGAGATGTTTTGTTTTTTTACGCGGTAGGGGTGTCAGCCCCCGCCCTACAGTCACATTAAACCGGGACGTACGTCTTAAAGTGGATTCCGAACCACTACGATCCTCTATGGCACCGCCTGGTCTCGAACCCTGTGGCACCGAATGTCAGAGTGCTAGTCACTCAGCCATCAGGCCACTTCGTAATCCTTAGTTATATATATATTATATTCTAAACCAAATTTACCAAAGAAAATATAAATCTCGCTAGTTCTCAAAACAGAAAAAACGTCAATTCGTTAATCTTCCACTGACAAAAACCAACAGTGACAGCAATACTTCTTACTCTCAGCTACCAAATCAATTCATTCCAGAAAAAAAAAAAACCGGAGTTCCATTGAGTCAGCAGATAAGCATCAGCCTATTTTTAAATCGTGCGAATTCGCTTACACACACACACACAAAGGGAAATGGCGGAGCAGAGTTGTCTCTTGCAGTTCTTCCGGGCTCTCTTGCTTTATGTAGGGTGTTAATTAACAGACCGGCTGAAGAAAAAGAGTTCGTTGACACGTGAATGAACGCGGAGGGAAGATGTAGTTCACCGGCACGTCGCTCGCGATCCAGGTGAGGAATAATGAAGGTCGCTCGCGCACACACACACAAATAAAAGATTAAGAAGATGCTCGGCATGCTTATCAATGGGGCATCCAGTACTCATTATTTCATCATTATAATGATGAATTGGTAATTAAAAACACTACATCAAGCAGTCTCCGACACAAGACGGGAGTTGAATTCCAATGTCTCACTCTTAAGGCAATGGACTTTGAAAAAAATCTTTATTGAAGTTTGGGTTCTATTTCGATATTTATTAATTTATTACTATTGAAGCAAAATTTATGTACAGAAATGTTTTTATAAATTACTACCGGCGTTGTCCGGTTACAGAAAATAAAACATTTTTAGTTTCTGTAAATATGAAAAAATAATAATAAAAATAATATAATCATTAATCTTACTACTTTTTCAATTAAAACTAATGAAGAATTGTTAATAAAATGTTTATAAGTAATTTAGCAGACAAACTGAAAATTATACATTTAAAAACATTCTTTTTTATCTAATGCAGCTGGCAAATACTTAGTTATCTTTATGCCATAAGCAAGGACTGCGCCGGACATTAACAGGGGGTAGGTGTAGCTTGAAGATAGGCTACGAAAGCGGAGTAACATTACCCCCCACAACGCTCTACGATTAGATACCCTATTAGACCTTAGATTACCCATATTAGACCGGACAGACCCTATTAGACCTTAGATTACCCATATTAAACCGGGACCTACGGTTTAAAATGGATTCTGAACCACTACAAACATCCAGGACACCGCCGGGATTCGAATCCGAAACCTGTGGAACCGGGCGTCAGAGCGCTAGCCACTTGAACATGAGGCCCCACACTAAAAAAAAAATTTGAACATTGAAAATTCTGAAATCTTGATATTCCGCCGCAATGCACTGCTGGTGAGCATTACGGCGGAGATTCAATCCGTTGATATCTTTGTTGTAGACACTGTTTCAAAAAACGAGTAGGTTCAATGGCGTTTGGGATGTTCAGCAACTTTCCTCTTTAGACAGGTTACCTGGTGGGAGTTTTTCGGGTTTTCTCCCATGCGATACTCAAATGCCGGGTAGTTCTACCTACAAGTACTTCCCGAAGTACTTGTAGTTAGTATTTCCTCTTTTTCCCCGAAGTACTTCCTCTTTATTCAGCATCACAGAGCCAAGTCAGACTTCTACGTATGGGTGCTCCATCACAAAAGGAGCTGAGCCCCTCCCCTCTTTCTTCCATCCTGATAGCCTGATGACCAATTGGCTAGCGCTCTGGCCTTTGATCAGGCCATCAGGATCATTAGGATGGAGAAAAATGTTCAAATCCTGGCAGTGGCATGGATGCTTGTTAGTGGTTCGGAATCTACTTTAAACTGTAGGTCCCGGTCTGTTTAGCCCTCGTGTGCGCAAGATGACCCTAGAGCGACAAACTAAACCAAAACTTCCATCCTTGAGATCACACTTCCATTCTTGGACTTGGTCTAGATGTTGCTGTCCACCAAGTGGGTATAGGAACAATAACACAATCTGAATCTAATCAAAATATCAAATATTCAATAACAATTAAAAACATATTTAATAAATAGACGCAAGCTAAGACGCCACCAAAACACAAAGAACCAAAATGCGCAAGAAAGAGTACAACGTCATTTCCATGCCGTTTCTTTTTTAACAATAAAAAATTTCTGGTGCCATTTGGTGGCAGTGAAAAAGAAGGTATTTATTTAATTTTTAAAAAAAATAACTAATAAAATTCTTTTTTTCGTAACTTTTGGATACGCATCAGATAAAGAAATAATAATTCAAAACGAAAAAAACTGACATCTAAGTGATATAATAAGAAAATGATAAGAGATTTGTCTGAGTGTCTATACATATTTTAAGAAATACATATAAAAAAAGTCAGACAAATCTCCTGTGCACTTACAAAAGTCAGCATACACCCATTAAAACAACGAGATATAAAAAATTATAAATATTTTCTTAAATATTAATTTACGTCAATCTTACATTTTATTATGTAAAATAATATATTATAAAAGTAAGAACATAAAAAACAAATTACCTTTCTAGAATTTATAAAAAAAAATGTAGAATATCTGTCTCAAAAATCTACATACAGGATATGCTTTTGTAGAATTCATACTATTCCACTCTTATTTAAGCAGGAACGAAAAACTATTGCACTTCATTATTGACATTTGAATCTTGAGTATGCTTTAAACAATTTGTGTTGTAACTGTTCCAGTTAAAAAAGTCTCCAAGACAGGACATTGACATTGACATTCGGAATTTGATAATTAAGTTTTAAGGAACGAATTAAAAAAATCTACAGTGTAATTGCAAAAATTGTCGGGAGAAGTTCATCGACTGTCCAAACTATTTCAAGGAATTACGTAACAATTGCAGAGATTTTTAACTGCCAAGAATGCTGAATAATCGAGATTCTCCAGCAATGATGAGTTAAATCCGAAATGGTCCGCTCCTCAATTAACGGAATAGGTTGCGACGACAACTAGTAAGAGTGTTTATGGAGAAACAGTTTGTAGAATAGTCCAATCCGAAGGATTTCATGGCAGATTTCCGCGAAAAAAATTACTCATATCCAGACCAAATCGAAGAAAAAAGACTAATGAATATATACATAAAGATTATGATTTTGAAAAAAAATTAAATTTAGAGTGTGCAGGTTGGGTTGAAATACTTGAGGCACAAATTGGAGAAACCACAACTTTATTGACGCACGCACAAACACCACACACATACAATTAGAATCATACAATAATTAACATATTTAAGGCATAGATTCGTGGAAGGACTTCACTTCTAAGCAGAAAACCCGATACTCAGTAACGCGCAGAATGCGTGAAATATACTTCCTCTATGGGTGAGAGTCTGTAAGATGCAGGGTTGCACTAAATATATTTCCTCTCGGGGTGAGAGAGTATAAACTAATACTAAATGTTTTTCAACAGAAGCGCATGGTTGCGTTGTACTTCCTCTCGGATGAGAGTCTCAAGGCCTACAGACCATTTCTCTTGAACGCCACAGGGGACACTCTTGCCAGTGTGTAGGAGGAAGCACGGTTACAAAGTCTTTTTTACAGATGAGAATAAATATAATGCTTTCAGAAGTTATAGTAGCGCCAAAATTTGGTGGTGAAAAAAAAAAAAAAAAAAAAAAAAAAAAGGGAAGAAGGAGAATTAAAATTCTTAAAGATCGCCCAACAGTGTGAAGCATGGTTTGTGGTTAAATGCTGGAAAATGAAACTTCACTGAAAGTACGACGAATCATTTCAAATACTTGAAGGTATTGCAAGCTAATGGGCAGGTATATGTTGACAGCTTGGAAGTCCATGTTTCAGCACAGAAACAAACCAAAGCACGTAACTAAAAAAAAAAATTGCATGAAAGAACGGCTCTTTTCCAAAGTACCTACACAATTTCATGCTCCTCCTCACTAGCCAAGTTTGAATGCCATCACGAATCAAACAGAAGAGACAGAAAATACAGTGCCCGAGATAAAAAAATTGCTTTGTTGCAAACGTGATTTTCAAAATCACGACAGATATCACAAAAAATTTTACTGCTTTAATGCCTAAGATATTAACAAACCGTCGTCGTTTCACAAGGCCGAGTAACACGATGTATTAAATTATTTTCAATTGCATAAGTTATTTATTTATTTTACTTTTGTGTCATGTGATATTCATTCAATGAACAGTTTTTGTTTAACAGTTAGAAGAGTTTCTTTTTTTTTTTTTTTTTTTTTTTTCACATAAATATAGATGGACGTAATTTGTATTTCATTATAATAAAAAACAGCTTTTCAGTTTTTATAATTACTTAAAAAATGTAATTTTTGAGCGTTTTTTTTACTTCTGTAACTGACCATATTAAAATAATTTATATTATTTTTCAATAATTCAATTCAATTCATTTCAATTTTTCAATAATTATATTACTTATAATTATTATTTATTTACAATTTAGTATTAATTACATAAGAAATGCAATATTTGAGATTATATTTTCACATCTGTGACTGAATATATATATATAAATAACTCCTGTTTTGTTTTTCTGATTTTCGGATCTACAAATAAGAGATCTGATCATTGCACTAACCCCAATTCAGCTAGAATTCCACATTTTCTCAAAGCAGTCCTCTTATCTTTCTAAAAAAATCGCTGCCTAAACATTTCTGATTATTTCCGATTTTCATCTTCCAACCTCTGCAAATATTCACACCGCAACATTTTTAATGATTTGTTTATAGTTTCATTTGCTGTTGCTGCCTGTCTCTCAAGAGCTTTTGTTACCTTCGGACATAATGCATTTCTTTCCCAGACCTAGAACCCAATTCTTAAAATTCCTTAAATGAAAATGAAGTAAATAAACATGACTTTTCATTATCTGCGAAAAACACTTGGCTTTCGACTGTAACTTGTTGCAGACTCCGGGAATGCTACATCCATACCCACATACAGCCATACGCACACATATATATATATATATTCTATTCTTCTCATGGCACATTTTTTAACAATTCATCTTAAATTTTTCGCAATTTCTTTTTCCTTCGATTAGACTGCCATTTTAGATATTAATTAAATCTTGTTCTTCTTCTGCGGCCTGATGACCAATTGGTTAGCGCTCTGTCCTTTGGTGCTTCAGGTTAAAATCCTGGCGGTGCTATGGATGTTTGTGAATAATTCGGAATACACGTTAAACTGTAGGTCCCAGTATAACTAGCCTTAAGTGGACACAAAATGACTGTAAGGAGACACAACAAATTTTTTTCATTAGCGTAACATCCGGGCAAGTAGCCCGTTTGCCTACTGGCAGATTTCGAGAAGGAAGATGTTTTCTTTATTAAGGGGTTGTGTTGTCAACCCTACGCCCAACGCTCTACAGTCCTATTAGACAAGAACCTACACTTTAAAGTGGACTCTGAACCACTACAAATATCTATTTCACCACCGGAACTCGGACACGAAACCTGTGGCACCAAGCGCCAGAAAAGTTTGCTCTGCTTCTTTTAAATATTTAAACTGGCTGTACTTTTTACTGATTTTAAGAACGAGTTTTCCTACGATTTTAATGATTTTTTTAATTGAAAAATTAAAAAAGAGGTTTTAACAAAAAAATTTTGGACATCAAAAACGCAAACTGAATAACCCAAAAGTTTTCAAATATATTCTTAAGATAAATGTAATCGATAAAAGTGCTGAATTTAAGAAGATCTATGAAGACCTAAGTATATTATTTTCCATTACATATTGTGACATTAAAAAGATTTACTGCGTATAAAAAGTAAATATTCCAAACATACAATTCAAAGAATTGTGCTTGTTCTATAATCTAAAACTATCATATTATCAAGCCATTTAATGCAACTTGCTCGTGAAAAGACTTGTTTTTGTTAATATTTTACTTGTCATTCTCGTCGTCATATTTGTTATCTTATTTGACGGCTTTCTAGCAGAACTAGATATGCATTTTACATTTTTCATACATTACATTTATCATAAAATAATTAACCAGAATATTACATGACAGAGTATTATTATTTTAGTTAAAGAGGAAGTTTTCTCTACACTGCTCTATTATTCTTTGAGGTTTAATAAATAGTATCGTCTAGAAGTGGTGACAAAAAGTTGTATACTATAACTTCTTCAAAGCGCAACAGCCCCATAGTGGGCCAAGACCATTAGCCTACTGGCAGATTCCGAAACATAGGGTTTTTTTAAGAGGTAGGGTTGTCACCCGTACGCCCAACAGTCATATTAGATCGGGGGCCTGATGGCTGAGCGGCTAGTGCTCTGGCGCTCAGACCACAGTTATCGTGTTCGAATCCCGGCGGTGCCATGGATGTTTATAGTGATTCGGAGTCCACTTTAAGCCGTAGGTCCCAGTCTCATATGACCGTAGAGCGTCATAGAACCCAATCACACCCCTCACCCACATCAATCCCATACTGTAAAGAGGCAACTCAGCTGTAGGTACAGTGATGTGGTGTGGTATGGTGTAGTAGGTCATATTAGAAAGGCACTTCCGGTTTAAAGTGGATTCTGAACCACGATAAATATCCATAACACCGCTGGGATTCGAACTCGAAACTAGTCATTCGGCTATCACGTCTCTATATAAATTATCATATTACAAATTTAAGATCAATTGATGGTTGAAATATGACATGTAACCTACTTCACGAGTTAACAACTCGATAGCATTGTTTTTTCCATACGTGGGCAAGTTTAAAAATCACTTAATCTTAAAAAAAAAAAAAAAAAAATTCAAATGTATTAAGGTGGATTCCCCCTCCCCCGACGATTTAAGGCTCAAGAGAAAAGCAAAAGGGACCTCAAAACAAAATCCCGATTTCTTATTGGTTAAAGAGTCATGTTTCCGGTATTCTGAAGATGTTTGGTGGCGAGAAGTTGGATGAAGTTCAAGTTAAAAGTAAACGTGAAACAGTAGAAATTGGCTGTCGCTCTACTAATTTGGTATCCAGTAGAATCTTTATTCTCTCCTACTTCGATTATTTATTTCTTGTACCTAGTGTTGTCATCCAAACATTATGGGCGAATCATTGGAATTCATTTTTTTTAATACATAAAAGATGCGATGCCATAAAATGTAAAAAGACATGTAATAAATCGTAGCATTAAGACATATTTTTTCATTGCGCAATGTGGCAACTCAGTGGTACTTAAACTGTAGAGAATGGCAATTACAAATGAAGGCTAACGAATTTTTTACAGATAACAAATACAAAACTTTAAGTATATAAATAAAAATTACCAACAAATAAAATGGAAGAGTTTCTTTTTTATCATGAATTTCAAAATTAATTAACTCCGTAAGATGATTTTAAGCCTAAAAGATATTAAGGATCATGGATTATTTCACAATAAAGTATTTAGTTTGGTTTGTTGCCTTACGGTCATTTTGTGCACACTTTAGACTAATTAGACAGGGACCTACAGTTTAACGTGGGTTCCGATCTACCAACAAACATCCATGCCACCGCCAGGATTCGAACCTGAAGCCTTTGACAACAAAAGCCAGAGCGCTAGCCAATTGGCCATTAGGTAGCTTAATAAATATTTAAAAAAAGAAGATAATTGTTTATTATTATTCAAATATTATCGTATTAAATATCAAAAAAGGACACATCTTAATAGTTGGTACCTATTAAATAGAAATTTCCTATTATATGTTAGATGAAAAAAAAATTAAAAATAACACAATTTAATTCATAATTTATATTTAAATGTTCGATTATTTTTGTAATGAGAAAATAAACAAGCGTCAATTAGTTATTGTTGTATAAGCACGTATTGGTTGATTGTAATTAAAAATAATTGTTTTTCATACTAATACACAAAATACTATAATACTGAATTAAAAATGCAGTAACAAAACTATTCATGGCAGCGAGCTTAACTATGACGTTAAAACATGGGATCATAGAATGATAAAAGACTTTCATGTGATCCAGTCAGGTGCTTCTAACTGCCAGAAGATATTCCTTACAACCAATCACGTGTCCCCTTCTTTTAATACAACGATAAAAGAAAGAATGATTGTAAAAATTAAATAATGATCGTATATAATGTATAGAGAGCTTGTATGAGCCAAAACTGATATTTAAATATTAATTTTTGATATTTAAATGTTCGATTGTTTTTATAATTTGAAAATAAACAAGTGTCAAATAGTTATTGTTGTATTTTAAAGCACGTATTGGTAAACTCTAATTAATAATAATTGTCTTTCAGATTAATACCCAGAATACTATAATACTGAATAAAAAATGCAGCAACAAAACTGCTCATGGCAGCACGCCAAATTGTGACGTTTAAACATTTGATCATAGGATGGCAGAAGAATTTCATGTGATCCAATCAGATGCTTCTAATCGCCAGAAGACATTCCTTACAACCAATCACGTGTTCCTTCTTTTAATGCAACGATAAAAGAAAGAATGATTGTATATAATGTATTGAGAGCTTGTATGAGTCAAAACTGATATTTTAATATTAATTATTATACCATTAAAATGTAATATAAGTTATTTTAAATTTCAAGTAGAAATTAACCAACCTACTTAATGGCATTGTGTAATAATGATGCTATTCAATATTGTTAATATAACAGATAAAACATCAGAGAACAGATAAAACACAGAACCAAATAAAACATCCAAGTTATTATGATATTTATGGATGAGCTAAGCGCAAAATCTTTAAAACAAACTGTGTTAAATCATATATATTCCTAGTAGAATTTCACCCAGTGAACTCATTTGAAGAACATTGGATTTAATATAATCTTGACAGAATTTACACACTTCAATAATCAAAGGAGTAAGAGATGGGAAAAAGATAAACATGTATATGCTGCAAAAGATTACATTTATCCTAAATGATGGTTTATAAATAATGGGTTTTAGCTTCAGATTAAATTAAAAACTTCTAGAATATTTTTTAAATAAATTATTATTATATTTTATTAATAACTTTATCTTTCAAAGATGAAGTATTAGAGTCATATTTCAAGAAATTTAAATCCATTAAATATAATTATTCACTTCTTAAAAAAAAAAGCGGAATATTTATTTTAAGCTGTATTAAATCATACCTTTACATATTTTTATCCATAGAATTAAATAATTTATAAATTAATCGTTATTTAATAATTAGAATTTAAATGGCAAAGACGAGTAAATGATTGGTTTATCTTTTGTGCTGAATAACTAAATAAATTTATTTACTTTAAAAAACATTACATAAAATAACAATACATTTTATTAAAAAAACAAAAACATTTTATAATAAAAAATATGACAAAAAAAATCATTCATAAATTAATCATTGAACAATAGTTAGAATTTAAATATAGATGAGTAAATCTTTTTTTTTTTTTTTTTTTTTTTTTTGTGTGTGTGTGTGTGTGTGTGTGTGCTGAATAAATAAATAAATAAATTTATTTTAAAAAAGCATTATATAAATTTTTATCAAAAAAAAAAAAAAAAAATACAGAGAGAAGTAAATGTTTGGCTTATTTTTTGTGCTGAATAAATAAATTTATTTTAAAAAAAAACATTACACAAAATAACAGTACATTTTATCAATAAAAAAAACATTTTATAATAAAAAATACGCCAAAAAAATAATAATTCAAAAATTAATCATTGTATAATAATTAGAATTTAAATATAGACGATTAAATCTTTTATTTATTTCTGTGCTGTATAAACAAAATAAATAAATTTATTAATTAAAAAAAAACATTACATAAAATGGCAGTACATTTTATCAAAAAAAAAAAAAAAAGTACAGCACATATTTTAATAAAAAAATATGACAAAAAATACCCAAGAAATCTTCCATAAAAAAATTTTAAAAGAAAGAAAATTCCATTCTATTATTTCCGTAATATAAAAAACGTCAGAAAGCAACAGGTTACGCAACATCGTCACGAACGAATTTGTTTGCAGACAAATAAAGAATAAAAAATAAATATAAAAGTAAGGGCGTATTCCAATAAAGAAATAGTACGATTTCTTCCGCCATTTTGCGTTGTAACGAATCGGAATTCATTCATTGCAGATGTTCATGTTTGAGGACACGTGACAGCTTGACCAACGTCATCAAATACCTTGCAGACAGGAACAGCGTGTTTATTAAAAGAGCCGTAGTTGCAAACGATAACGGTAATGACGACTAATAAAAAATATTCTTTTAGGGGTTCTAATTTGGCATCAGGCCAAGTTGAAAAAGATTCTAGCAGTAGTTCTTAATGATATTTATAAATGTAAACCGCGAAGTCGAAAAGGAAGTCTTGCAGTCTAGAAAAAAGATTCACTGTAACTTGTAATTTTATCAGAGAAAGAAAGAATTACGAATCAATTCTTCTACAAACAGGTACATTTGTTACGAAATAAAAATTTGTATATTATAAACATTTTTTTTTTTATCTTAAGAGCAATATTTTATTAAATTGTTAAAGAATATTTTATATTCTTTAATTTTATTTTTTAATTTTTATTAATATATTAAAGAATATTTTATTAAATACTTCTAAATAAAAAATTCTTTTGATGAAATTTGCAAAGGAAAACAAAAATTATTTTTTTTTTTCGATATGGCTAACTAGTGTATATTTTACCTCTTAATGTAGAATTTATATAAATAATACAGAAAAAATTCACCCAACCGAAAAAAAAAGTTTTTCATTTTTGTATAATTGCTATTCTATTAAAAATATCTAGCACTTAATTTCATCACCGTGCAACAAATTATATAAAATTATGGTACTTAACGTATTAACGGTACCTTGGTGACAGTTGCGCCAATAAAGATACGCGCCAACCGCAGCTACAGATTTGGCGGTTTTTAAGTGACGCCAATCTATTCTATTGGTTTGGTAACCTTAGTAGCTGTTAGATTGGCGACACTTAAAAACCGCCAAGTCTGTCATCAGGGTACCGTTAATACGTAAGTACCAAAATTATTTAGATTATAAGATTATCGTTTTTTCGGGGGGGAGGGGGGTGAACAAGCAAAATAACTAAAAGAAATATTTATCTATAGATTTACAAAAAAATATATATGAAATATTACAAAAAAGGAAAACAGAAATAAGGCTATATTATTTACAATTTTATAAATTTTCAAGAACAGCAGAATATATATATATATATATATATACATGGTGATTATAATTATAGTCACACTTTCAAAATGCTGTCAAAAAAGAATCACTCGTCACAATAAATTCAAATTTCAACTGAAGATACTTGATGAAGGGGGAAAAGATATGGCATCAAAAAAAAAAAGTTCCACCGATTTTTCTCGTCCAATTTGGTATGACCTTGCCGTGGTGGATAGGCTTTCTTCTAACAGTGTCACAACTGTTGAATGACTTGGAAGTTGGTTTAATATGCAACTCATGCCAAATGCTTTGTCATTTCAATTCAAAATATCACTGCCAGTCGAATTCACTTTCTTTATGTTGCTAACAGCGCCCTCTATTAATACACTTTGGAATGTTTTTTTGATGTCGTACCGTTTCTTCCTTCTTCAAGTATCTTCAGTTCAAATGTGAACTCATTGTGACGAGTGGTTCTTTTTTTTCAGGATTTTGAAAGTGGAACTTTGATTATAATCATCCTGTATATATATATATATATATATATATTTCAATAAACAAAAATAATTCTTAAACTGACTACAACAAATTCGAATATATATAATCATATCCATCCATATAATCATATTTTTTGTATCATAACTGTTATTATTATACTACTGAATTACTATTAATATACTGAATTTATTATTTATACTGAAAATTATTTATTTTGCTTTCTGCAATATAGTGAAAAAAAAGTAGGAATTGATTTAATTTTTTTTTTATATATATTACTTGTTTCGGTTACATGTATCATTTTTAGCGTTATATATTTTACAATGGGCGTCTAGCATCATTATTATTATACACTCAAGAGCCAAAACCTTATGACCACCTGTCAATAACGAGTTGGCCCACCTTTGGCGCGCAACACAGCTTCAACCCGCCTTGGCATGGATGCCACAAGTCCTTGGTAGATGGCCGGAGACAGATTGTACCAGATGTTTAAGCAACGGTCACGCAAATCCGAGATATTGAGAATTGGTGGTCTTTGAACTCTGATCTACCGTCCCAGGACATCCCAAATGTGTTCTATCGGATTGAGATCCGCTGAGTTAGGCGGCCAGGGCATTAACTGGAATTCAGCATCATGTTCCTGGAACCACTCCAACACAATTTTAGCCCTGTGTGACAAGGGGCGTTGTCCTGTTGGAACATTTCATTTCCAGCTTGGAAAACAGAGGCCATGTAAGGGTGCAACTGGTCCGCAATGATATTCAGATACCCTGTAGCATTCATGGTCTGCTCTACCACAACCACGGGTCCCAGAGACGCCCAAGAGAACGTCCCCCAAAGCATAATACCCCCACCACCGGCCTGTGTATGACCTACTGTGCATAGAGGGAGCAACTGTTCGCCTGGAAGACGGCGTATCCTGAGACGGCCATCGCCGTGAGGAATGACAAACCGTGATTCATCTGACCAGGCAACTCTCACCCACTGATCCATGGACCAGTCATGGCCCAGCGCAGGAGCAGTTGGCGATGACGCTTGGTCAGCAAAGGCACACGCAGGGGACGTTTGCTGCGTAGCCCCATATCCAACAGTGTCCGCTGAACAATGTGCTCCGATACTATTCTACTTGGCCCTGCATTGTACTGGGCCGTCAGCTGAGCCACTGTCTGGCTCCGATTTTCCTTCACCATGCGAGACAGTCTCCGACGACCTTTTTCTTTGATAGCGTGTGGACGTCCAACACCATGTCGTCTACTGCTGGTTTCACCGTCATTCATCCACTTTGCATAAGTACTAACAACTGTAGATCGCGAACAACCCACGAGTCGTGCAGTTTCGGAAATACTTGTTCCGAGCCATTACAATCTGCCCTCTATCAAAGTCGCTTAGATCCGCAGCCTTTGCGATCACACACAGAAGTAAGTGAAAGAATGATTCTTCAGACTCTCCAGCAGCAGTTAAATACCACTTCCACCTGATCACGTGCCTTCCACGTCATCCAGGCGAGTTCATTGCAAAATGTAGGGGTGGTCATAATGTTTTGACTCTTGAGTGTATTATATATGTTTACATGTAAGAACAATATAAACACAAAAATAACAACCCATTATGTTTCAATTTTTCACTCGAAAAAAATGTGTATAGTGAATCTAAATCCAATATGGGGATATATAATTTTATATGCGCCCCGCGAAGTTAGGATGCATTTCCAAGTGGCCCGCAAGGTCATTCGGGTTAGCCATCCCTGGTCTAATACTTAATTTCACCACCGTGCAGCAACTTAAAATTATTTAGATCATCAGATTATGCTTTTTAGGTGAAAAACAAAATAAACTAAAGTAAATATTTATCTATAGATTTACAAAAATAAATATAAAACATTACAAATTTTTTAAGAACAACAAAATGAACCAACATATTTTTTTTGAACACAAAAATAATAAGCATTTATATATATAATTCATTAAGCTAAAATAATTCTCAAACTGTAATATATTCGAAATTTTTTTTATTATAACCTTTAAAACTTCGTACAATGGTTAACATTGAAAAAAAATTACTGTTTACATTTAAGTACTTCATGTTTTTATCAATAAATGCCATCATAAATATAAATAAATGCATCTTTATAAATTTATTAACAACAGAACAGGAGCTACCATCTCTTTTTGATAGATTTACTGCTTTTTTTATCCACAGATAAATAAAACTGTAGAAAACAGAACGGCTGACTCATCAAAAAATACTGCCATTTTAGTCATTTTTTTTATAATTTATAGCAGATGCTTCAAATGAATTTTTCTCGCGGTATTTATTTAAGAAAGTTATTTTTTTTTTATCTATGCAAACTAAGAATTTTCTTTTAAAAAAAATGTTTATTTGATAATAAAATGCGTGAATTTTTTTCGATTTTAATTTTTTTTTTTTTTTATTTATTAAAGGGAAAGAACGGAGAAACACATATCGCACTAGTCAAATAAATATTTTTTTAATGATTTCATATTTTATTATTTCGTTTATATTTATATATTTTTTTATATTTCATTTTGAGTGATCAATATTTCTTTACAATGTGCGTTTAGTATCATTTTTATTATATTATCTATGCTACATGTAAGTATAATAGTAAACACAATAATAATAACTCTTTCTGTTTTAATTTTGTGTGTCTGTAGTGGGTCTAAATCTAATAGGGGGATATATAATTTTATAGGCGGCCCGCGGAGTTAGGATGCATTTCACATTGTGGCCCACAAGGTCATTCGGGTTGGACACCCCTGGTTTAGAACAATTGAAATATTTTTTAAAAAATTTACGCAAACAATTCGAATTTTTCAATTTATATTTAGTTTGTTTATATTTAGTCTGTCTATTTTTTTTATGATCCCGTTCATAGATATTGTAAAAATTTGCAAGTGAATGAAATCTATATGGGGTTTGTTTATAAATAGAATAGTTAACTGTATAAACAGAATTATCAGAATCCGATTATAGTTAAACAAACACTTATCAATATGATAAAAATAAATCATTGCATATTTTTTTAACTTGCAAGAAAAAAAATAAATTAATGCAACAAAGATATTTTGTAAGTCAAATATTCCAGAAAAATGACTTCACGTGTTTATTACAAATGCCATGATAACTCTAGAAAATTGCTTAATATTTATTTAGATAATAGATACTTTCGTAAATATTCTTGAGATAATAAAAAATTTACACAAAATTGGTGTTACATCAGTGATTAAATGGAACAAAAAAAAAACGGAGAATTTTTTTTATTTTATTTGCCACTTCACATTGGTGTTTAGAAAAAACATTGGACATGACTGTTTTTTAAACAGTAAAAATACAGTTAGTACAGTTTAAATTATAAATATCTTTTTAAGATCCCTGCAAAAAAAAAAAAAAAAAACATTTATAAAATTATGTTATATATATACCAGCAAAATCCAGCATACGTTAATACCCAGCATACGAAATTCGTATTCCTGTGGCGACTGTGGGCGCCGAACCCAGTGCTCTGGCAGTACTGCCCCTCTGACGTCGCGCACTTATTACCAGATATCGGTCTTGGCTAGGGGTTGTGACTCTTGGTCGACCTGATACTGGTTGTCGGGTAACATCTCCCGTTCTTTGAAACCCTGCCACAGTCTTGAGATCACAGACTGGTCCACATTCAAAATTCCGAGACGCTTCGGTTAGTGATCGTCCGGATTCCAGCATTCCAACGATTCTTCCTTTCGCAAACATGTCCAGTTGGCGTCTTTGTGCCATCATTCACCTTGTTTGATGGTTAACAACGTTCCTTCGCACAGCAGTTGCACGAAACTTGTCTGAACTGCCTATGCTGCGTGAATCGGTTTCTCTGCATTCCGACATGCGCAGGTGTTTCGCGCAGGACATAGTCGACTGAAAAGTTTTGCATAAACCCAATGTTTCTTCTTCACCCAATTAATATATCCGCAAGAAATTTGGAATAATTTTACGAATATATACTCCATGTTTTTCGCATTTTACGATTTATGCTTAACTTTTGGACACCAGTGTATGTGAATACTCATTTTCATGGATATCGTTTGAATGGTATATAAGATGAAATGCTGCAGCACCATCTGGTGGCAAGTAACAATAAAGTGGATAGCGCGAACCTATTTTCCATACTCGAATACATATTATTACCAATTTTTTATAATTTTATGTTCTTACCTCTAGCATAACATTCTCTACACTTTCATTAGTTCTTTTTTTTCTTCTTTTTTTTTTGGCATCGCGATTATTATATTTCATAAAACGAATTAAATTCAATTTAAGTTTCTGATCAGTTGTTTATAGATAATTAATGAAAAAAAATGTCGTATTTTTTGAATGGATGGTGTTGACCCTACGCAAAAAAAAAAAAAAAAAAAAAAAAAAAAAAAAATCCATATATAATTTGTGTCCACATTAAAGAATTGTATAGATAGATTCTTATTGTTTTAGTAATTAATTAATTAACCATCAATAAATAAAATTTAATAATTAAAAAATTATACAATTAAATAAAATAATTAAATTAAAATTTAAACAATTAATAATTAATTTAATTATTATTTAAGTAAAACTGTTGTTTTAATAATTGTGTAAATTTAAATTTAATTAATCATTAAATTAATTAAATTTAAATTTAAATCAGTAAATATTCCATTGCCAGCTGTGAATTAATTAATAATTAAATTAATTAAATTTAACTTTAAAACAGTAAATATTCCAGTCTCAGCAGTGAATTAATTAATAATTAAATTTAAATTTAAATCAATAAATATACCATTCTTAGCATTGAATTAATTAATAATTAAATTAATTAAATTAAAATGTGCTATTTTTATAGCATACAAAAGCATTCATACAAAATACACTTTCTGAACATTTAACTGTTGAATATTTATTATTTTCTTGATTAAAAACTTTTAGAAAACAAAATCTATTTAAAATTATACACACAGATTCTTACACGCTATTTTCTACTTCTTAAACCGTAATCAAAGAATAAAAAAAACCGATTCTATACTTTCCATAGCCGTCAAAGGTAGTATACGTAGTAGTGTGTGACCTAGTAAAACGTCTTGATAGGTCATTACTTGCAAACGATACCGCTGGCTTTTAAAGTCGTTTGGTTTATTAGAACAGCCAGAGGTGCGCGTGACCTGCGCCGCTACATTAAGAGTGAACGCTCTTTCTTTGTCGAGTAAAATTTGTTTTCTTTTGATTATGCAAAGTTTCTTTTTTTGCTTTTTAATCGTATTAAAATCTAAAAATGCCACAATTGAGAAAAGAAACAACTGGCTAGAAAAGATAAATATTAGGTAGAATAAAGATGAATAGTTTTTAAAGTAGTCTGTGAATATATTAGACTAATTTGGATAAACATATTGGTTTTAATTTAATTTTTTATTATTATTCAAATCTATGAGAAATGTCTATTATTATTTTAAAACTTTTAACTGCTATCTATGCTGATGGTACTGCAATCCTTTCAAAAATAAAAATAAAAAATTCTTAGCTATCACACCCGTACTAATCACCTTAAAGTCCTCAATAATTGGTTCAATAAATGGAAAATTTCTTTAAATATACGAAAGACTGAAGCTGTTCTCTTCTCTATTGGAAATAAGCATAAAAACCCGTGATTATGATCAATAATACTGTTATCCTTTGGAAGAGTCAAACTAAATATTACGGTGTTATTCTGGATCAGCATTTCATTTGGAAACAACATTTTCTGCACACCAAAACTAAATTTCGTATTGCCTCTACCCTCTTATAAATAGAAATTCTACCATGACCAGGGATAACAAAATTCTTCTTTATACTGCTATGCTCCGCCCAATTCTCACGTAAGCTAGCCCGGTTTGGTCCCATGCAGCTGAATCTAACTTAAAAGCGCTTGAAACTTTACAAAATAACCCTATCCGCCAAATGATCTCTGCTAAATGGTTCATGCGCAAATCTGATATCTATAAAGCTTCTTTAAAAGATTTTCTTAAACACATCTTAAATTTTTGCCACGCTTATTAATCATGAAAATACTGCAATCCAGGATCACGTTTCGATTATGATTTAAAATTTTAATTTAATTTCTAATTTCATATTAAAATATTTTTCCTTTTCTTTTATTTGTTTATGATAGTAAGTTAATTTTATTATATTGATAAACATATCCTGGGCAATTTTTATTGTTTCAACTGTATTTATTTACCCTGTCCTATCGGAGATGGAGTCGCCAGTAGTAGCTAATAAATAGCTGCAAAAGAATACGTCAATCTAGATGATTTATTATTCTTTAATGGCAACTACTGAAATGAAAATGAAAGAACAGTAATAACAAATTGTGAGTCTTTTTACTTTTTACGCAAAGTTAATCATAATAAACAAGTCTGATTCTATCAACATTAAAAGAAAACAAAATAATATTTAAACAAATTTACAGAAAAAAAATAACAAGTAACTCCAAAAATTTAAGTAAATAAATAATAAATTTATAATTATTTTTAAATATAAAATTAATTAACAGTTGGAGCCTGATGTCCGAGTGACTAGCGCTGTAATGCCACAGTTTTCAAGTTCGAGTCCCGGCGGCGCCATGGATGTTTGTAATGGTTCGGAATCCACTTTAAACCGCAAATCTCGGTCTAATATGACTGTAACGCGTAAGACTGATAGCCCTACCAAATGAAAAGAAACCATCTCCTGTCTCGAAATCTGTCAGTAGGCAGGCGAACTTGGCCCACCATGGGGCTGTTGCACTAATGAAGAAGCAGAATATATATAACTTATTTACTGACTCATTGATCCATACATGAAATCAATTTTTTGGTTATATAAACTTAAATATTAAAAAAAAAAATAACATTAAATAAATAAATTTATTAAATCCAAATACTCGTATAAGCAAAATGAATAAAAAAAAAATTACAAATAAATAAAAATCGAGTTTTGAGCTTTGGACGAAAATAAAAAAATTCCATCAAAATTATGTATGAAGTTAATTGTAGTTTGTCGCTAATTAGTTATCAAAAAATGGCACTTTCTATTTAATAAAAAAAGAAATTAGAATTAGTGACAATATGCCTCATGATCATCTGGCATATGTTCATAATAGATGTTTGTTTTCTAGATTTTTCTCTCCATAAGTGACGAAAAAGCAGTCTCACATAAATTTCATTTACAAATGTTTCCACTAAGAAGGTATTGCTAATTATATACACAAACTTTTTGCATTTTAATAGCATGCAATATCTTTTTTGTTCTAATGCAGCTGGCAAACACTTAGACAGTCGTCTTTGATGCCTTAAAACAAGCACTGCACCGACGTTACTCACTTAGCACTACCCAGGATGTGCCTGTAACTTGAAGATGAGCTACGGACGCGAAGTAACAAAACCCTCGCAATGCTCTACGATCAGATTAGACTGGACCTACTGTTTAAAGGGGATTCCGAACCACTACAAACATTCATGGTTCCGCTGGAACTCGAACCCGTAACCGGTGGTACCGAACGCCACAGCACTAGCCACTAGGCCATTCAGGCCCCATAGTATGCAATATTAAAAAGAAAATATCAGAAATTTAGTGGATTTTCCTTGGCCAAACGATAACACAAAAATTTTAAGGGTAATTTTCAATACAATTTATTTTTTATTTTCCATTCAATTATTCGAAAATTATTATTTTTAAAATAAATCTTTAATATGATAAAATAACCATGAAAATTATTGTTTTCCATTCATTCCTTTTTTGCAACAGACGATAAAAAAAAAATATTTGTCCTATTTTAGATCGTCTGCTACAAGTGAATTCTCTAATTAGCATTTCTGACAAGGTCAAATAATGTACTTGAATATAGTCGTCAAACTACATATTTTCACACTGAAGTATTTTTTTTCTTACTTTTGATATGTGCTAATTAATTATAAGTTTCCATGTTTTGTCACTTGAGAATGCATAATTTTATATAAAAAAATTATATTATCAGTTAGAAATTCGATTAGAATATTTTAGAATACGAAATTAAAGAGAAAATGATTATTTTGACTAATTAAAACATTTTCAATATTTATGAATATAATCTATATGATGTGTATTTCTGAATTAACAAACTGTGTAATTAGGAATCATTGATTAGCCCTGTTTTCTGATAAAAAAAAATATAAGAAAATACAGAAATCGATTTCAATTTTGCATGAAATATTTTCATCGTAATCTTTTCATCTGTTTTGAAATATTTTGTCCAAGGATATAGTGTGGACAAAAATACTTAGTCATTACGTTTAATTTGATACAACAAGGAAGTATAATGCCAAAAGTATAAGCACAAAAAGCTTCAAAGTATTGGTATTTCTTTTATACCCGTTATTAAGAATAATTTAGAAGATTTAAAATGGCAATACATCCTAAATATTTCTACGAATAGGTCAAGCAATAAAATAAAGTATTAGTACTTGAAATTGTCGTAAATTTCAGTGTTTTAAGTCAATAATTTTAAGAACTTTTTCTAAAAGCTAAAGTATGGGCATTGGCGTACATAAGGATAGATACTTTCAGCCAAAAAGAGATAAATCACCAAATATTATCGCCAATTTTTATTTCTTTAGTTCATAATTTTTAAGTTTATGTGGGGGGGGGGATTAATTTTAAAAGAAATATGAAATATGATATTTTATATGAAAAATAGATTAATTTAATTTTCGAAATTGTTTAGATTGCTGGGTTTTTTTCTCCACTCTAGAAAATGTTTCTCATTTACCAAGAAATAATAAAATAACATAAATAAATTTCAGATAAAACAATAAAATAACGCAGAAATTAACAACTAAATGGAAACAAGGTGTTAGCTTTATGTAGGGCTACCGGAGTTGTAATTATCCTCGTTGGCGTCTGGCGTTTTACTTTACAGCGATTTGATTGGAAAATATTCCAGTTCTTTTTACCAGTTTCGCAACATTTTTGCCCTCTTGGCGACATGTGTGAACGTTATATTTCGTACAAGAAAATCAAAGAATAAATAAATTATAAAATACCCCTTTTAACATCAATTTAGTTAATGTAAAACCCATAAATGTACCCATAATGTTACTATCTGCCCCATAAACTTAATAATCCCATATCTCTCTGCATTTTTTTTAATGTTAATTTTCGGAGTGCTTTTTGTTGGGGAGGGGGAGGGGCCTTATCGCAACCAAAATTTTAAGCTGATGTCAAATAATAAGCTGTTAAAGTTGACAATATTAACTACAAATTTCCCCCTTAAAAATCACCTACAAATTTCACTCTCGCCAGAGAGGAAGTACAGCGCAACCTGCGCTCCCGTTGAGAAACGTTTAGTTTTTTTAGTCTCTCATCCGGAGAGGAAATATATTTAGCACACCTCGGCGAATTAGTTGGTCTACAGACTCTCACCCGGAAAGGAAGTATATTTCGCGCACCTTGCACGTTGCCGAGTTTTGGGTTTTCGACTTAGAGGTGGAGTCCTTCCATGAATCTATATTGATACGTCTTTAAATGTGTTAAATATTGTATGACTTTAATTATATGTATGTGGTGTTGGTGCGCGCGTAAATAAAGCTGTAAATTCTGCAACATGTGCCTCAAGTATCTCAAACAAACCACACCCAGTTACAATCTGGTTGTCAAACCAGCACACTACAACATAATGACATTAAATGTTATAATTTTGATTAATGACATTTATGTAGCTGTAACATTTCACTGGCAATTACTTGCAGTTGTCGATTTTACTAGTGGAAATAATCATTAGTAATTTCAAATACTCAGCAGATAAATATTTTTTGATATTTCATTTTGGTGAATAATTTTTTCACATATATAAGTAGTTTCGTAAGTGGACGAAAAACCACGATCTCCCTCTCCTCCCGCACCTCATATAATACATCACTCGCCAGCTGATTCCAAAACAAAAATTTGGCGCGTAATTCAAAATTATAGTATATCGGTATGATTAGCTACCTCGGTCTTGGTCCTTGGGTCTTAGTGTAATTGTTAGTGTGGTCCTTAAGTTAAAAAGTCTGGACACTCACTGATCTAGTGCATTGCAGTTCTTATAAAGATAAAATGTTTATGTTCCATAGAAATCTCAAAGAACAGCTTCTGAAAAAGCGAGAAAATTACTCAAATTAGTCTTTAGAATTGATTTTTAACCTATTTACATCTGAAAAACTAATTACAACTCACAATAACTACAACTCAAAATTCAATTACAAGAAGACTGCTGCCAATTTCAGACAGGATATAACAGTGCTTCATCCTACGCAATGCAAGAGCGCCCCCTGTGGCATTCAGGAGAAATGGTCAGCAGGCCAATGGTCGAGACTCCTGCGAGAGGGAGTACAGCGCACCGGAGCTGTCACTGAGAAACGTTAGCACAACCTATGTAATAGTTGGCCTACAGACTCTCACCCGGGCAGGAAATATATTTCGCGCATCCTGAGTATTTTTATTTTCGTCTTAGAAGTGGAATACTTCCACGAATCTATAATTATCTGTCTTTAAAATGTATTACATGTTGTATGTGTGTGATGTTTGTGCGTGTGTGAATAAAGCTGTGGGGTCTCAAGAATCTCAACCCAACCACATCCAGTTAAAATCCAGAATTCCTCCAACCCACATCACTTCAAGGCTAAAATAAAAAAAAAATGCAAATAAATTGACTATATTTAATCGTTTGGGAGAAAACAAAAAAATATTATTTTGGGTTAAAAAAAGTTGAGAAACATTGTTTTTGAACTATGACGGTCATAACTATGTCGGCCATAATTTATACAAATATATAAAACGATTAAAAAATCAATTTTAGTGGACGATTCCAAATCATTTCCAGTACATGATCGTTCCTAAATTCGAACCCAAAGGTCATTTACTTATATTTAGAAATTCTTATCTTTCCAAGATATATAAGGAACACAATTACTTAAGATAAACGCACGTGACTAACGTGCTGTACGCGTTTCGATTCCAATAGAACGTACAACCAAGTACGGGTAGAAATAATCAGTCGTTTCATCATAACCACGTGGAAGAACAGATAATTCCAAATAACACGTTTCACCCGAAATAAAAAAATAAAAATAACATCCATAATATTAGATAAAAAGTCAACTTTCGATTTTCTACCGGTTGAATCACTTTAAAAAAAAAAGCTGCGAATTTTTCCCTCTTTAAAGGGAAGAAAAGGGGAAAACAAAAAGAATATTCTTTTTTTAGAGCAGTGGTTCTCAAAGATCACCTGTTCCCTGAGAAGTATGTGCCCATATATAAAAACAAATATAGTTACGCTTTTTCTTGTCAGTTTTCCCGTTCAAAGATAGCTTTCAGGACCTGAATAGCCGAGTGGCTAGCGCTGTGGCGCTCGGTATCACAGGTTTCGGGTTCGAGTCCCGGCGGTGCCATGGATGTTTGTAGTGGTTCGGAATCCATTTTAAACCGTAGGTCACGGCCCTAATAAGATCGTAGAGCGTTGCGGGGGCATTGTTACTCCGCGTCCGTAGTCCGTCCTTCAAGTTACACGCACCCCCTGGGTAATGCAAAATGAGTAACGTCTGTGCTGCGCTTACCTTAAAGCAGGGGTCTCCAAACTACGGCCCGCCGGAAAATTCTATCCGGCCCGCGGATAGAATTTTAATTTTCCGGTCCGAGGAAAATTAAAAGAAATATAAATTTATACATTATATATCCATCTCCTTTTCTAGTTTGATTAAATATTTTTTTTCTTCCTTTTTTCAAAGGACTGATGGTCTTTTTACTTTCTCTATTTCTGTTCTACAAAACCTAAATCGACGGAAATAGCAAGCACAGACAGCTTTCAATCGGAAAGGATTTGCAAGTTGAATTATTTGAGTTACATTCTAAGAATCATCTCAAGCAGTTGTTTTTAAATATGCCAAAGTTAGAGTTTTGCAGATCAATATCGAAAGTAGGTTTCCCAAATTCAATATCTCACGGCCAGAAAATCAGTGCTGTGTTTGCTTCATGATTGTTTTGTTGTTTGATATTGTTTTGTTGTTTGATTTGCTTCTTTGTTGTTCGATATATGTGAACAAGTGTTTTCAACTATGAACCTTGGAAAGAATTATTTCAGAAGTAGACTGGCAGATGAGCATTTGTGATTCCTTATAGTGAGGTTCTCACTTCGAACCACGCTATAAAGAACTTTTAAAAATGAAATTTCGGTTTCATTCTGTTCATTAACATAGTATTTAAATTGTAATACTTGTATATTGTTTTTAAAATTTTAGAAAAAATTTTCTTGGCCCGACAAACTTTTTTTTTTCAAATTTTGGCCCGCGACCGAAAAAGTTTGGAGACCCCTGCCTTAAGGCATCCAAGACCATGCTGTCTAAGTGTTCGCCAGCTGCATTAGAAAGAAAGAAAGATAGCTTTCATTACAAAAGCAAACATTTCTGGTTAATTTTTCTTCTCTCTTCATATAATAAGTCGCCAAACAGTGATAATGCGTCAAAGAAACTAGGAGAGTTGTAACTTTCCATGGTTGGCGACGAGGAGCGCTAGCTTCTATGTGATTTTCAACGTTGAGAAAATTTCCATTGCAGCCGCTGGAACTTCGCCGTCTGTAGGTAATACTACTATTACACCACACCACATCACTGTGCCTAGAGCTGAGTTGCCCCTTTACAGTTTGGGAATGATGTGAGTGAGAAGAAGTCTGATTGCGCCACAGCCGGAATTCGAATCCGATACCTGTGGGACAGAGAGCCAGAGCGATAGCCACTCGGCCATCAGGCCCCCGTTGTCTGTAAATAGTAAACTGTGGATATTTTATCTGGATATAAAACTTAGAGACATCAGTAGCCGATGTTTATTTCTCAGAAGTCTATATATTAGTGCGTCAACAATTATTTGTAGGTTTTTAAATACGCTTCGGCTTCAACAGGTTGAAATTCACTGCTTTAGAGGGGTCATTCTCTTTTTTTAGAAGGACACATAGACTCTGAGGACCGCTACAAATATAATTTAATTTAATAACCAATTACCGATGGGCAAGTTAATTAGGCCCATTTGTATGCGTTATCTAGCAGCAAAGCTGCATTACTACGGAAATGTGTAATTTTAGCATGGGTCATCTTTTGTTTTCATGTTTTTGATAATCAAAGAAGATATAGAATCAATTTTTAAAATAAACATTAATGATATTTTATTGGCTAATGTAGTTGAACTCCTAGGAATAGGACATATTTGTTAAGAGTTTTATACATAAGGCATTTATTTATTTTTTTTTTTTCCGATTTGTTGTATCACCTTAACATTTTTCATGGTAGCTTGTTCCTTCCTTTAAAACATAAAATTAATTTTCGCAAAATATACATTGCTATGTATTGTTTTCACTTTAATTAAAATTTTTAATCAAATCTGTTAAATTACATTTTTTTTTTTTTTAAATATTTCACGACAACAAATTTTGAATTTAGCAGGTATTTTTTTTTTCAAATTTCAAAACAATTTAAAAAAATTAAATGCTTTTAATGCCTGTTTGTGACAAAATATTATTTAATATTTTATAACACTCTTTTAATAGAGTACTGTTTTTTCATTAAAAAAATTTTTTTTTAAATAGTACCTCTTCTTAAATTAATTGAAACCAAAGAAATGTGAATTTGAACTTTACAATCAAAATTAAACATTGAAAATAAATTAAGAATATTTCTAATAATATTGAAATGAGTCCTAAAATTTCTAAATAACTTAAAGTTTAATGTCACATAACACTAAAAAAAATAATAAAATAAAGATTTTAAATACAATACATGTTTTCATTTCTATATGAATACAATTTATTTTGTAAAACATTTCTGTTTTAAACATGTAATGAAAATTTCCTTTATATTGAGATGCCCTAAAGACAACTAGCGAATGGAAGCTTTTTTTGCAATCGGCGAAAGAAACAATATATCGAATTGAACTTTTCCGTTTCAAAAATTCAACGAACTGAGGATCAGAATTCCGTAGTCCTCTATTGTAGGATAAGAATTCATATCCTTCATAGAAATCATCATCGCCGCTTGCGATTTTTTACTTAAAAATGTTACCTGATTAAGTATTGTATTTGAATTAAGGAGAAAGAAAAATCTCACTATAGGTGATTGTAGTTTTAAAATATTTCGTAAGCAGACGATTTTTACCACAGCTCTATTTAACAAGGCAAAAAAAAGAAAATAAGCTGCTATTTTTTTATTATTATTTTTTTTTTTTCAGCAGGGAAAAGTGGGGGAATTCCCCGCCCCTGAGGGAATTTTGCAACGGTTCAATTCAATAATATTCATTAAGTAATAATATTCATTTTTAATATTCATTAAGTGCAATTTTTTTTTTGTCAATAGGGAAAAGTGGGGGAATTCCCCGCCCCTGAGGGAATTTTGGAATAAAAATTTAAATGATGATGATACTAAATGTTAAATTAAAATGATTAAAAATTAATCATTTAATTAAATGATTAAATTAAAATGATTTTATACGATCCAATATTCAATATTAAGCCCAATTTTTTGTCAGTAAAGGGTGAATGGAGAAATTCTGCATACCTACGGGAATTTTGCAATAGTTGAATTAAATTGATTTTATACGATCCAATTTTCAATATTCATTAAGCAATAATTAAGGTAATGAAACAAATACTAATAAAATAAATGACAAAATACTAAATATTATTAATTTTTTTAATGATATCTTCAAATAATTATTAATTATTAATTTTAATAATAATAATAATTATTATTATTATTATTTAATTATTAATTACTAATTTTTTAATAATTTTTTAATAATACTTTTATTTTATTTCTTTAATAATATCTTCAATCTTCCTTTTAGTCTGGTAGCATTTTATTGATAGTTATAAACACCCATTTTATACTAGATAGGGGAAAAAAAGAATTGAAGGCCAAATGCATTGTATGATTTATATCAGATTTGGTAATTAACATTCGAATTAATTAAAGTTTAAAATTTATTTATTAACTGGTTTTAAGTTTTTTTAACTGGTTTTCCATTCAAAACCAGTTACCTAAATGGTGGTGGATTTAAAGTGAAATATTATTGCAATTATTCCATGTTTTGTTAGGTGAAATCATTTTAATTCTGTTATTATTATCTAACAATGAAAATAGTACCTGCAAAAAGTAACAGATATCTCTTTTTTGCAGCTGTTTTAAAATATAAACAATCCTTGCTACTAGCACATGCTATTGTTCTTAAACTATTCAAGAAAAATTGTAAAAAGGCATAATAAAAATTTAAGAATTTGTGGTGATTGATATTAATAAAGAAAGATACATTAAATTAATAATTAATGTAAGTTAACTCTAATTAACAATTATTAAATCAAATTTTGATTGGTTTCTTAAAGCATTCATTCTTACACTGTAAAAGTATAATATGAAGATTATAGAGATAAATGTTCAGATTAGAATGAAAAATATATGTATACATAAAATAGCTGAAATGAATAAATAAAAAGAAAAAAAAACTCAATGTGCAACATTATCAAAAAATAATGTATAAACATAATTTAAATATTTTAAAATTCATAAATTTATTTTTTACGTTTATTATAATATGGCCGAATAAAAATACTTTATAACTCGATTATAATTAAAAGCGGAATTTTTCCTAATATCAGGATATGTATAAAATATGAAAAAAATGTATAAAAATATACAGTGGCTCCCAATAATGTTAATACACATTAAAAATTTATAGGAAAAATGCTGTAGCTTAAAATTAATAATAATCGAATATAAAATTCCGAATTATTATTATTATTATTATTATTTTTTTTTTTTTTTTTTTTTGCATATCATCTTTTTGTATTTCTGAAGAATAAAACCAAACATTTTTTTTTAAAAATGCATATATTTATTTTCTTTTTATAAAAATGAAAATAGAGAAAGAGAAAGAAAAGAGATAGAGAAAAAGAGATAGAGAAAGATGAAAGAGATAAAAGAGATAGAGAAAGACATGAAAGAGATAGAGAAAGAACACATCACAAAAAATAATGACATATCGAAATATTTGTGGATAAATTCATACCTATAAATAATGTGTGCAATTTTTTTGTATTTATTTTTGCGTTTTGGTGATATTTAAAACAATCAATTGCTTAACTTACTTATTAATTCATTATATTCTATTTATTACATAAAAAATGGCTCCTTGTCATAAGGAAGCAACGAAAAACATTCAAAACACTATTATTTAGTTTGGAATATTGCTAAAATAATAAATTTAATCTATTCTACAGTGCTTTATGTGATAAAGAATTTTAAGTAACAAAAACGAATAAGGGGCAAAAAATTACGAAAAAGTCGTTAACACAATGTAATAAAAGAGATTATAAAAAATTTGGGAAAAAAATCCACGTTTGAGTGCAATTAAAAATTTCCGCATAAATTATTGAAGAATTATTTTTTTAATTTCACCTGAAACAGTTCGACGAGTGTTCAAATCTGCAGGTTTACAAGGACGTTCTGTCCGGGAAAAAAAGAACTTTTTTTTTCAGAGCGAAAAAATAAAAAAAGCTTAGGCTTCAACTTCGCGAAAATAATGATAAATTAGGCAGAAATGTATTGGAATCAAGCCTTATATGCCTTATATTTTGGTTCTGATAAACTGTAACTGTAACTGTATTCTGATAACTGTACAGAGAAAAAGAAATGAGAGACATAATTGCAAGAATTTTATTGGAGCAGTAAAATTTGACGGTGGAGTGACCTTGTGGGGGTGCATGCAAACATCAGAACTAGGTAATTTAGTATTTCTTGATGACATAATAGAGAGTTTTTGCATAACGTTTTTTTATCCTCCGGTATTTTTTTCTCCCTAGCGCGCATGCTCATAGGAAATTGCGCATGCGTATCTGTAATAATGTTTCTTATGAGCATGCGCGATAGGGGAAAAAATATCGGACGATAAAAAAACGGTTATGCAAAAACTCTCTATTAATTCGTGATTTTTCTTTAAATATTTTTAAAACAATTTAAAAATTATCAGTCCACAATTTGGGTACGGAAACAACTAAGCGTAGGGTTCTTCGAGATCTCTACTGATCCTATAGTCCACAAATTATAACATTATTAAAAAACACTACATCAGTCACTAGATTTAAATTATTGAAGATTAGAACAAGAAGATACGACTGACGACAATAAAGATCTCAGAATGGGGGAACATTAATGTAAAAGTTGCTTTTTTAAGTTCTACCCTGGTGTCTCTATAATTGTCCACAAATTCTAAAAACACCCCAGTCACCAGATTTAAATCCTACAGAACACATCCGGAGAAAATAGAAAAGACACAACTAAAAAAATTCTAAGAATGGAGAAACATTGATGCAGAAAGTTCTAAAAATCCAAAATAAACAGATAAAACTACTGAATTATATGCCCAGACATTTAAAAGCTGTTTTATGGATTCTGCAGGATATTCTACTAAGTACTAATTGTCTTAAAATGTTTACTAATACCTAGAATTATTTTCGAACGAAGATTTTTGTGAAGTAACAACTTTGGAAATTTTTGATTATTGATTTTTTTAATAAAAACGTTTTTCTATGCTATTAAAATATTTAATGCAATTTTGTAAAGAAATAGACATGGATATTATAAAAAAAAATTATCATTCTGAAATATTAATGGATAGTAGAACAGTATTTCATTGAAATTCGTAAGTGTAACAAAGACGTGTGTAAACGGAGACAAAGATGAAGTAAAATGCGATCAGTTAATTAAAATTTAGATGAAAAGAAGCAAATAATAAAAGGTTATGGTAAAAGAAAGAAAAATATTACGATAAAAAAATCACACTTTTAAGAATGATTTAATCTAATTTTAACAATTTTTTTCATTAGAAAAAAAGTTTAAAACATCACTACCAGTATACTTTTTATTAATTCCATTCATAATTTCGCCATAGGTACGCATTCATATTTTTATTTTTAATTTAAAATAACTCTTTAAACCCAAGAACGTACGCTTGTGCGGGTGAGGCATTTCTGATATTTTTTTCATGGAAAAGCCTTAGCATGTTCGATCGTGCTGGTGCGCCCTCCCACGCTTCAGGAGGGGGGCATAGATTATTTTAATTATTTAATTTTAGCATTTTATTGTATTGCCCTATTTTTAGTATCATTGGAGGCAATGTCTACTAAAAAATTTTAAAAAGTAAAATGAAAGTTAAAAAAGATTCAGATCTTATAGGAATAAACAGTTGTTTAATTTTCTTGATTTTAATTTAAATTTACATATATAAAATAGTACAAATAACCAAAAGAGCTAAAGAGATTTCTTTATATATATATATATGTATATATATATATATATATATATATATATATATATATATATATATATATATATATAATTCGGATTTCTAAATTTCAGAAATAATTTATCAACTTATTCGAAAAAATATACTTAATCTATCTACAATTTACGTTTATAAATAGAACACTAACAAAATTCTAAATGAAATGAAAAGCACAAAAAAGAACGAGATAAACAACAAAAAAAAAGTTTCAGATGCAATTATCAAAATAATGAATAATGGACTAGAATGAATTCTTCCAAAATGAGCGATTCAATTTATGGCCCAATTAGATCTCTGTTTATGAGGTCAACACAGCGCCGTTCTACAGAACTAATGAGATCTTTTTTTTTTTTTTCTTTTCTTTCTGAAAAATATGATCCGCTTGTTTAAGTAAAACAAAAATAAGAAATTTAATTTAACTTGCGCTAAAACTGGAACTTCATATGCTCATTTTAGAAATTAATTTCCATCATTCTTTTTTAATAAAAATTCTGTTCTTGTAAATGCAAAATTTCTTACTTTTATGTAAACGAAAAGGAAAACTAGTTACTTTTCAAAATAACATTGCATAAATACCTAGTATGAAAGTTTTCGGTTTATTAAAATTAATTTCAACTCATTATTTTTTTCTCTATGGAGAACTAATAAATCAGATTCGATTTTTTTAGGTGATATTAAATATAATTAAATTTGTTTAATATAAGGGTGGCTAACCCGTGGGCCCACCTTGATTATTTTTCCGGCCCGTGAGATGTTTCACACTTTCACAAAATATATTTATTTTATAATGGCCAAAGTAGTGAAAACCAATGTATTAAAAAGTACATTATTTGTGCAACATTTGTAGTATTCAACTTACACGCGCGAATTTTTTTTTTTTTTCTCCTTAAAATGAAATTGACCCAACACGAAACACGCTCAAACACAACGGACGCTCACCTGCAACACCCATTACGATGTTTAAATACCCAAATGGAGATGGATTTGCAAAAGCTAAGTGAAAGAGTGGAAAAACAAATATCGCACTAGTAAAGTAAATTTTTTTAATGATTTCATTTTTTTTATTTCGTTTATATTTACATATATATTTTTATATTTCATTTTTAGTGTTAAATATTTCTTTACAGTGTGCGTTTAGTATCATTAGTATTATAGTATCTATGTTTTCATGTAAGAATAATAGTCAATACAAAAATAATAACTCATTATTTTCAATTTTTCATTGCAAAAAAAAATGTCTATAGTGAATCTAAATCTAATAGGGGGATATATAATAATATATGAGGCCCGCGGAGTTAGGATGCATTTCCAAAGTGGCCCGCAAGATCATTTTTAGTACATTACAAAAACGCTGCCAAGAATAATTTTGCATTATTGTTGTATAAATTTTAATTGAACAGTCATTAAAAAAATACATTCTGCCTATTTTAAAAAGGAATTATAAATATTATAATATTACTATTATTATTATTATTATTATTATATTATATTATTATTATTATTATTATAATTATTATTATTATTATTATTATATCACTATCTCATTGTTTACACTATTTAAGATATTTATATATTACTGTCATTTTCTTTCTTTTTTTGTGAATTTAAATAAAATATGTATTTATAAAAGTAGACTTACGGATTTCAATGTAATTAAAATGAATACATTGGATTCGCAAAAAAATTATATTGATAATAATTTTTTATTATTGTTATATAGTTTTTAATTCAGCAGTCGTCATTACAAAAATGTATGTTATCTATTTTAAAACGAATTTATAAATAACAAAATGGTAATTCATATTTTGATTTCGTCTTTAGACAGTTGGCAATCAAAAATTTATTTCAAAAATGTGAACTGTTTAATCCGTCAATTTCTAACAACGCAATAAGTCTGAATCTTTCCAGTCACTTAATATCTATAACTATAATCTGAATGAGTACGTATAAGAAATTTGAGGTAAAATATTAATACGCAAAAAAAATTTATTTCATTTATCAGTAACGAACTTTCGCTTTATAAAAAAAAATTTTTACACTTCAAAAATATTACAACAATTTCTTGATTCTCATTTTTATTTAAAATAATGTTTTTAAAAAAAATCAAAATATTATTCACTTTTTAAGTCTTAAAGACTTTATATGAAATTCAGAATTGTATTACATAATATATAATTAAATTGCACCGAAATAGCATTTTATAAATGTCAACAAATTATTTTGAAACAATTATTTCACAAACCAAATATATTTTTTCCATAAATTTATCTTTATAATAATAAATCAAGGAATCTAATAAAATAAATAATAATTGACATAAAAAAATAAATTGATATTTCTAAATCAATTATATGTTATAATGTTTAAGTTTTAGTTGAATTTGTTTCATAAGATACAATTATATCAATATTTCATTATAGATGTTGAGTATAAAATCATTTTCCCCTAACATACATGCTAAATGTAGCAAACCATAACTGCTAATTATGTCTATTATTTTACTAGTTTAACACAAGAGGAAATATTGCTCAAAATTTCGTCTTTCCTTAACTGTCTTGTTTTTTTTTAAATCAATTAAATGTTAAAAATTAATTTAAAATGCGTTGTATTTCTTGAGAATACCTTTTAGTTTTTAATTTCTCTTTTACAAAAATATTTTGAAGTTTTTTATAATATTATCTATTAATTTACACTGTTTTTAATGTTGCATATTAAATTTTCTACAAAAAGTAACACGTAGTATCAGGCTATTCAAATTTAGAAGACTATAAAAAAAAAAGAGAAGGAAAGCTCTACTTGGAAAGTTTAAAAATAGAAGAAGATTTCACTAAACGCTCCGAACCATACTAGGACTCAGAGCAGACGATTTTCAAGAAAACAAACAAATTCAAACAGCTTGAGAAGAGTTTTTAAAAATATATAAAAAAAAAGAACTTCAAACATTCTTTAAGAACAAAAAAAGAAACTAAAATAATTCCACTCACCGCTTCTGTTTCAGCGAGATGTGCAAGAAATCCTTAAGAATAATAAAAAACAAAACAAAAGTATCAAAACTCAGATGTAAACTTCGTTCGATCGTCACACACCGCCATATCTGATGAAAGACGTCGTTTCGTCTGATGCTGCTCGGTTCCAACTCGTAGGGACAAAAAATGATTTCTCGTAGGGAAAAAACGTCACGAGGTGTTCGGGAAAGTAAAAATTGATCACGCGCTCGTGTTATGTTTAATTTTGATGTTAAAAAATTTATTTTCATGTGGAGATTATAGATTTCTTTTTTACTTTTAATGTAATTTTAAGCATTTTTTTTTAAAATCCTATTTTAAAAATCAATTTTTACTCTTCAAAAAAAAAAAAAAATATTTATTTGACACATAAACAAACATAGAATATGTTTTTAATAGTGATTTCTTGAAACATAAAACAACATTTCTAAAAAATTAAACAACAATTCAATTAAAATTAATTTTTGTTAATTTAATTTTTTTTTTTTTAATTTCTTTTGACAATGTATCAAATATAGTTATAAATTTTATTTAATATATTTTTTTGCATGAATTTTAATTAAGTTCTAATGACTATCAATCTTAAAAAAATGAAGATATACAAATAAGTTACTTAAAAAAATAGATAAAATTGACTAACATGTACTCTAACATTAATAGAATAAAATCGAAAGATTTAGTTTCAAAAAATATTATTATTATTACATGTAAGCAATTTATTTTAATGTAAAATTGAATTAATTATGAAGTTAAATAAATGAATTTGAAATATATTTTCAAGATAATCACCAATGATTTTGAACTTTTAACTTTAATATGTGACATTTTAAAACAATTAAAACTTATTAAATAATAAATGCCAAAGTATAATATTTTATGGCATATTTTTGGCACAGTAAGTGATACAGAAATTTTAGTTTGTTGACACATCATTTTTGTATTATTTAATTAACTTCTTTTCTGACAAATTCTGAATTGAGAGAAACAGAACAGAAAACAGAACGGAAATTGAACGGAAAAACGAACAGAAAAAATAAAATGAAACTTGAAATAATTTTTAACATTAGAGTCACAGAAATTTGATCGTCGTAAAAATTATAAATATGTTAAGAAAAATATATATGGATAAATTTTTTTTATTTATAAAAAAATTAAATCTAAAATTGAAATTCACACACGTTATGTTCCATTTATTAAATTTCCTCATTTCACCAGGAGCATGCGCATTCAATCAGCTTTTACTCCTCGGATGATGACAAACAGAAAACAACGTCAGTTTAGGGGGAAAAAGTTCTGACAAACGCAGCACGAATTCCCTGACATGAGGGCATGTCTAAACCATGTGCTCGCTCCACAATCCGTCACGGCTGACCTCTATTTGAAACACCTACAGAAAAGATTTTTGTTTTAATTTTTTTATTCATTTGCCCTTCCACCTTGCTCTGTTTGGGTTGAGCAAGTTTTGAGTGTGTGTCGTCTGTGTGAAAGTGTTATTTTGTTCACTCGAAATTCTTGTGAATAAATTATGAAAAGGATCTTTTTGTTTTTCTTCTTCTTTTAAAATGAAAGTTTTAATTTCAAGATCAGAAGCGACTAAATATGATATTCAGAAAAAAATTTTTTTCTTCTTTTTAATCTCTTTTAGAATTAGGTAGATTTCCATAATAAGAGGATCTAGATATTTAAATAAGTTTTATTATATGTCTATTTAATCGAATTTTAAATTCTTGAATATTTTTTTTCAAATTTATACAAGGTATCAGCGAATTAAATAAACACTATATTTAAAGCGAATTAAGTAAACAAAATCGTTTTACAAATTAACAATCAGTCACAAAAGTCAACATACATTTATTAAAATAACGAGATTTTAGAAATTTTACATATTTAAAAATGAATTAAATTTACAATATTTATATTTTATAAAAAAAGTAATAAAATGTAGATATAAAAATATAAAATGCAAATTAAGATGCAGATAAGAAATATAAAATGCAAATTAAAATGTACATAAAAAATATAAAATGCAGATAAAAATAATTAACTCTCTAGACTATACAAAAAAAAAAAAAAATGATGTTACAAAAATCTATATACATGAGTAGAATTCATACGATTTTTTTAGAATTCATACGATTTCAGTCTGTAGTGTGCAGGTTGGGAAACCCGATTGTAACTGCGTGTGGTTGGGTTGAGATACTTGAGACACAGGTTGGAGAACTCACAGCTTTATTGACATACGCATAAATACCACACACATAAAATTAGAAACATACACTACTAAACAAATTTTAAAGACATATAATTATAGATGCGGGGAAGGACTCCACTTCTCAGCCGAAAAACCGATACTCGGCTACGCGCAGGGTGCGCGAGCCCCTCTTCTCTTCGGGTGAGAGTCTGTAATTCAATTAATGAGTTAAATATAGTTCCTCTCGGAATCAGAGACTAAGCGTTCCTGAGTAGGAGTGCAGGTTCCGCTGTACTTCCTCTAGGGTGAGAGTCTCAAGACCGACTGACCATTTCTCCTGAACGCTACAGGGGGCCCTCTTGCCAGTGTGTAGGAGGAAACATAGGAAGTTATAACTTTTATTCAAGCACGTCAGTATTGAAATGGGAGTCTTGAATATGCTGAAGCAATTTGTGTTTTTACTATTCTAGTTAAGCAATGACTCCAAGGCAGGAAATTGATGTTGATGTTCTGAATTTTATAATTAAGTTAATGATAAATAAATAGAAAGCAACAGTGCTGAAATTGCAAAAATTATTGTGTACAGGTTCATCTATTGCCCAAACTAACTTGTTGTAACTAATTAATTGTCGAAGGAAGACTAACTTGTTTTAAGAAAAATTATATCTAGCTGTCTCTGTAGAGACAACTGCATATAATTTTAACAAACCTCGTAGTGGACAGCCTTTTCAGGATTTTGAATGACCGGGATGCTCAAAAAGTGATAAGGAAAGTGAAGTTAAATTCAAAGTTGACCACTCCTCAATTAACAAATATGTTGAGGTGGCAACTACTGAAGTTCCCGTCCGGACAGGAGCGCGTGAGGGACGAGTAGCTTTCGTTCCTCGAGTCTCAGTGTGACAGCGAAAAACAAGCCACGTTAATCATTCGATTTACGTTACGTAACAAGCAGTCATTCGATGTCGCTCAGTAAACAAAGATGGCTGATTCGGATGCGTCAACGTTGCTTGCTACGGTATCGTACGTGTTTATTAACGAACTAATTTAGGGGGGATCTAAATTGATCTCAAATACTCACAAGTGAATAACATGATTGCTTCGATCCCGTGATATAGATCGATATTTAAGATATAATTACATAAACAAATGATTCATACAATTATCTTGAACATATGTTTCACACACACACACATATATATATATATACATATATACACAGTTCAGTCCCATTAATGTGACCACCACCTACTTTCTACGTCAACGTGAAATAACCCATCACAAAAGGCAGGTGGAGTGTATATAAAGAATTCCACTTAAATGCCACTTAATACCACATTCCCCACTCCACTTAAAGCCAGAATATACAAGTGTATATTCTGGCTTTTGACAGGGGGTCACATTAATGTGACGACTGTATATATATATATATACATATATATATATATATATATATATATATAGCTTGAATTTCACAAATCAGGGCCTGAATGGCATTCAATTTTATGTTTGATACAAGTTTTTTTTAAAATGATTTTTTTTATTATATATATATATATATTCATGGCATATATATATATATATATATATATATATATATATATATATATATATATATATATATATGTGTGTGTGTGTGTTTGTTTGTTTGTACATTATATATGTATGGGAAAAATACGAAATTACTTTCCGAAGAAGTATGCAGAAGAAAGTAGAACAAGAAAATGCTCATTTATTTACAATTTATTCAATTCCTTCTATTAGCTCACACTCTTCCCTCTATATATCTTGTTCAAATTTCCAATCGTTCATAAAATACTTCTTATTACATCCATTCCAGTTCAAATACATTTTTTTTTTTTTTGAACTTGTGGTGGATGACACTTTATGTTAATACAGTTTTTTTCTAATATTAATTCCCTCATTAAATTTAATTAATTAATTATAATTTTTTTTAGATTTAAGTTGCATATATCTACCAATAGAGGGCGCCAGATAAACTTTAAAAAAAATGAAGGAAAATTATTTATAAAGGACTTTCAGCAATAGAGTGGGAAAAAAAGTAGGAATTGACTTAAAAAAAAATTGGTTTTTATATTACTTGTTTTTCTGCACAGTTTAAGCTGGTGTTTGGATAGAACAATTAAGTTTTCTACATTCTGTAAAATATGTTAAATTGTATGTGTGTGTGTTCAAAATCGTTACAAAAAATGTTCGAACACTCTCTGTATATCCATATAACTCTCTGTATCTCTGTATCTCTGTATAAACGCTCCTGCAATTTATAGACAGGAAACTATGCATCGAATCATCTATCACGTGGTACGGCAAAACATCCGTTTTAAAAACGGAATCGATCATGCAGACCAGGCATAACGCAATTTTGAAAAACAAGTAATATAAAAAAATAATTTTATATATATATATATATATATATTTCGATATATGAAACCAGTATCTACGGTTTAAAGTGGATTCCGAACCACTACAAACATCCATGGCACTGCCGGGACTTGAACCCGAAACCTGCGGCACCGAGAGCCAGAGGAAAAGTAGCGCATTCAATTTTATGGCAAAAATTTCAATTTTACTGATGCCACTAATCTGTTTTGATTTGCATGCTTAATATTGTGTAGTGTTTAATTTATGCTTTACTTAAAATAACAAGAAATATATATTAAAAAAAAAAAATAAAGTCAATTCCTACTTTTTTTTCACTCTATTGCAGAAAGTCCTTTATAAATAACTTTCATTTTTTTTTTTTTTTTTTTATCTGGCGCCTTCTATGGGTAGATATATGCAACTTAAATCTAAAAAAAAAACTGAAATTAATTAATACAATTTAATTACTGAATTAATATTCGAAAAAACTGTATTTACATCCAGTGTCATTCACTACAAGTTCAAAAAAAAATGTATCTGAACTGGAGTGGATGAATAAAAAGTATTTTATGAACGATTGAAAATGTGAACAAGATATATATAGGGAGAGTGTGAGCTAATAGAAGGAATTGAAAAAAAAAAAGAAAGAAAGAAAAAGGTTAGTTAGTAGTTATGTTAAAATTTTTTTTTCATCTAATTTTACTTTTGATGTCATGGAGTTTAAAATTTAACTGACTAAGAATTAAAAATATTTTTATTGTAATTATTATTGCAACTGAAATAATCTTTTTCCCCTATTATACAACTCTGGTATCCGTTTGATTAAAAAAAAATAATAATAAACCTCATATATAAAAGCTTTAGTCCATATATTGCATTGTCTTTTATCAAGTAAAATTTAATCCATATCTAAATAAATATTTTATAGTTATTTGTTTTAATTATGAAATTAGAGTTCAAAAAAAATTTTATACGGAAAGCCATTCAACCTATTTTCATCATTTAAAACAAACACACAAATGTTAAAAACAAACTTTTTTATAACAGAAATTTCCTGAATCTCTAACTTCCCTCTTCCATTTTCAAAACTAGGCTTGAATTTTTTTCTCATAAATTACTTATACTATGCATAATAAAAATAGTTGAATATATTTCCAGTTTTATGTCAGAATACACCATTTTAAAAGGAATTTTTTAAAGAATAATAAATAAAAATCTTCAATCAGAAATAAGGACACAGCTATCTTTTCGTCACATTTTCCCTACAAAGCATTTGGAGATTTTGTTTAATTCGATAAAGACGAATTGTCGCAATTTGATATTTTTGCACCGCATAAAGATTTATACGATTCAAGATGGAAAAACAAAAATCTTACTTCTATATATAAGCTTAAGGGTACAGAAACGCAACAAATCTTTTTCTGTTAATTAATACAACCATCAGCATGAACAGTGACTGCTTTAGCCCCAAACCAAGAAGGTTTCGGAGACTTTTCTCGGCGCTGAGGCTTATAAAAAACTATCCTAAATCAAATCTATTATTAAGAGGAAAAAAAAAAGATTTAATGAATCACAAACATTATGTCATTATGATTCAATAGCATACTTTTCAGATATTCTCTGCTTACTGCTAATTCTGTTCTATTAAAATATTCGGTATATAAAATAAGTTCCGGCATAAATATTCGGTTTGTAAATATATATGTAAATATAAGATTCATCTTCTTCTTCTTCAGCCAACAGCCATCTGTGGCCTCTCGGCCATTCGACGCCGTGCCGTCCAGTAAAGGCTCGTTCCCACCGAGGCGTGAGGCGGCGACGCGCCACGCGGCAGAAAAGAAAATTTTTTCGACCCGTTCACATAGAAGCTTCAGAGATCGCTTTACGCCTAGTGAAGTTCCAATTACTTCTGCCAGATGGCAGATCTACTATTGGCTCAATCCAAGTCACATGACTCGCAAAGCATTTGAGTTTGGTTTGGTTTGGTTTGTCGCTCTACGGTCATCTTGTGCACACTTTGGGCTAAACAGACCGGGACCTACAGTTTAAAGTGGATTCCGAACCACTACAAACATCCATGGCACCGAAACCTGTGGTACCGAGGGCCAGAGCGCTAGCCACTCGGCCATTCAGGCCCTGCAAAGCATTTGAGAGTTGAAAGTTGGGCAACCTCAAGCGGCGGGTTTTGGGCATAACGCGGCGAGGCTTGGGATTGGTCTACGCCTCACGCCTCGGTGGGAACGAGCCGGTAGATTTGCCTCGTAGCTTAACGAGGCAAATCTACCTCGCAAATCTCTAAGATTTGCCTCTACCTCCCCTCGTAGCTTCTGTCGTGGTCGGCATCGTCAAGTGCACCGCAATATGGGAGGTGGATTGGCATCTGCATTGCCGTTAGAGTCGGAGCGAAGTGGGCAGTTTGGCGAGTCAGCAACCTCGATGCTGCTAAGATGCTTTTGTATGTAAATATAAAATTATTCGGTACTGTTCTGTAGATTTAGAGTACAGTGTTCGCTTAAGTAAGTGAAAATACTACACCAATAAAGTTATACAAAATACTTTGTTATCGCAGAATTTTTTTTACATATGAAGTTTACATTTTTACTTATATTTTTTTATATCAATTTAGTGAAAATCATTTAATTTATTTCACAAACCCTTTTAAACCCATTCATAAAGATCATAGTACATAAAAGATTCAGAAATCGGAAGTCGGTATTAAAAATCTCCTATTCAGAAGTCAAAAATGTTTTTATTGACTTCCCAACCCTAGTAAAAGCCGTGACTGTAACTATCGAAGCCAGCAGGATTGGAACCTTAGCCTTCTTGCACACTAACTGCGCATGAGCAACTGGCCCCAAAATGGGCAAAACCTTTTATCTAGTCTGCCCTTGATACCAATCTATACATGTGACTGTGAATTGTTTGTATATGTAATAAAAAGGAGAATACTTTAAATAAATACACACTCTTCAATTTTTTTAATGTTTTTGTGGAATTATCGGGATATGGGAGGAGCGGATGTAGGAGCGTCTGTTTAAATGAGTAAAGAGCTTCGTTATCAAAATCCACGGAATACAAAGAAACGGTTACGAAAGAATAGAAAATTCTGTAAAACGTTTTTCGATTGAAGAATTGAGTATAGTAGTATTCATTTATACGCCTGCCTTTTGTTAAGTCTGATGTCTGAAGGATATTCGCGAAGGGCATTTAAAGACTTCGACGCAAGTTTGTTTGGACATAATTGGAGATAAATGATTTTTGAAAAAAATTAATAGTATTTTTAAATGATTTATAGTATGCACAGTGGCAACGTGTGCCACTGGTGAGCATGAGGGCCGAGGTTCAGTCTGCTGACGGCTTTGTTGTAGACACTGTTTCAAAAAACGAGGATGTTTGGGATGTTCAGCATCTTGCCTCGTAAGTCGGACTACCTGGTGGGAATTTTCCAGGTTTTCTCCCATACGATATCCAAAAGCGAGGAAGTTAACCCTAAAAGTCCTCCCGGAAGGCAGTGCCCACCTTCTTCAGCGTCATGGAGCCCAGTCAGACTTCTACCTACGGGTCTCCATTGCAACAAAGGTTGTCCCCCTTCCCTCCTTCCATGATACGGGCTCATGGTCTTGATCTACATGTTGCTGTCTACTAATTGGGATAAGAAACAACAATAGACAAATGATCTATTCTTATAATAAATGCTACTTTTCTATTCAAAATATTGAAAACTCAAGCGATTGATACAAATCGCAAGCTTAAATGCTTTCATAAAATTTTAAAAACACGCTTTTAGAGTTAATCAAACTAAAAAGTAAAAAATAATTGTTAACATAAAAATAAAATGACTGACGAGAAAATGAATGTCACTGTTCTAAAAGCGTGGGGTGCTTTGTATGACATTTTAATATGTGTGCTTTGTTTGACATTAAATATTATAGTTTAAAAACACGCTTTTAGAGTTAATCAAATTAAAAAGTAATAAATTATAGTTTAAAAAACTAAAAAACACACTTTTAGAGTTAATCAAACTAAAACTCTTAAGTAAAAAAATAACATAAAAATAAAATGACTGACGAGAAAATGAATGCCACTATTCTAAAAGCGTGGGGTGTTTTGTATGACATTTTTAAAATAACTCTGCATTTTGGAATGAAACGAGTGAAAAATTATAACAATTGATATCGAGCACCCCACGCTTTTAGAACAGTGACATTCATTTTCTCGTCAGTCATTGTATTCTTATGTTAACAAATATTTTTTACTTTTTAGTTTGATTAACTCTAAAAGCGTGTTTTTTAGTTTTTTTAAACTATAATTTATTTTTTACTTTTTAGTTTGATTAACTCTAAAAGCGTGATTTTTAGTGTTTTTAAACTATAATATTTAAATGTGGTCCCGGTACGGAGGAGTGGAACTATAGTTCTTACAATAATTTAATTGTGAGTAAAACAAATGCTAAAGGCGAATAGGTCGAGCCAGCCAGGATTCGAACAGAGAATCTCCTGATCCGTTGTGCCACTGTCCCGCGTAGGTTTGAATGTCTTAGGTACTTTCATTCTACATGGGTTAAATTGCTCTTCATAAGTTAAAATCAAATCACTCATCCTGGCGATCCTAATCATGATGAGATAATAAACTTATCAAAATATTTTAGTGTTGTCGGTCCCTGATAAATCTACAACGTTTAAATTAAAACTGATCGCTTAAAGTAGGGCAAAATCGAGCCCGAAGAGTCAGTTACAAACAAAAAAACATACAGGTGAAACTAATATAAAAGAGTATTAAAAAAGAAGGAAATTTGAAATCGAAAAATAAATGCAGATAAAAAACATAATTTCGACAAATTGTTTTCCTTACAGAGCTTTTGCTTCTATTCAAAAGGAGAAGTTATTTTCCCCATGAAAAGCTGTTCGTTATTTCAAAAACTCACGAGAAAGAGAAACCGGAAAATTCCCACAATGAATCCAACTGTTGATACGAGACATTCACTCCTCCTTTTGCAATAGCGGTTCCTCTGATTTTTGAAAGTTGTGCCTCCATTCCATATTGGAAACGGAATTCTCGTCCATTGTATGCCTTACCACAGAATCACGAATAGATTTCATATTCTAATATTTTTTTTTTTTATTTTGTTGTTGAATATCGGTGGACCTCCACTTATGCATGCCACAAACAGTTCAAAGACGATAGATGAATAGAGAAATTTTAGGGAAAACTGCCACACAATAATGTGTCGTATAAGAAAATTCCCCACCATACAGCCCGATTGTTGATACGAGACGTTGAACACAAGGTACAACTGACGTCAAGGCCACAATGCTGTCACAATTGCCATCAAGTCTTCTCGTTTCCGAAAGCAGTGACTAGTGCTGTAGGCGATGTTTATGGACTTGAACACAAGTCTTCCTCTATTCTAACTCTAATTTAAAGTATGCATTTACAATGATGCATTTTTAGTAGCAGGTTCTCTACAGAAAAATTATTTGCGAAAACTTTCTTCTCAGTCTTGACACATGATCCATTCTAGCTTAAGAAATCTTTCCAATTAATTTCCTTTCTTTCCACCTATAGCAAGTCTATGCTACGAATGAGAATAGTTGTTGTTTTTGATCCCCGATATGGGCTAGCTATTAAACCTAATCCATAAATCCATAAACCTTTAAAAAGTCAAAGAATAGTAGAGGTTCAGAAAAAACCTCGCCCCATGTCAAATGAAGACAGTTTAAAATATAAGATGGCAATGTCTGAGCAGTCCTACACTTGGTACAGATCTCGAAACTCTTCTGCCTAGTTCATAGAGGAGATTCCTCAAGTGTCCACTTGCAAAACTCGATAAGCAAGTTTGTTGGCCTCTATGGCCTCCAAAAAACCAGGGCAATACCAGGGCGATCTCTCGAGTACCAGTCCTGTGTTGGAGGAACACCGCATAGATCCTTAATTGTCCTCCCGTTGTCCTGATGGCCAAGTAGCTAACACTCTGGTGCTAGGTACCACAGGTTTCTGGTTCGAGTCCCGGCGGTGCCATGGATGTTTGTAGTGGTTCGGAATCCACTTTAAGCCGTACAGTCCCGGTCTCCTATGACCGTAAAACGTCACAGAGCCCAATCAGACTTCTTCTGACCCACATCATTCCCAAACTGTAAAGGTGAACTCAGCTTTAGGCACAGGCATGTTGTGTGGTGTAGTAGTAGTAGTATTTGTCTTCCCAAAATCGAAGAGCATCCCACTGTAAGTGCTAAGCATATCGGACTGAGAAGTCTCCGAAGAAGCAGCCTTTGCTGGAGATCTCGTTGCTACTGATGGTGACATGTGAAGGAATCCATTGGATGTGCGCCTCGAAATCAACTGAAAGTCTAGAAAGTAATTTCAGAATTGAAATGCCATCACCTGTCTCCAACATTTGTCCGGTTACTTAGATGTAGAACAGAGGATCGGCAGCCAATGTTCTTATACTTATAGTATGAATGTACAACATTAACCCTTAACGAATTATCCCGAGTTAGCATGTATCTCGTATTTATGTCTTTTCAGAACACCACGACGAAAATAAATTCTTCTGGATTAAAAAGAGCATGTTTTTGCAACCTTGTATTGCACTATGGCAAGCACCGTGTTCACGCATGATATCATACGTCTCGCAATACTCTTTATATATCGATTTGACGCGCAATGGACACAGTGACCTTCAGTCAGCTTTAAATCAGTTTAGATATTTTTTAAATGAGTCAGTGATAATAGGAGCGGTGTATTATAGTCTGGTCTTAAATGCTCTGGTGTTGAATCGTGACGTTACATCGCTGATCAGGGATGGGAGGTAGGACATAATATTTCTGACTCCCGGTTCGATTTTTTTTTTTTTTTTTTTTTTTTTTTTTTTTTTGTAAACATATTTACCGTAATTTTCTGAACTACGATCTTTTTAAGTGGATTTAAAAAATTTAGGAAATAAATTTGATAACTATTATTGAACTCATATATCTGTAATAAAGTTTTTGCATTAAAAAAATATTTTTTTAAACTTATTTGCACCCACTTAAAAGATATTCTTGTATTCTAAATACATATATCCCTTATAAAAAAAATAACAGTATTAAATGAACAAGTAGCAAAGTATTAAAAAATAGCTTAAAGCAAACAAAAGAAAATATGCATTTTAATCACAAAGATGCTATATTTGCAATATGTTAAATTATTTTTGTTTTTAATAATAGAATAGCTTCTATAAAATCTTAAAATCTTCTTATCAAACAATGTACTACCTTCTTTGATACTTATAATTCCCATGTGGTCTAGTGGTTAGGATTCCTGGCTTTCACCCAGGCGGCCCGGGTTCGATTCCCGGCATGGGAAGTTTTGTTTTTTTGATATATTTGTTAGATTTAATTTGATCTAAACCAGGAATAGGCAAACCTTTTCGGACGGGGGCCAAAAATCGAAAAAAAAAAAGTTTGGAGGGCCAAGATAAATTTTTTTTAAATTTTAAAAACAATATACAAGTATTACAATTTAAATATGTTAAAGAGATTAATGAAATTGCGATTTCATTTTTAAAAGTTCCTTATAGTGAGGTTCGAAGTGAGATGTACGAAGTGATGTACTAGTGATGATTCTAAGGAACGAGGCTACATGCTCATCTGTCAGTCTACTTCTGAAATAATTCTTTCTAAGGTACATAGTTGAAAACACTTGTTCACATATATAAGATGAAGCAAACATAGCACTGATTTTCTTTTTTTAACACTTTACTGATTGAAAGCTGTCTGTGCTTGCTATTTCCGTCGATATATGTTTTGTAGAACAAAAAATAGAGAAATTAAAAAGATCATCAGTCCTTTGAAAGAAAGGAAGGAAAAAAATAATATTTAATCAAAGTAGAAAAGGAGATGGATATATATTTCTTTTAATTTGCCTCTGACAGGCAAATTAAAATTCTATCCGTGGGCCGGATAAAACCTTCTGTCGGGCCAGAGTTGCCCCGCGGGCCTTAGTTTGCCCATCCCTGATCTAAACTATAGTTTTTTCATAAGCATCAGTGTTGAGAAATTCTAATGTCAAAATTAGATTTCTGACTCTTAAAAAAATTTTTTTTTATATTTTCCAATTATTAGAATTAATTTTAAAATTAAATGTTAAAGAGGTAATTCTATTGCACCCTTCCATAATACTGCCAGTGTTAAAGACAGTCACTACCTCAAATCAAACAGAATTAGACACGAACTCACGACTCCTTTAGAAATTCTCAACTCAAACTCGAACTCCTTGCCTGTGGGTTCTGATTTTCAATGTGAATCCAATTTCAATCCAAATGGCCCATTTTATAATTGAATTTTATGAATAAAAGCCAATAAAACATAATAATGCTTATTGATCTCAATACCTATTTTTTTATTTCAGTAAAAAATTGTTCCAAAACAAAAATGTATTTGTAACAAGTAATATAAAAAAAAAATTTCTTAAAGTCACTTCCTACTTTTTTTTTCCACTACAAATAATTTTTCATTCATTTTTTTAAGTTTATCTGGCGCCATCTATGGGTAGATATATGCAACTTAAATCTAAAAAAAACTAAAATTATTTAATTTAATTTATTTACTGAATTAATATTTGAAAAAGCTATATTAACATCCAGTGTCATCCTCTACAAGTTCAAAAAAAAATTATTTGAACTTGAGTGGATGAATAAAAAGTATTTTATGAACGATTGAAGATTTATACAAGATATATAGGGAGAGTGTGAGCTAATAGAAGGAATTGAAAAAGAAATTTATCTTTTTAAGGAGTTAATCTACCGCTAATAGAATCTGCTTAAAAGTTATATTTAATAGAATAATTTATAAAGAGAGCTATTGAAGACGAGTTCTTTCAATACATGCTACATAATCAAGGAAATGAAATTCGGTAACGATCCATTCTTTTCCAAGTTTTTTTTTTTTTACCCAGTGACGCACGGTTCGGATTCGGTCTGATGAAGTTATCATTTTTTTTCCCACCCGAGTTTCCGTCTCTTCTGCTTAATAACTGGCCTCCCTGCAATGTGAGAGACAGCGTCTCAGTTTCTTTGTTACAGTGGAGGAAGAAGTCTTCTGAAATATCAGAACACAACCGCAAAATAATAATAATAATAAAAGATGTGCTACTTAAAAGACCATTGCAACAAGGCAAATGTACTCGGGTCCTTTTTAGCAACTCATTTTTTTTTAAAAATACAAAAAAAAATTATATTTTGTAGAGACAGAATTCGGCATTTTTCAAGTAGTCAGCATAAAAATCCAACTTCCAACTTTTTTATAAAAATAATTTATATATATTTTTTTTCAATATTTTGAAAATTCATGTTAAAAATAACTGTCAAGGAAGCAATTTTTATTGTATCTTTCGATAATACAACCCAATACAATCGGTTACCCGATTCATGGCTCAGTTGAGATGTGCGCCTTAGTAAGCATGAGGGCTGAGGTCCAATTAATCCGCTGGCGGCTTTGTTATAGACACTGTTTCAGAAAACGAGGAAACTCGAGGGCGTTTGGAATGTTCAGCAGTTGGACTACCTGTTGGGAGTTTTTCGGGTTTTCTGCCATACCATACGTAAATGCGGAGTAATTCCCCTTAAAGGTCCTCCAGGAAGACAGTGCGCTCTTCAGTCACGAAGTCAAGTCAGGCTTCTACCTACAGGTGCTCCCTCACAACAGAAGCTGCCCCCCCCTTCCGTCCTACCATGAGTAGATTTCTGATGGGATGTCCGTCTCGCACTGCACTATACTGAGTATTAGACACAAACATAATACAACCTGTAGCAAAGACAGTGACTGCTTTAAGAACAAACCAAGTCAGTGGCAGTGTGTCCGAAATCTTTCCTTTCCTTCAAGGCATTATTGGAGCTATTTTTCAACAGGATAATGCTCGTTCACATGTTCAAGGTTTCTTTTCAACAAAACACATACAGCTTATTCGTAGAACATGTCGCCTATTAAACATAAGGTTGTTTGTCGGTCGACGTCTGGCTCCTGATCCTCGTCCTACAGCTTCTGCGGATGAACTTTGGGTACGCATAACGTTGAACGTAATTTACATTGAATACGCATACGAACAATATGAAATGTTCTTACCCAGTCAGGCATTCAAAATCTGTTTGACGCATTTGTTGCAATGTTTGGTGGCTACACCAAGTACTATTTCGGACACTTAATATTGTTTTATGCTTTGAAATTTGATATATATGGAAATATATACATAGTTTATACTGTTTTATATATATATGAGTTCAATAAAAATTACTGAATCATGTCACAAATTTTACTAAATCCATTAGTCAAGATCGTAGTTCATAAAATTATGGTAATGAGTTAGGGCAGTTAGGGGAAAGCAGCCTCCCCTTTTTCCTTACTATGAGCGGGAAGTAATGCCTTTAGGAAAGACTATTAGGGATATATATTATTTTTTAATTGTGTTCTTCTTAGTTTCTCATGAACAGATTTCGAATGGGCGATTGGAGAAGGACATTTCCTTCCCGAAGATCTTTTAAGAGAAATTGACGCAGTTTACGTGTCGTGTTGAAAAAAAACCTTGCAAAACTCTACCAGACAAACTGATTATCATTGCGAGATGTTTAATACGTGTTGTCACAATTACCAGCGAGTCTGTTCGTTTCAGAAAGTGGAAAGTGCAACATAATCAACCAGCCGATTTGTTTCCGAGCTCTTCTGCGCTCTAATTGCGCAAGGACAGGAATCAGGAGAATTGCCAAATATTTACCTGCTGGAGATACACCCAGACTGTCCATACGAGGCTGTTACGATCATTAATGATTCCAGTCGGTTTTCAGTTTAGCGCCTGCAATCAGCAAAATCAAATCCACGCCCTCTTGCAAGCTGTTTAATCCTGTGCCACTGGCAAAGAGAGCATCTTGTTGAACTGCAATATTTTAAAAATTCCATTAAAGAGTGCTCAAAAGGCCCAATTATGAGTACTGAATATGCTTTGATTGAGTATGCTGAAGCAATGAGTACGCTTTGGCGGAGTACAAGAGTTATTGAGTATAATTTGACTGTGTATGCTGAGGAAATTCAAGTACTGATGATGCTTTGATGGAGTACATGAAGTATTGAGTATAATTTGACTGCATATGTTAAAATATTTATTACGTTTTGACTGATATGTTACGGTACCAAATGCACTTTGTCTAAATTTATGAAAGTACTGAGAAAGCTTTGACCCAGTCCACGGGATATTAAGCAGGCGCGTACATAGGAAGGTGGCTAAAGAGCTTGAGCCCCCTTCCCCAACCCATAAGTGAAATGTGTGCAGAAATTCCCAATTGTTTTATGTTAAATATTTAGAATCTCAATGAATCAGCATTTTTCTTATCGCGCTTGAATTGGTTAATTGAGCCGGTGTTTTTCGTGGTTTAGGTTTATTAAATATCTATCGAAAAAGTGAAGTTAACATACACTATGTAATCTATGAGCTGTCAAAAAAGATAAGATAAATTAACTTTAGTTTATAATTTTTTTTTATCTTTTGAGCAATAAGCCGTTTTAATGTTCTCTTTTTTATGTATTTGAACCAAATGAATGCAATGTAAAAAATATTAATAAAATAACAATTAATATATGGAATTTCAACTTCAGATACCTTTTATATTACTTTTAGTTTAGTATGACCTAATAAGATTTCGTAAATAAATATGCTTTATTTTGTTCAGAAACAATCCTGGGTGAGCGCCAGTTATTAAGTATGTTTTGGTTGCGTATACTATATTCAGGTAACGAACGAACTTTGGCTAAATATATTGGGTATGTTTTGATTGAATATTAGCACACATTAAAAGGCTTTAGAAAATAAAGCTTAGTAACTCTTTTAATTAGATTCACGTCTATTCAGGGCAGCATCTTCGCTTTTTTCTATTCTACAATCTGATTAAATAGTTTTCTTTTCTTAAGCAGCATTAAATAATAAAAACCAGCCTGATAGCCAATTGGCTAGCTCTCTGGCTTCAGGTTCGAATCCTGGTGGCATGGATGTTTGCCAGTGGTTCGGAATCCACTTTAAACTGTAGCTCCCGGTCTATTTACGGGCAACTGTCAAGGACATGTCATTGCAACGGTTTGATTTAACCGTTCCACGGTCATTTTGTGCACATGTTAGGCTAATTAGATCGGGACTGCTGTTAAGCGTGGATTCCGACTCACAAACATCCATGATACCGCCAGGATTCGAACCTGAAGTCTGTGGTAACTCTGGCCAGAGGCCATCAAGCCGCCATTGCAAAGATGCCATCTTGCACTACAGTAATACAGCACCATCTTCTGGAGAGTGGTGGAAGTTACGCGCCGTTAGTGTGGATTTGTACAAGTATGGAAATTAAACGGATAGTGAGAGCAGAACATTTAAAGACCAATGGTGATATCATTTCGTAATTGAATCAAAGTAATAAGGTCATGTGTATAATTTGCAACGAAACAATGTCATTCCTCACAGAATACAATATGAAACGTCATTTTGAAATTCTCAGAATCACTCTCAAATTTACAGATAGTCCACGGTAAGAAAAGTATGAAACGAGTGTCAGAATCTCCAGCAATTTTTTTTAAGAACGTAAATTCTGAACACGAAAACAACAATTCTTTCTAGTTTCAACTTAGCTCATTCAATAAACTATTTATTAATGGAGAATTTATCAAGGATTGCACAGCAAAAGAAGTCTGTCCAGAAAAAGCTATTTTATTTAAATTATTAACCTGCTAAAGCAATATTAAAGTATTAACATTGCTATTAGTAACCTGTGTTACCTCCAAAATCTCACGCATTGGCGACTCTTAGTAATAATTTTTTTTTTCAGGGGAATTCATTTATCCCTGTCTTTCTGTTTCCATATGAAATTTCTTCACAGTCATAATCATTGGCGCAAAAGCCCCATGGTGAGCCAAGGCCGTCTGTCAACTGGCGAATTTGGAGACCTGAGATACTTTTTTTTTTACGGGGTAAGGTTATCAGCCCAACGCTCTACAGTCATATTAGACCGAATACTTACAGTTTAAAGTGGATTTCGAACCACTACAAACATCCATGCAACCTGAAACCTGTGGCACTGAGCGCCAGTCACTCGGCCATCAGGCTCCATATGAAATTTAGTTTCATTAATTAAAATTACTGCAGATGTCTCCAAACAGGGAAACGTTGCTTTATTGCTAAATTAAACCGCTAATAGTAGAGAACGTACAAAATGCTGAGTAAAGTAAATGGAGCAATTGAGTGTACGAGTTGGTTGTGGTGTTATTTAATGATGTAAGAAATAAGTTTTTCTAGCTCATTCCAAGAGCTAGCAAAAGAAAGCTGCCAAGAGGAAATATAGCTAGAGATAATTAGAGGAATGAGCAACATTTTTTTCAAGAATCATAAAGCTTTTATTCCACGAGATTTATTTGGAAAGTTCAATGTGAACCATGTTGAATAATTCCAAATCAAAAACATTTTGAAACGCAGAGATTAAAAAAATAGTTATTTTGTTGACCATAATGAATGATATTTTACTTTTAAAATATATTTTTGGAAACAATATATCTTTTTAATTTAGAAAACAACTTGTACATAACTGTTTTTTAAATTTAATTATTGATTTTTATAATTAAACTGTTTAATTTATGTAATTTAATGCCCTAAATGTTTCCGTTTTGTAAAATAATAGTCAAATGCCCACGTTAAAAAATTAAAAATCCAGCAGTTTGAGAATCTTAACTTTTCATGAAATTACTAACTTTCAATAAAAAATTTAAAATTAATTATTCTGTTCACTGTATTCTAATTAATCCTGATTGCTCATAGCAACTGGTTCCATATTGTTCAGAAATATAAATGTATACTTTTGATGAGCAGAAACATTGGCTTTTGTGATTTAAAATTACTAATTATTCTCTTCCAAGTAATTAGTCCCAACTTAACCAGAAGAAAAATTTCTGACTTATTCAAATTTATAAGTAATATAAGTATATGGAAAAAGGTTTTCATGAGTAACAAATTAAATATCAAAAATTACTTATAGTTACTCTCTTCACAAGACATCTACAGTATTCACAAAAGTTTTTTTAGAACATTAATGTTTTGAAAAACTATTGATTTGAAATAATTTAGCTTGAACATATTTTTGTTTGAATTATTTTGAAGAAGTTTGTTTTAAATGAAAGAGTTCGATAAACACTTTCAGTTGGTTATTAGGCAGTTTTCTGGTTGTTTTCTATTAATATTACATTATTTAAGATGGACAAATGAACTGAAAAAAAAATCAACTTTTTTTCTGTACTTGTAGTTTTAAGAAATTTCCATTATAAAATGATAAAAGTTGAACCCAAAGATTTTTTAATACTATAATTATAATGACTGTAGTGCCACACAGTTTTATATTGAATTATAAAACTATGTGGCACTACAGTCCATGGTTGTCGATTCCAAAACAAGATATGTTTTCTTTTTACAGGGTAGGGTTGTAAGCCCTATTCTCAATGCTCGTCATATTAGACAGGGACCTATGATTTAAAGTGGATTCCTAATCACTACAAAACTCCATGACACCACCAGGATTTGAACCTGAAACCTAGGGAACTGAACAAACTATAAAAAAAATTATATAAAAATAGTTAAACTAGGGATTTAAGTGTATATTTTCAGAAGCATATGAATATAATACGAACAATTTTTAATTAGATTAACCTCTATATAACAGTCATGCCAGATGAGCAATTTTACCAGATTATTGAGCATCAATATAATTTTATGAAGGATACCACAAATAAAGTATTATAAATAAAAATTATTATAACTATTATACATATCTAGCAGTCAAGTTTAACAAATGTTCAAATTCATACGAAAGCTAGATCAGTGTCAGATTATAGATCAGTGTCAAACTATTGAATGCCAAATTAAAGACAGGTTGCAGTTGCATGTAATTTCACTATTATATCAAAGTTTTTCCTTAACATCGTCTTGTTATAATAATGTTAGCATAAAAACTGCCAAAAAATGAAAACATTTTTTATATGCCATATTACTATCAATAATTTTTTCTTGTTGTGCCTCAATTTTTTTACTGTTGTCAATGTGAATAACAATCAAATTATTGAAATATTCATGTATATCTTTTGCAAAAAATTAGCAATCTAAATATTCTACATGAAGAATGAATATAATTCCTACTGAAAACTGAGATTTAATTTAAATTTTTGTATTTTGACTTGAAATTCTAAATTGTTTCATTATTAATTTTAATGGAATGCTTGAAAATTAAACTAGAATTTTTAGATTCTTTAAAAAAAATTTTATTCTGAAGCATAGTTTACAAAATATAACAATACAAACTTTCACCAATTTCAGGACATTTTTAATATTGTAAAACAATTACATGGCTGCTTAATAAAAAAACAATATTTTTCTATTATTTAGAAAATGTTGAGTAAATTTAAAATTAAAACTGGGAGGTAAACCAAAAGTAAAAAAAAAGTTCTCTATATTTTCAGTTGTTCATAAGTCCATTTTTATTCGGTCAGTTCAACAACAATGTCCTGAAGAATAATGGAGCACTAATCTTCGCCACCTTCTAAAATAAAACAAATAACATTAAAACAGAAATAAGAAAAACTATTAGACACAAACACAATTTTTATATGAAACTTAATATTTACCATTTGATTCATCATCGCCATCTTCCTCATCCTCATCTTCAGTTTCAAAGGTGTGGTCAGGGATGTCATACAAACGAATGACAGGCTAAAGTAATTAAAAACATTTTAATTCACTATCAAAATAAACAAGACTTTTTTTTCCTTTCATAATAGTATTTCTATGCACGATTGTAAAAAAAAACATTTCTGGATGAGATTTAAAAAATTTTATTTTTGCCTATTACCCATTTTATTTTATTATGCTAGCTCAAATAACAATTTTAAAAATGGCTAATTGCCTTCAATTCATCAAGTCAAGCCGGTGGAAATATTTAGGATATAAGTCAACAGTAGAAAAATGTGGAGTTCAATATTAGAAAAATATGGATCAAGGATCTATTCAGTTTGTTTAAACAAAAAAACAATTAATTTTTATGAAACAACTAATTTAATTTAAAATTAATTTTCCTCATTAATACAAACCAATGAAATAAAAATGTTCCATCCTTAGTAATTTATCGTATATGCCTGCATAACAAATAAGTACCAATTTTTTTTAGGGGTTAGCAAATCCACTAATGAGCAGAACTGTGCAATTCATCTTTAAAAGAAGTTTTAAAAATTCTAGACTTACAGACAGAAATATACAATATATCCGAATTATATGCTGTCAAACAACAGCAATATAATATTTTCAGTAAACTAAAATAAAATAAACAATTATTTTGACATAAATATTAGCCTGTATTTATATTTTGAACTGCTCCTTTTAAAAATTGAAGGAATGAAGATTAGATACTTTAGAATTTTCAATCTAATCTAACGAGAATTATATATACACACTAACACATATTAAACGTATCTAAAAAATTAAAATGACAGAGATATGTACTTAAATACAAAATTATACCTTATTAGGATCTTTCATGATGAGGTATTTACCCTCTTTCAACTTCATGCACTGATCAATGATACATCGCAAAATACCCCAAGCATTCTCCATACTCAAGTTGATTTGATCAGCAAACTCCTTGGGTTTGAATTGTTGAGTACCCAAGATGGCATGTTTGGAAGAATCTCGCACATGGACACGAGAAACATATCTAAATAGATAAAAAATTAAAGTTAAAGAAATTATTAAAATGCTTATAGACTCATGGAAACAGATGCATTATAACTTTTTTCTCTTTAAAATAGGATATATATAAATATATAGTTTGACCATGGATAGTGTGGTAAACATTCAGTTTAATGGAAATGGTTAAATCAATTATTTGTTAGGGCTATTAATCCATTATACAAGACACAATACTGATTTAAAATAAGAAAGTATAATAATTTGATTTTTCAGCCAGTTTTTCTTTTAATATAGCGTAATCTAAAAATTTAATTATTAAAAATAAAAATTATATTTATTGCAATTATAATCCCTCCTAAATGTCGGCACTCTTTTAAATATGTGAACTTAACTGCTTGTAAATTTTCTATGCAATTGGTGGTCGAACTATATATATAATATAAGTTTAATTTAAGAAATTCTTTAATATCACATTATTTTATATAATTATATTTTGTTTCAATTTGTTTATTGACACTTTTAGGATGTCATAAGTATTTGTTCATCTAATAATAAAATTTATATACAAGAACACATTTCAATTGCATTCTGAAAGTTATTTTTTAATAAAATTAAAGCATTAGCCCAATATTTTAACAAACAATTTAAAAGAATAATTAAGTTTAACTTTATTGACAAATCATTAAAAATGCATTTCATTTAAGTATTTTTATAGGTACCATATTTTAGATACCTACAGATGTTCGGCACAATTAAATATTCTTCAAAAATAAATTGGGAACTTTTAAAAAATTTCATCACAAAAAAGTTTCCATTTATAATTAAAATGTATGTCTTTCCATTGGGAAAACCTTAATATTCAGAAGCACTGCCAAATACATAACTTCAAGTCGTATAAAAAAATTTTGAAATTTAACAAAAAATAACTTTGGGGGAATCCTATATATATATATATATATAAAGAATTACATGCTTACCCAAATTTAATTTGATCGGAACCAGCTAACAAAGCTTGAACTGTCCATTTAGCTAGCTTGCATGAATTATTCTTCAGTTCATTGGCCAAAACTGCACCTCTTTGAGCATCCAGTTTACTACGCCATTCAATTCCTCCAGAATACTAAATTAGAAAAAAGAATGTTATAACAACAAACTTTCAACGTATCAATATTTGCAATTTAAGTATGTCCTTACATAAAAATTACACAACTTACTGCATAAAACATAAATGAAAAAAAAATTCTTATCTTTTATGTTTCTTTAAAACAATAAGCTATTTAAATTACACAAATAAGGAAGTGCTTTAAAAACAAAGTTTTTAGAAGTGCTTTTTAGTTTTCCTATAAAGAAATTATTTTAAAATTTCCTATCTTTTAAAAAGAATATTAATAATTTCCAACAAAATATTATATATAAATATAGAATTTGATTCAAATATAAAATCAAATATCTGCCTATAATATTTTGTAAAATTAACATTCTTTACAGAACTTGATATATAAATTCATAACATCTGCATCTCAAAAACAATTAGGGAAAAACAACCACTTACTTTTGGGTCCCACTCATTCAGAGCTTTGATGTTGATGAACTGCACTTCATTGTTGGGGCCTGCCATAACTGCATCATGCTCACATCGTACAATCAATTCGACACCATCACCAAGATCCCACTTACGATACCTACGGTTGAAAAAAAAAAATTACTCAAGATTTAAGGATACAATTTATTTTGTGTTCCTAAATATAATATGAAAACTGTCATTTTGCAAACTTATTCACCCTAAATCTATATACTTGAAATTTATAGTTATTTTTTTTCATAAAAAATAAAAGGAAAGTATTCAATTCTGATGAAAAAATAATAGTGTCCTAGGTATTATATTAAAATTAAGACAGGATGATACTGAAATTTCTAAAATTGATTTATCATCCATCTAATATTGAGATATATTGATTTTATGGATTTAAAATTTAGAATATGAAACTTGTTTTTTAATCATAAACAGCAAAATGCAAGTCTACAAGCTTTCTCCCAACCCTAAGTTTTTATAAAAATAGCTTTATTTTATTTTTTTTCTTCCAACACAAAATTATTTCACTTTTCAAAACAAAATATCTCCCTTTTCTCATTTGATAATAAAAATTTCATCGAAATAGATCATTCATTTAGAACTAAATAATTAGCTGAATTTAATTTTCTACAGATGATTTTCAAAGTAAAATACCACCTTTTCTTTCACAATAAAAAAAATATCAATATATTACATTTGATTATGAAATATATATCATTTGATATATATATTACATTTGATCATGAAGGAATAGTGTTGGGGATAGGATGAAGATAATTACTAGAGAATTTGTCTTTTCCCTTGATTCTTATTAATTTTAAATGTTTCACCTTTTTGACTTAAAACAAAAATTACAATTTAAATAAAATCAATCAATCCAAGAATTTTTCATTTTGTTAACAATATATTTGTACATTATGAATTATGTATATGAGCATGAGTAAAAGCATCATTAAATAAATATTGATTACATAATAACTACAAAATTTAAATACTCAGAAATATCAAATATTTGAATAAAACAATTTCAAAATGATAAAAAAAGTTTTTTTAAAAAGTGAAATTTTAAAATTTATCATTAATGAATTTAAAAATGTACATTAAAAAATCACAAATAATTATAGTGTTCACTGAATGGTAGCAAACAGCATATTGATGTTCATGGGCAATTGTTGCTTCATCACAAGAGAGATAAAGATGATGTCCCGTGCAAAAATACATTTTGATGCATGGGAATCATATTCCAAACTAATTTTTTGCATTCCAACTGTATATCAATCAATTTGGACTTATAGCAGTGTGCCACTAAAATCATCTTATGCTCTTTATAAAATCTTTAATAGGTAAATTACAAAGATAAGCCACATAATTAAACAATTTTTTTCCTCCAAATATCGAGAACACATTAATGTGTATATCAAATATCAACACAGTCTTATTAATTTTAGTCTAATTAATTATAATTATGGATAAACCTAGTTTAATCTGTTATATTTTCAGAAAACAACAGCAAGAATTAAAATAAAAATAATATTATTGCTTTTAAATAGAATAAGAAACAAATAAGCATTTATGAAAAATTTAATAATTTATATAAAATAGAACCTGGCATTTAGTTTTAATAATTACCTGTATGCAACAGATGCAACTTCACCCTCTTCATCAGCTTGAATAAATGGATTAACATTTTCAAAGGAGTGTTTTTCTTCTCCCTACAGAATAATCAATAAATTCAATTCAATTCAATAATTAATAAATTATCATTTAATAAATTAAAGATTTTTTACATTTATTACTTTTATCAAAGAAATACTAAGCAATGCAAGATTAATTTTATTTGTTTTATAATTAATTGAATTTTTAAATAAACTGTGCATTGTGATATTTATTGCAAGCTTTAGCATCACTTTGATAATAGATAACAAATTACAGATTTAAAAATTTACAGGAATGTAATTATTATATTTCTGGACACATACTTCCAGTAAATAAATTCTTTGTATAAAAATAAGCACATTTTTGATAAACAATTTTGTGCAAATACAGATTGAATGACAGGTTTTCTCAAAGAAGATGTGAGGGAAAAAAAAAACATTAAACAAAAGATATCAGAAAATTATGCAATGTCCTAGGCAAAACATAGACACAATTGATTACTAAGTTAATTTTTAAGTTAGCTGAAACATTGACACAGCAGGAGGATAGTTACTAATTTTGTTTAAGAGATTACAGAAAGAATTTCATCAATAGTGCATGAAGATAATAATCAAGATAATTCTAGTGATAGCAGTAATATTGCAGTCTTATGCAAATATATGCATTTATCAGAAGTGAATAATTTTTTTTTTTTTCAAATAATAATTTACTTTGTTTGATATATGTCAAATGTTTTTGAAATAAAATTTTTATATGAAAACTTATGGCTGTAATAGAATCTGTATTATTTTTGCCGACTTCTTAGGACTGGAACCATCTATTTTTTCATAGATGCAATATAATTTTTTTTACGTGTATTCTTTGGAAAAGTGTCTATCGTGTAAAAACAAAATTAGGTGTATTTGAAAAAGTAACGAAACTTTCAGGATTTTACAAAATAACCTCACAATTTGAGAGACTTGGTAATAATGCATTAGGGAACATAATTAAATGAATTTGGCAGTAAAAGAAAGACATGTTGAATCCAAAAATTTTGCATACCATTTTCAAAACTTGCTGAGAGAAATTGTGATTAATAAAAGTTGCCTCCAAAGCTAAATTTCTAGGTGAATTAATACTGTTGCCTTCCTCGTGGGGTGGTTCTGCTGCAGTTTCATTTACGGTCAATAAATCTAAAATTTAAAAGACATACCATTGTAACATTGAATAACAAATGAATATATAACCATAATACTAATATACATATACAAAAAAGATAAATTGCAGCTACATACCAAATTCAGAATCATCTCTTTTGTCAAAGAATAATTTATTTCCAACACGCTGTGTAAGAAAAAAAAAAAAAAAAAAAAAAAAAAAAAAGCATTTATTCATTGATATTTTATAAAAATTACAATTTATTTCAAAATGTTATCATTGGCTCCATAAAAAGACTTACTTGTACAACTACATCCCATGAGTAAGAGGATCGAATAGAACACATGAGAGTAGCTATAATAGAATCTGTAGCAAACACAGTCCCTTCTGTCTTGGTAAGCTACAATAATACAATTTTTTTTAATAAATATAGACATATACCAGATCTTTTTTAAACATTAACACATAGGTGTCAATTTTTAAATCTAAAATATATATATATATATAATTAGCCATATTATATTATAATTATACAATATAAAAATATATATATTATATATATCAAAATATATATATATAATTATGATACAGTGAAATTAAATACAGAACTTAAAAATTTAATAATTGAAGGTACTTTTTTTTTTGCCAAATCAAATTATCAATAATACTATATCCTAAAAAACATAATAGAAAGTTAAAAATTTATTGACAATACTATTTTTGAATATTAAGACAGAATCATTAAACAAAAAAACCTCTCTTTAATCTAGCATTTGGTTAATTGGCACATTCTATAATTTATAACCAATCGAGTCTTCACATTTTTTTGGCATGGATTCATGGGGTTGTTCAATTTGATCATCAGGTGGCAATACAATGTTGCTCACACTTTCATTAAATATTTACAGATTAAACATGAGCATGTCTTAATCATTTAAATTTTTATTAAGATTGCTTTAGCTCTGTTATCCCCCTTAAAACTATACTGGTGCAGCCATAGTACCAAGAAAATATTTTACATTGGAAAAAGAAATTTTGGTAAATGGTGTATATATATATATATAAAACATTGGATCATATTTAAGCCCACCAATTTCGCCAAGCACTTTTATTTTAGCAAAAGATTATATTATAACCAAGTCATCAAACCAATTAAATTCACATTCAATGTTACAAATGTCTTCTAGCATATTAAATTTCCTATTCTATTTGAACATTTTTTTTTTAACTGTAACTAATATGTTTTGATTGGAAATCATCAGAGCAAATAGCATTTTTTTTAGGCTGGGATTTGATTTTACTAATAACTGTTATACTAATCTATATCTTTAGAATCAATCACAATGCAAAAACATCTAGGAATATTTTAACATTGAAGTAATTTGTTTTATAATTCACAGATTTTAAAACATGTTTAAAAATTCAGAAGTCTCCCAGTTAAATTGGAATATATGCAAATGAATTTAGGAATGAGTTAATTTGAATATTTCATTAAAATTTATAATTTCAAATAATAACATAACATACTTAAAAAAAAAATTTAAAAAAAATTAAGAAAAACTTTTTAAGAAATAAATTGGAAGATCTTGCTATAATTTGGAGATTTAAAAAAATAATCTTATCAAAACATTTCTACAAATACTGTTAACAAGTCAATGAAAATGTGCTATATATATTTCCAAACAAATCAATTTACTTAACAAATTTTATTTTCAGTGAGAATATGATAATAAACTTGCCTGACGTATAATGGGATCATCTGTAGTGGTTACTTTATGGAAAATCCTATTGATCCTTTGTAAAGGCTTTTCAGACTTGCATGTTACTCTATCATAAGACTTGTCATAATATTCTACAGCCCCACAAGTGTAACTAAAACAAAATATAGTATAATAAATCTATTTAAAATTCTAAAACTAAATTAATAAAATTTATTGATTTATTAAAATCTAATTAAAGTTTCTCATTTCTCATGCGAATGTGTGCAATGAACTAGCATAATATATTTATTAATAGAAATAAATATCTTCATTACAATTTCATTCAAGACAAATAGCCTCAGTATTTGCATTGAGAAGTTTTTAATCATAAAATTAGAATTATCCTTTACCTTATAAATTTTATTATTTTGTGCATCCAAGAGAGCATACATGTATGGAAGCCTATTTCAATTATATTTTTAATATAATTAAGTTAACTTTAATTTCATACATTTAAAAATGTAATTGGAAATAGGAATGTGCCACCTTCATTAAAGACACAAGATTAAAAAAGGTTCAGAACTCGATATAAATGCTATACTTAAATGGAAATCTTAATTTTTATATGAATGGAGAATAAAATCTTTTTTTATAATAAAAGATTTCTCAACATGGAAACTGTTTACTTTTTATTATCAAATAAATGAAAACTTATGAATATAGCATACACTTTAAAAACCCAATATGATAAGAGGCAATTATGAACTTATCTAGTAAAAGTATTTTTTATCATCCCTAATGCTAGAAATTCAGAATTTATAATTAGTATTTGCTAAATATGAAACAGTTTAAGTTTCAGACAAGCATGCATGACAAATGAATGTGTCAAATATATAAATTTTATATATATATATATAAAAAGTATTAAAATTAATAAAATTTACTTACACATCCTTTGGATCAGCAATATTTGGAAGGAAAAGTTTAGAGAGTCTAGGTACATCCATTTCTTCAATAACTTGCCATTCTGGTCTAACAGTTACAGATGCATCACGATTTTTAATTGGAGTCTGTCCTTTGTTATCATATTTATGACGCATCTGCTTTTGCCATTTTCTAACCTGTTGAAGTCGATCCCTGCAGTAAAAAAAAAATTATATATAGCACAAAAGATTTGATAAAATGTTAGTCAGGCAGAAAAATTTTCAAACTAAACCCACCTTTCTCGGCCTTTAGCCAATTTAGATAGAACTTGCATTTGGGCAGCATGTTGGGCTTGCTTTATACGTTCACGATTACGCATATTTCTTTGCTGAAACAATTTTTAAAAATATTTAGAATATAATTTAAGGATATTCAACAAATTAGGAGATTAGTTTATCACCCAGTTTGAATTCCATATCTTTGCATTGCATATGTCTACCATTACATGACAACTTTCAACTTTACTATTTTTTTTATATAACTATTTTCCTGATTTCCCATTTTAGAAATACCTAATGTGTTATATTATATGTAATTATATGGAATCAAAAAATAATTATATCACAAAAAAAATTTATCAATTCATAATGCAATATTTCCTCCTCATACTATTACTAATTGCCTGAATAAGTAAAATGAAATGTGAAAGAGTAATAAACAACACATGAAATAAAAGGTTGGTTACAATATACCCTGTTGTAGCACTTTTAATGGAGCAGTTTGTTAAAGAGTGCTATAGAAGTTAGATATACTTTCAGACTACAGATACCAACAAATCAGCACAAAGTTTATTCTACTGTCTGGTAATCTGTTCTGCATCTTACCTTCAAGTCTATCTTTCAACACAATATTCTTGAAGAACTTCAGTATGGCACATCTTTAACCAATAAGAAAAGCAGTAGTAAAAAATTTAGTTCTCAATGCAAATTCAGCTGTAGAAGTGAGCTACATTAAAATTTTTTTGTGAGAGAAGCAAATTCAATTCATGCTTCTAATATTGAAATCCAGTTTCCCATTTTGTTCACGAAAAAAAATTTTTAAGCACGAAGACAGTTTCACATTTCCATGGGACTATCACAAGCTGACCACATGGGATCTAGATCACTGATCCAGAAATTATTGATTTTAAATAGTAACAAGTTATGCCATTAGATGAAATTTACTTTTCTGATCATTTAATGTTATAAAGCAACAATCATTTTTTAAAAATCCAAACTCTGTTACAAGTTAATTTAATAAATCACAGATTTCACACACACAAATTTGATGTGATAATCCAAGCAGGACAAGTTTTTGTCAGTGATAGCAAATTATATGTTCTTTAAACATTGTATGTTTTCATATTATATGATACAGAATCAATCCTTGTTAAATCAGTCTATTCATTCAATGAAGATGAACATACAACTCTTTTATCATAAAATGTTCACTATTTGTAGAAGAAAGTAACATTTAGATAGACTTAATGAAATAAATAAGGCCTTTAATAAGATTTATATGTTTGGGTTTATATATAAAAAGATTTCTATGCTTTAACACTAATTGTAAATACAGCTACTTTAACATTGAATTACAAAAATCATTTTTTTTTTTTTTTTAAATAGAATCTGAATAATTGTGAATTTTGATGGTAAAAAAATGGTTATTTTAATGTTCAGTTATTATTTCCAGACAATAATCTGCAAATTATACTTTTGAAAACCAAAGAATTTTGAAGCGCAGATTACAGGTATGATCCAGATAATTTGAAAACTTCACAATTTCATGCCTATATCAATGAATTATATTAAAAACCTCATAATTCAATACTTAAGATAACATGCCATTGCATATAGTCTTTAGACATTTTTTCCCCATAAGGTTTAGTGAAAATCAATTTCATAAAACTGCCATAGAAAAAGCAGAACTTTGTATAACAGAAATTTTTCTTTTGTGATACTTAAAAAAATAATAATAATAATAATTAATAGTTGTAGATGAAGAAAGGAAATTGAACATTTACTAAAGTAGACAAAATGCAATGCACATAATATTACTGTTTGTTAGTGGATGAAAAGGGATTAAAAGAAATGGATAATATTTTAAAAAGCTTTATAGAAGACTAAATAATAAATTGCAATATTGATTATGAATTCTATCTATGTACAAAATTACAGAACAGAAAAATTTTACATACTTTGTTTTTACCTACAGATTACAAGTACAAAATTTAAGTAATTCAAGATTTGATATAGAGCAGATATTTCTTGAAAAATATAATTCAGAAAATTCAACAATTTAAAAGAAAAAAAGGATGAATTCTTACTTGGTTCATTCGGAAACGCCCTCTATGATGCATTGGTTTATGGACTCTAGTAGTATCAACCAGTTGGAAAGTGGTTTCATCTTCTTCATGGTAATAGGCATATTGGTTTCCAGCGCCAAACTGGCTTTGATACTTGTCTGGAAGGAAAGAATCGTAAAATCAATTTTGTTTACTGTCAAATATTTTTTTACACATATCTAAGAAAAGTTTTTCAATAATATTTTTTTTCTCATTAAAAAAAATTAATAAAATTGTTTGTATAATCAAAAATTCATTTTTAGTTTTAGTGTCAAAAAAAAAAAAAAAAAAAAAAAGAATATTTATTGATTTACATACATACATTGTGATACGACTTTGATAATTAATAGTTTTGTATGAACATTCAAATATACCAATCTCAAACAAGACTTTTCAGTAGTATCTCGAATAATTCTCCATGGTTTCATACACCAATACTAAACTTTTCCAATAAATTCTAACCTCTAAGTCGAGATAAAAAACAAAATGTAATAATATTATATTTAGTTGTGCACATTATTAAATAAGACTGAATGCTACTTCTCAGTCATTTTTAACTAATTAATAAATGATATAAAATTATTCAATTTCCCTAAAGGACAAAGTTAGGATAGTAATACACATGGTTTTGAATTTAAAAAAACCATTTATACACATATGAATGTTTTTTTTTTTTTAAAAATTACTTTACGACTATTAGTTTTTTTGATAGTCCATAGATAACCCAAAAATTTTTTATTTTTCATAGTTTCTACGTGAAACAAAAGAAGGTATTAATTTTACTTAAATGTAGATGTAGGAAATGAAAGTGGCTAATATGAGTAGTTACCTTTGTAACACCATCAAAGAATAGAAATGATTAACCCATTACGTCACCAGATATCACTTCCAACCGAATACCTAATGTGTAATACAATGAACATGTGTATCTGTAACTGTGATGTTAGCAAAAGGTCAGAGCAGAGAGCACCACTTCAGAATAAATATAGGGGTTAGCCGATGCGAAGCCGGAGTGAGGGCATGTAAACATGAAGCTCAGGATGGAAAGAACATCATCCAAACTAAGACAATACTAATTATATGATCTGTTTATCAGCAAAAGTGAGAACGGCTTTAAAAATTTTACATATTATTATATTTTAGATTTTTTTTTCTTTACAATTTACAATTGTACACAGCATATAAAATGTAAATTGTAACAATGACCATTTTCTTTAAGAAAGGATTTAGCAAAAACCACACGGGATAAAAATCACAGGAAAGCAAGTAGACACTGTAAAAATATTAATAATGTATAAAACACACACAAAAGAAGTAACAGGCAAAAATATAATAATTGATTGTCATTAGCCGATCAGTCATAATATGCAATTACTCATATGCCTCAACCTCTCATTTTTATTCTTTTTCATTTCTTTAATCATGAGCAGGTACATTTGAAAACTTGCCTATCAAGAATTATTACTATGAATTTTCATCATAATTTTAATAATAATTAATTATTAAAATTATGATATTTGAACATTATCATAAATAAACATATAACATATCATACATCATCAAACATAAACATATCATAAATTTATGTATTTGAACATTACTATAAATCTATTAGTTTTGGTGTTTGATTGCTACTATAAAAAATTAGAATTGTAAAATGTAAAATCAAAAATAAAAGCTTGCAATTCTCAGATTTCATAAATTTTCTCCTTAACCTATGAACTTTACTATATAACAAATATAAACTTTTTTTGCAAAGAGAGATAAGTGAGAAGGGGTGAAAGGAATTGAAAAAGTATAGAATAATAAAACTTATGAGATATCGATCTAAATTCTAATGCTGATACCTTGATAATCGAAACTATTCAAAGGAATTTTCCAGAAAGTCTCTACATTTTTTGATTTATATGCAAATTTCAACTGAAATAGAATTCATAGAAACTGGATACGAGAAAGGAGGGATAAACACTATGGTAACACATAATGTATATGCAAATGGTAACATTCTATACAACAATAACATAACGGTAAAAATAGATTAGATATAGATTATATTTACTAGCATAGCGTCTGTCTTGATAAGTATTTCCAGTCCAATCAGCAACCTATAAAGGAAAAGCGATTTGTTTATGAAATGCAAATTTACTTATATAAAAAATGTAGGAAAAAATTAAATAACCAAATTAATATAAGAAATAAAAGGAAATTAGGGCAGTTTACGATTAGTACTTCTGTTATATGCAAAAATTAATTATGATAATGAAGTTTTGTATTAAACACATTTACATAAGGACTTATGCAGCAAAATATAATCATCATATCAAATTCACAAAAATGAAGAGAAATTAGTTTTGTAAATTACTTTTCCTAATCGGTCATTTTTAGAAAATTGTTGGTATGGCATATCCTTAAATTGATCTGGTAAAGAACAAGGTCCCCATCCATTGGGATTATCTTGTATAACAGGCGGAGTGAAATGATATTCAGTCATTTTTTATTTAAAATGCAATAAATATTACGATCTTTACTGCTGAGAAGCTAAAATATTGTAATATCCCAAGACTTATTGCCAAGTAGCGATTTTAGCATGAGGGTTTTTTGGAACACAGTTATGGTTAAAAAAATTTGCAACATGAACATTATTATTATTATTATAAATTTAGAAAAAGGAAAAAATAACTAAATCTTTAGAAATATTTGAAAGTTATTAAAAAAATTAAATTAAATTAAATGATTTTTAAATAACTTTACAAATCTAAAAAAAAATCGTCATTATAAGTATTTGTCAAACAAGATATCTTTTTTGCAATTTTAATAACAAATAATTATATTTTAAGTTAAATAAACTTTTTATTCAATTAAAATGTAAAATAACGTAATGAATCACAGATACAAGAATATCTATTTTAAAATTTTCAACACCTTAAGAAGACTACTGGTGTTTCGTAATAAACGAGTACACAACTGGATTGTGGGTAATGTCAACAATTCATTTCTTTAATACACACATTGCGATCGCAATCACCTAAAGCGGTGTGGGTCTTTAGATAGCCATTTTTTTTCTACGTTTTGTTTTTGCTCGTTGTTTACAAAGAATAAATATGTCCGGTGCTGCTACCAATGATAATGACGCTTGGGCGTTATTATCCTTAAAATCTGCCCCGTCCAGTCCCACAAAAATCGTATGGAGTCCGGAACCAAATGCAGCCGCTATTGCAAGATTAGAAGGTAGGGAATTCGAGTATATGATCAGACAGAACCGAATTAGCATTGGTCGAAATAGTAGCCGGGGTGAAGTAGATGTAAACATGGGACATTCTAGTTTTATTTCAAGAAGACACTTGGAAATATATTTTGAAAGTCCGTGCTTTTTTATGATCTGCAATGGAAAAAATGGAGTATTTGTTGACGGTGTGTTTCAAAGGAGAGGTGCGCCGCCGCTACAATTACCAAGGACGTAAGTTAAAAATATTTTTTTTTTATTTAAATTAAAATATGACATATCAACAACTGGGATGATTTTAATTTTTTTTTTTTTAACTTCGAAACTTGTATAATCAGATGTATGATAATTTTTCTCAATATAGCATTACCGGTATTTAAAATTTATATTATTTTCTTACACATAATTTTTAAGGTTTTGTTTTGTTTTATAAAATATAAATTAATGTTTTATTTATTTATTATTATTTTTTTTGCCATTCATCATTTCTGTTCATTGTTCAAGTTTTAATTTTAAAAAAAATTTATCAATTATTGAGGAAATATTAAGTCTTATTATATTTTCTTACAATTTTTATTTATATTTTGTATAGATCATTAAAATTAATTGGTCTGAAATCTATATTACCGGATTTTAAATATATATTATGCCAAATACATCATGGCAAATTTCAGATTTTATCTATTTAAAACACTTTAATATTTAAAGCTTAATTTGATTGAAAAAATTAAATACTCTAATTGAAAAAATATTAAGAAAACATGTGAAACGTTATATTTTTAAAATATTGAAAAGAATCAACATGTGGAGTTATGTCAAGCATGAGTACTTGTTTCCTATTGAAGTAAAAAAGCTTTTAAATGATAATTATTGAAGTAGCATTACAATAGTTGAGTTCACACATTATTAGTAAGGTAAATAAATTTATTAGTCATGATATTTGAGTTATAATAAACGCAATGATTTAAGATAATTGTTTTGTTGACGAGTTATATTTAATGTGTAAGCAATAAAACTAAAATTAAATAAAAAAATTTTTAATCTAGCATAGAAATTCATAGATGTTCTAAGAATTTTAAAATTTAAATTTGTTTAATATTTGAAAATTCTTATGTAGAATATGATCATGTTTTGATATAAATGCAATTGTTGTTGAAGTTCAGATTTAGTAACTTTTTTTTTTATTTATATCAATAAAATGGATTTCACAAAGGTGCTTATTATTCTTAGCTTTATTGATTAGTGATAAAAATAATCAACAAAATAATAATGTGTTTCCCAAAACATAATTATAAAGGAAGAAGCTCTCGTAAAAATTAAGTTTTTTTATTGAAGAATTGTACAGGGCTGTAAAAAGTAGAATTAAAATGATAAATGAAAGTCTTTGTGTAGCATTTAAATAACATTAGTAGAATTTTGTTTCAGCAACAAATTTTTGCTAAGAATTTCAGAGAAACTAATACATATTTTGTCAAGTACTAACTAGATATTAAAGATATTTTATAATAAAAGATCAAATAACACATTTTGAGCAACCTATTACTTCTATGTTGATGAGAACTGGTAAAGACAGATTATTGTAACATTTCATTATTAAGCACCAAAACTTTTGGTTTCTGTGAGTCTTAAAAAATGGAATTGTTAGCTTCTCAAGGTGGTAGATAATGATTAAAGTGAAGACGCTATTTAATTTACAGGCTTTATTAAACACAGTAAATTTTATCTTTCATTGAGCGGAAGAGGTTTGCATGTAATACAAACAGTTTCTAACATTATGAAACACAAATTTTTCTTTTATCTCTGAAATACAATACTTAAGCTGAATATGAGATCTATTGAAATACAAGTTTAAATGATCTTATAAATTGTTGATGATTTGTTCGAGGAGAAGGGCAATTCATATTTTAACAGTTTGTGGAATACAGTAAAACTTTAGATTAATTGCCTATCTGGAATTATTTGTTAGAAAGAATTTTATTATTTTGTTTTATCTGTAATTATTTGATATATTATGTGTATCATAACCTATAAAATGTGTCACAGAAAATTTCCCATCAAGATTATTATAATGCCAACCTTTCACTTTTGAATTGCTAATAAATTGAAAATTCATCTAAAGGCTAATAAAATTTTTTGATAGGATAATACTCCAAGTGATGATATGTTTTTGTGTTAAATTATAACTCCATTTCAATTCAATCTAAATTTTAAATTATATCAACTGTGACGTTAAAAAGAAAGAAAATATCAAAGGAAAAAGATGAAAAAATATAGCTTTTAAAAATAAGTATATTTCAAAAAATTGCATATAAAATATGTCTGATAGCAAATAAAATGCACATTATTACAAACAAATTTAAAAGTGACAAAAAAAAATGACATCATAATGTACAGCCATCTTTAACCTATCTCCTCTAACATCTTCAAAAAGATTTAAATTGCGGGTCAAATTTCAAGGCCTTACAATTTCTGTTGAAATATTATTAACAGACCTGGGAACTACAGTATCAAAACTACCTTTCCAAATCATTTTACAAGAGAGCTTAAAATTTGAATTTTTATTTGATTACATCTTGATGATCTCTATAATTATCAATCTTTTACTGAAAATTAAAAACTTTTATTTATAATTCCAGTTGATTATTGCAGAATTACAATGGTTTACAAGTTTAATAATACAATAATGAATTACAAGTTTAACAAATGATTTTAAACCGAAAAATTTTAGCTTTTTTTATATATAGTTGGAAATATGAGATCTGAATTTGTCATTTAATTTTTAAGAATTAAATATAAAAAGTTTTTACTAATTGCAATTTGATTTTAGTAATTATAATTTTTAGTGATGTGAATGTAATTTGAAATTTAATTAATTAATGCTATTAATAAAGATTGAGAATAAAGATTTATTTTGTGATTTTATCTAAATTTTCATTTCATGATTTCTCATTTTTTTTATTTTGTGATTTCTGATAGTTACCTTTTACTGCTAGTTTTAACACAGTTATTTCATGAAAATTCTGCTCTATTTGTCAGCTGTGTTACTTACTTTATTTAAATTAAAAAAATAAGGAAATATATGAGTAGTAATACAGAATTCAAAAATTTAATTCAAATTGAAACCGAGAAAAAAAAAATACATTGTATCAAAATAATGTTATACAAACAAAAATATCCAAAATAACAAACAGAGGAATGAGTTGTTTGAAGTTCGTATCTGGCAAAAAAAAGTTCTGTTATTCTGTTCTAATTTGTTGCTATTTGGTGTAAAGTAAATGAACCATGTGTGTTGTAAGTTTATGTTTGAAGAATAGTTTCCTTTGTTAGATGTTGGGTTTGTTTTGGAGCCCAATCAGGAAAACAAGTAATAATTTAACTTTAGAATAAGGAAGGAATATTGCCTCGGATAATTTTCAACTGTTTTCTTGAAGTAGTGATCTATTTTTTTAAACTATTGCTCCTTGCTATATCCTGAAAGCATTTAATTATTTTTTTAAATCTCTTTTTACAATAAAAAGCTTTTTTTTTTTCTTTTTACACATTTGTTTAAAACCACAAAGCCTACTTTGTGGTTTTAAACAAATGTGTATTACTGTCCCGAAATCATTGAATTCCGAAAGTTCCCCTGTATATGATAAGTATGAGCTTGATAGATTTTTTGAAAAAAAAAAAAAAATTCCTTTATTGGTATTTTGGAAGGAAAGAGTGCGAATCATCTAGATAGATTGCTTAACCCCGCGTTCACTTTACATCTGATCGAGCTACGTTCGAACGAATGTTTCGCACGTGTACGCCAAATAGGCTTGCTGCAAAACGCATGGAAATCGAAACGTTCTAGTGTGTTACAGTTTAATTTGTAGGCTTATGTTGGGGTGACAGATTACCGTTCGGCCTAGTATCGGTATTTGATCACGCAGAAAATTTATGATCTTACGAAAGATGGCTGGATGCTCACCCGGAAGAAACGAGATTTGTTTTGCTGGGTTCATACTGCACTGGAACAGACTTGGGTTAGGCGTGTGTTCACGACTTAGTTAATTCGAAATTAAATTGTGATAGTAGTATGAAGAAATTCATTCTCGTTTGAAGTTATGGCAGTGCTTCTTTCCTAACAAGTCTGACCTTGACTGGGTAGACACTGCATAATCCACATTATCATCATTATTATTTATATCACGAAATATCTTACTTTTTGGAAATTCTAGAATAGGGGTGACCAACCCAAATGATCTTGCGGGCCACTTTCGAAATGCATCCTAACTCCGCGGGCCGCATATAAAATTATATATCCCCATATTAGATTTAGACCCACTATAGATATTTTTTGGAGTGATAAATTGAAACACGATGAGTTGTTATTATTGTGTTCACCATTATTCTTACATGTGAACATAGATAATGTAATAATGATACTGAACGCACATAAAGAAATGATATAACACTAAAAATGAAATAATTAAAAAATATTTATTTTAGTAGTGCGATATGTGCTTCTCCACTCTTTCACTTAGCTTTTACAAATCGATGCGCGCGCATCATGAGTTCGCAGAATATAATTTAATTATTCTGCTAACTCATAACTGTAAACTCATCCATAAAACGGGCAATATCTGTCCTATATTCGTAAGACTATTATTTTAAAATCAAAGTTAATTTTCTTATAATTTCGACAGTTAATTTTTGAATAGATGGCTGCATTTTTTTAATACATTAGTTTTCACTACTTTGTCCATTATAAAATAGATATATTTTGTAAAAGTGTGGTAAATCTCACGGGCCGGATAAATGTTCAAGGCGGGCCACTCCTGTTCCAGAAGTACTTTCCGAATATTTTTTTTTCCAGAAATCAATAAAAGGCTTAATTTTAATTATTTAATAGATATTATTATACAACTAGCTTAATATATAATTTTAGTTGTTTAATGAATTCATCAATTAATGTCAAACATTTAAAAGGTAAAACCTTAAAAAAAAATCAATTTAATTTGGTATAGAAATATTTTATGTTGGAAAAAGAAACTATGAATTATAAAATAACATTAAACAAGTAATATAAAAAAAAAAATTTTTTTTTTTCAAAGTCAATTCCTACTTAGGTCAGCAAAGAAAAATTTTATTTTAGTTAATTTTTATGAAATAATTTTTTTGAGAAAAAAAAAACCTTCATCCTAATCGCTAAGCCACAACTGCTAACTCACTCTCGAAAATCATTTGGATAAAATATCTACTTAAAGCAAAAATTTATCAAAAAATTATTAATTTTCGCAAGAATTGAACTCGCATTCTTCACCTTCACGTGAAAAATACTGAAATCCTTGCATTTTACAGATTGAGCTACTGCCTGTTGATTTCAATTTTCATTACAAAAACTCTATTTAAAGTATTAAAAATGAATTAAATTTAAGTACTGAATTAATATTGGAAAAAACTGTATTCACATCCAGTGTCATCCACTGCAAGTTTAAAAAAATGTATTTGAACTTGAGTGGATGAATAAAAAGTATTTTATGAACGATTGGAAATTTGAACAAGACATATATAGGGAGAGTGTGAGCTAATAGAAGGAATTGAAAAAAAAAAGTAGTTTAATGGCGGGAAAAAATAAAAAAAGATCGCCATATTGTTACATTGAACGCGAAAATTTACATTATCCGTGTTCAAAATGACCGCATAGTATTAACAAGTAATATAAAAAAAAGAATTTTAAGGTCAATTCCTACTTAGGTCAACAAAGAAAAATTTTATTTTAGTTACTTTTTATTAAGTAATTACAATTAATATAAATATATGCATACATATGACAGAATCACACTATTAAGTGGCAAAATATAATTTTTTCCCCCCATATAAAACTCAAATTAATTAATTAAATTTAATTAATGAATTAATATTTGAAAAAACTGCATTAACATCCAGTGTCACCCACTACAAGTTAAAAAAAAAAATGTATTTGAACTCGAGTGGATCAATAAAAAAGTATTTTATGAACGATTGGAAATTTGAGCAAGATATATAGAGGGAGAGTGTGAGCTAATAGAAGGAATTGGAAAAAAAAGGAGTAGTTTAATGGCGGGGGAAAAAAAAAAGATCGCCATATTGTTACATTGAACGCGAAAATTTACATTATCCGTGTTCAAAATGACCGGCAGAGATTGAGATTGCAACAGAGGATTTCCTCATCGGTGAAGGGAAGAGGTGATTCTTTTTTATCTTTCCCCCTACTTGCATAACCTGACATTGTCAACACTGATTTGAATTTTCTTTCCTAAAAGTCAAGGCTGACAGGGAATTGAACAAGACGTTATTGGGTTGAATTTAAAATTATAGCATAGTGTTATTGAAAAGGTATTGCTTTGTGTCGATAGACAAAAAAGTTGTTCTTAAAGAACTTAATCTTATATTTATAAACGAATGAAAAAAGTTATTTTCAATCAAGAATATATATATTTTTTATTTTTGGAATGACCTGTTTTATAAAGTTGTTTTTCTTGCTAAATATGACGTTCGTATATGTTTAAAAGAGCGCATGCTTTAATGCATATTCATTGTATCTGAAGGCGAAAATTATAATTTGTATAATTAAAGGCAAGACTTTTCAAGAAAACATTTTTCGTGTAATATTTTAATACACGTGTTCGCGATATTCAATTTATTTGGTCTTATTAGTTTTTTTTTTTTTTTTTTTCAACTTACGTCAAACAGTTATTAATTTACATATTTTTTGTTTTCCTAGTCTAATTATGTATTTTATAAAGGTTTAGAGAATGTATTAATGTATTTTTCGAAATGTTTGCGATCGATCTAATCTCATATTATTAAAAAAAAAATCTTCTATTAATCATTAAAGTTATCGTTTTAGAGTAGTTCCTTTATAAATTTTTAATTTTCACTTTTGTCGAATTCTTTTATCGTTATTATTTTACCAGCATTTGGATAAATTGAGCGAGATTAAATCTCAAAGCACCTAGTCAAGTCTGAAATTATCTAATTTATAAAATTGTAGAAATAAACATTATGACTCTAATGCAAATCATAATTATTACTAACTTAACAGAAATTTATGAATCGGATATTAACGAAATATAACGATATTCATTATTAAAATACATTAGTAGAACCAAAGGAACTTATTTTGTCAACGTTACATCCAGAAATGGCGACTCTAGTATTTTTAAAGGAGTAAGTTTAAAAATACAACTCTTTTATAAATTTAGCTTTATTTTTTAAAAATTCTACGGATTAATGTTAAAATTAAATGTTACGTAGGCAATAACAAAAGCTATCTTGGATCCACAATGTAAGATCATAAAGAAGTATTATACTATTAAGGAAAAATAAAATTTAATGTATTACAAATAGAGCATTTTTGTGTTTAAAATGTACAATCTTCTTTTTGATTGTCTTAAATTATTCTATATAATCAGGGCCGGATTTTCCTATAGGCTAACTAGGCTTCAGCCTAATACCTCAAGATCAAGAGGGGCCTACATTGAAATTGTTAAAAATACGAATTATTATGAAATAAATTTATCTGAATTGAATTTGCTTTAATCTTCAATGTATTGAATATATTTCATTTAATTTGATAGAAAATAGGATAATTCTTATTGCATATTTTTATCTTCGTAGTCAAATATTTTTTATTATTTGAATTTTGTTTCTTTGTAAATGTTGTGTGTCATGTTTGATGAGTTATTGTCACAAGTACTATATAGGGTGCTGAGAATAAATGTCCAAATATGTGTTCTCGACTTTTTTTTTTATAAAGATCATTTAATTATTTCATTTAACATATTGATATATATCACAGTAATGATGTATTTTATTATCTCTCATGTCATTTACAAACTTAAAAAGTGGAGGTGAAAGGGCCTCATAAGTGGAATAACCTAGGGACTCTTTTCATCTAAATCCGGCCCTGTATATAATGCTTTCATGCTGTCAATTTGGTGTTATTTTTATAGAATATATATATATATTTGTAAACATATTTAAAGTACAAGAATATTATAGCATCTTTTGAGTGAGTGCAAATACTATACCTTTAAAGTTGTAAAAAATATTTTATTATAACAAACTGTTTTTATAGATTTAGGAGCTCAATAAAAGTGTTTCAATTTATTATATAAAGTCTTCTAAATCCGCTAGTAAAGATCGTAGTGCATAAAATTACGAAATAGGGTTTTTTCTTTTTGTAATTTACAGTGAGTGCGATGTTTATTTAGTGAACCGTTTGAGAATGATCATTCAAAAAGAAACTTGTGAACGATCCATCATGATATATAGTTTATATAATTATCTCCAATATCGTTAAGATGACTTTTTTTTAATCACTTTATCTTATTCCAAATTAATAAGAATGAATAACTAAAATTAGAAGAAAAAAAATAGTTTTTTAAAGGAAAAACATTTTGTAATGGCAATAGTTTTTTAGAAATTATTTTAATTTTAAAAATGCCCAACTAGAAGAACTACAGGTTCAATTTTTTGGATTCGTCCAATTTTTTATTACACAATGCCTTTTTATTTTTATTTTTTAGAATAAGAATTTACAAGTATTTGCTTCTAAGAATATTTTTAAAATTTTGTTACAATAAATAAGAATTGCAAAAAAAGTGTTTCTATTGAAAATAAAAATAATACGAATAGTTCGTTTTTAAGAATAAATATTTTCCAAAATTCGAATTTTGTCTTAAGGCCCAAAAACACACACAAATTCGTTGTGAGTGTACTATCATTTTTTTTTTTTTTAATAGAACATTTTAAATTTTATTTTAATACTAAGAAGAGTTATGTTAACATTTATTTGCTTACCTTATGCAACTCAACTCATGACGTTCTAAGTTTTATTGATTTGGATGTTTAGTACGAACATTGGGACATAAAAAGATGACGCAATTACTATATCACTTTGTGATGAACGTAAAAATCTGACGTCATACTTTATTTGAAATGTTGAGAAAATGTTACATAGGCACTGACTCAAAAAGCATAGATTAGGTGTTTATGTTAATACGAACTCTGTAACTCATGTATGCGAGGTTATTTGGATTCGTAGTATTCTTTTTTTATGTGTTTGATTTTAAATTTCCTCTTCAGTCTATACCTATCTGATCATCATCAGATAGATAAAACGTTCTAAATTTCATACATAGATGTTAAGAACTCTCGGTTTTGATTATTACTATGTTTTCGATTACTAATCGGAAATTTTCTCTTTCAATAGATAAGCTTCTGCTTATTCTATTTTTAAAATCTAGAATAGATTTTTTCGCGCGTATTCTACTAATCTGATAAAATCGTTCACCAAGTGTTAGCGACGTGTGTTCACAGTTCTAACGCTATAGTAACAGTCCGTTGTGGTACGTAACCATCGATTGTGAGCAATTAATGCTTTGTAAAAATATAAAAATAAAACAAAATCACGCATTTGATTTTGGCAAATCAAAGCGTGATATAGCTGACATATGAATACTTTATAATAAAAACTGAACAAAGAATATAAAACAAAGCTGACATAGAATACTTTATTTTGTCTTTTTTTCTCTAATGGAGAAATATTAATTGAAAATATTATAAATTTTAATATATACGTAATTACCTTATACGCATACTTTAGCATCAGATGCACTATCATTAATCTTGTAAAAAAAAGGTATTTAAATAAATTTATAGCAAAATAATGCTAAATAGTGTTAAGTTGTGTCTAATGCGCATATTTTTTCAGTTAATCCATCTATTTAATGTTTTAGATTAATTTTTGTATTCTAATTATTTAAAGAGGACAAAAAATCAAGCAAGCAAGATATTTTCTATGAAATAGCAAAAATCAATATCATCCCGCTTAGAGATTTTATTTCTGTGTAATTACTATTTAAGAAGTGGTTCTAAATTAATTTCAGTTTGATACAGAAACTCCAAAAATTGAGACTACACCTAACTTTTTCATAGCAAATAATCATTTATATTTTTATCCATACACCTAATAAGTAATTAAATTTGTGACACAAACACTTATACAAGGAGAATACAACAACTAACTGTCAATACTTTGTTACATGTCTTTTATCCTTTATTATTGACTCCAAACGGCGTGGCATAGACCTGACTAACTTTTTAGTTGTATGTGAATATATTTTGTCGCATTCTTTTTTGCAGAATACATTTCAAATTATTTTTGTTCTTTATTTGTTGCAGTACCACTTTTTTGAGCATGAACCACTGGTGTCTGTATATGGGACGGGGTATGTAGTTGCCAATAACTATTAAGGAATCGACAAATTTGACATTAATTTACCACGTATACGGTTGTTGTTTTGCTGGAATGCGAAATTTACGTCTAAGCCCAAAACATAATGGTTATTTCTTTCTTATTTTTTTAGTATTTCTTAATTTTATGAACAATCCCAAATCATAATGGAACCAGCATGTTTCATTGTTGGAATTTTTGGATAAAGAGAAGTATTTGACTTTCTCCAAACAATGTGATGACCAGACATAATAAATTTATTCTCATCACTAAAAACGACCTTCCGCCAAACAGGCTTTTTGAAACAATTTTCGTACAAGTTGTTCAAAATTGTTTTTTAAACTAAAAACAGGCTTATACATTTTAATGTATTTTTTAATAATTACGGCATGCACTTTCTTGATAACAATTTTAAAACAGAACACGATTTTTTTTGGCATTGAATATCGTACAAATAATAATAAACAATTATGTAGATATCCTGCATCCAGGCTGGAACGTTGACAAAAGATCTGATCTAATCAGCACTAAACGACCTGATGGCCAAGTGACTAGCGTTCTGGCCTTTGATACCACAAGCTTCAGATTTAAATCCTGATTGTGGCTTGATGTTCGTGAGTGATTTGGAATCCATTCTAAACTGTAGGTCCCGATCTAACTAACCCTCGTGTGCACGAAATGACCTTAGAGTGACAAGCCAAATCAATCTAGTTAGCACCAAAATAGAAAACATCCAACAAAATATTTTTCTAATATTTAAATGTTCCCTCTTTTTTTTTTTTTTTTTTTTTATTGAACTATCACCAGATCCTACTCCATGGTTTAATCTTTCATCAAATCTGAAAGTTAAAAAAAAATCTAGCTGTCAAATTAAGGATTTTTTAAAGTTAGTGTGACATGTTGAGATAGGTTCCTGTTTATGCAATCGCTATGTAGACTTTTCAATTGCTGTAGTTTTTATTTGGTTGATTATAGTCTCAAATGGGCTTATTTTAGAATTATTCACTACTAACTGCATTTTGGCGAGGGGGTGCCCGGGCTCTGGCCCCGGTGGTGCTTTGGATGTTTGTAGTGGTTCAAAATTCACCTTAAATCGTAGGTCTTGGACTAATATGACTGTTGGACGTATGGCTGAAAACCCTACTCCTTAAAAAGAAAATCATCTCCTGTCTCGAAATCTGCTAGTAGGTAGACGGCCTTGGCCCACTATGGGACTGTTGCTCCAATGAAGAGCTGCATTTTGGTAATCCTGTCATATTGGTAAGGGCATTGAAGCGAAAGGAGTGATAATTAAAATATAATTCTAAGAAATATTATAAAATAATCACATTTATGCATAGGTGCTGCCAATTTAATAAGTGATTTGATTTTTCGTTTTCTAAACACGTTGTATGAGATTAGGAAAACTTGATTTTGGTGTATGACTTCATAGCAGCTAAAGTTTAAAAAAAATAGTCAATAGTACCTGTGTATATCACTGTGTGGGAAGTTGGCAAGCGGCGAAGGCGGATGAATTCAAATTGAGCGGCGTAATAGGGATAAAGATATTTTCGGAAAGGTTTTAATGAAAATAAAAATAAAATTATAGATCACATAATATTCAAACGAAAATTAGAGAGAAAAATTTCACCATAATTATCTTACTTTCAAAACTACTTTGTATCGCATATATCTGAATAACACCTCTCATAAATAATTGATTCGTCCTTTTCTTGTTTTTAAAACGGATGTTTAACTTTCCACACAATCGACATACGAAGTTGTGAATGAATAGCTGAAATTTATCTGTTATGAAGAAAGTGATTTTGAACGCTTAAAATAAAAAAATAATAAAAAAAAGAGTAGGAAGTATGTACTTTAATTTTCGGTTGGCGTATTCTTTTGGAACAGGGTAAATATGAAGCAATGATATTGCCCAGAATATATTTATAAATGTAATAAAAATTAACTAACAATCATAAGCAAATAAATAAAAATATTAAAAAAAATAAAAACTTTGCGCGGACGTTTTAAATCTCAATTGAGAACCTAAGCGTCAATCTCCTGGATTATATTATTTTCGTGATTAATAAGCGTGTCTAAAAATTTGACAAAGATGTGTATAAGAAAATCTTTTAAGAAAGGAATGTTAATAGCTTTATAGATATCAGAATAGCGCATGAACCATTTAGCAGGAGTAATTTTAGTATAACTGTTTCCTTTTAGTATGGCCACGCCCCATGATTTAAGAACCCCTGAGCAAAACCATTACGAAAACGCGCATCACGCTTTATGCGAATGGAGGTGTCCACTCTCATTCCAACAACAGTGCGTTTCATTCACAACCGAGCGATAAGCGAGTCAGAAAACGTTCCCCTTTATCTAGCCGCTCCCGCTGTTTGTTTGGGATCTGGTAATCCAGTTATGGTAATTACGACCCTCGCGTCTCATTACTCCAAGTTCTGAGTTCAACTTCGTAAAATGTGTATGTCAATTAGCCATGAAAGGCTCATTGTAAAAACGGGGATAAACAACAAGACTTCCACACTCTTTGCACAACTTGACATCACGAAAAGTTATTCCTTGAGACATTCATCTCGCATTATAACATTATGTATTTAATTTGTTTTGACTTGGGATCTTGTCGTACTAACGAACAATGTTTATAATTTCCCGACGTTACGAATTCCACGGGATCTTCTTCTTGAGGTTTTGTTTTATTTGTTTCCAATTTCCAGGACAACTTGTTTTTGTTTATCTGTTTTTTGTCTTTCTTTTTTATATGCGTTTGTAGTTTTTGCCATTCAACCTTTTGATGTTTGCGTATGTGTAATGATTTTCAGTCTCGTCGTTGTAGTTTTGTTGTTGTTTTTTCCTTATGAGACTGATGTATGCATAGCGAATGCAGTTGTAACTTTGTCATGGGTAATTTGTTGGAGTGGCAAAGAGTTATGGCAATAGCTTAACTCAGGGATAGCCAATCTTTTTATATCTGCCACCCACTTTTGTATCTGTTTGCAGTACAGTTGTGGTGATTTATAAAATAGGGAAGTAGCTTTACTTCCCAAAGTTGATGCTGTGAATCTAAATACTGATGTTTGTGATGGGCTCATAATCCACGTTAAACTGTAGGTCCCTGCCTAATTAGTCTAACGTGTGCACAAAATGACCGTAGAACGACAAACGAAACCAAGCAACAATTTTGGTAAATTTATGCAATGAATATTCTACCATTCCGATGAACAGCTACAATACATGAAATTAAGGAAAAATAACTTATTGTTTAAAACAGATTCTTCTCCTCGCGCTACGCGAGAAACTTAATTTCAAAAACTTCCACTTAAAATAGTTTTTTTTTTTTTTTTTTTTTTTTTTTTTTTTTTTCCCAATGCAGCTGGCAAACACTTAGACAGCTTGGTCTTAGATGCCTTAAGGCAGGCGCTGCACAGACGTTACTCACTTTGCATTACCCAGGGGGCGCCTGTAATTTGAAGATACGGACGCGGAGTAACAATGCCCCCGCAACGCTCTACGATCACATTAGGACCGGGACCTACGGTTTAAAGTGGATTCCGAACCACTACAAACGCCCATGGCACCGCCGGGACTCGAACCCGAAACTTGTGGTACCGAGCGCCACAGCGCCAGCCCCTCGGCCATTCAGGCCCCACTTAAAATAAATGAAATCCGGGAAAATGAGGATTTATGTGTGTCTTCAAAACTGGCATGAAATATGCGTTGCTAAATACAACCCTATTAAGTCACGTGCTCTGGCTTCTCTGGCTTTCAAAATATAAGCAGAATATTTCTTCAATATCCTCGAAATGGTGTCTAAGAATCAGTTTCTGTTACTGAAAAGTTAATTTAACTATCACTTAACAGATTTCTCTTGTCTGAATTGGGTAGTGCTTCTACATAGTATGTAGTGCTCTTCTTGCAGTATTTGAACAATTGCTTCTTCATAAAGTTCTAGAGTTATTCACTTTTGTTATATTCTTATCGCTAAGGAAGTGGATAGTTCTTGTGGGGACTCTGCACTTTAGGGTTCCGATTTCAATAAATCTCTTTTCCATGTCAAATGGAATCGCCAAAGCCACAGTATTTTGTAAACGCAGCGGTTGTGTTGTTGGCGAAAACCGCAATGGAAAAAAATCACCCAATAAGCAAGCGAATCCCTAAAGTGCAGAACTCCTGTTCATGTAGTATTCTGACCCATTGGTTCATAAATTTATTTCATTGGCATACTCCCACTTGTATTCGCCCAGCAAAGTATGCTCACACATGATAAATTGAAATTCGTGAAAGGGTTTTATGGGATTTTTTTTGTTTAACACAATACTTGCTAGAATACTAGCACAATACTTTTCCAATTTAAATCTTAACACAATTTAAAATCGTGTCATTAATTCTGCTTTTTGTATTTAGATTTTTGTTGTCTGGCCACGATCAGAAACTACTTTATTGAATTCAATTTTGAAATGTAACTTGCTATTGGCAACTGGCGTACCGATTACGGAGTACCAATGGGGGACCCCTTAACCTCCTCATCTTAATTCATATATAGGTTTACAATTTTAGTTGGCTGCTTAAATGTTAGTATTGGATAAAAGATGCGTTTCAAAAAATTAAAAAAATAGAGAGTTTTTGCATACCGTAGGACGTCCGTTAGCTTTTTCTCCCTGGCGCGCATGCTCATAGGAGACTGAGCATGCGCGCTAGGGAGAAAAAGCTGCTCATAGGAGACTGAGCATGCGCGCTAGGGAGAAAAAGCTAACGGACGTCCTACGGTAACTAACGTACGGTATGCAAAAACTCTCTAATACTACAAAATAAATCAAAGTAAGATACAAAATAAAATTAAAGAATTTAAGTTTAAATTCGGTACGATTAGGAACCAGTTGTCGATGCCATAAAATTATTGCAATGAAATAAGAATAGTAATAGGGAACGGTCGTGCTATTGGCAGTGGTATAAAAGAATGCAATAAATTCTAAATTGTGTCAGTAGTTGACGTCACGATGGGTAACAAAATTAACATCTTGGATGAGAGTAAGAAATAAAGACAAAATAAGACGTACCCTGCATATTCAAGTTAACGAGTTATACGAATAAATTTTGTCTTTTTGTTTGCATTGAATTAAAAATTATTTTTCAATTTTTTTTTACTATCGGTATGTTTACTTTTTTTATTAATTTAGAACTAAATGGCGTTTCATCAAAATTGGAAATAATTTTTTATTTTTTTACAAAAAGATATTTCGTACAATTTATAAAATTAAAAATTAGTTATGTTGTGGCGAGCCGCACTTTTTGTAGGAGCTACAATCAGATACAAAGGCATTGAATGGCCGAGTGGCTAGCGCTGTGGCGCTCTGTAACACAGGTTTCGGGTTCGAGTTCCCACGGTGCCATGGTTGTTGGTAGGGGTTCGGAATCCACTTTAAACCATAGGTCCCGGTCTAACAGGATCGTAGAGCGTTGCGGGGTATTGTTACTCCGCGTCCGAGTAACAATACCTCCGCTTCGAGCTACACGCACTTCCTGGGTAGTGCAAAGTGAGTAACGTCGGCGCAGCGCTTGCCTTAAGGCATCGAAGACAATTGTCTGAAAGTTTGCCAGCTGCATTAGAACAGAACAGAACAAAACAAACAAAAAAGTACAATCAGGTTAGAAGCGAGATAGTGCAAGAAATTAAATACATATAGAGTACATAGAAGCTGATATAAATTGTCAATAATGTAAGTTTATAAAACCTTAACGCTTAGAAATTTTAGTGGATTCAGCTAAGTTTATATCTTCTATAGTATGCTCTCTACTGGTACATATTTTATTCCAAGTTCCTTGAATTTTTCTAAGAATTATTTACAAATATGAAATTTGATTTTATTTTTAACTGTCAACTTATCGAAAATGCGAGGAAAAATACAGCAAACGGTAATCAGGGATAAATTTTATGCAAAATCATTGCAACAATAATTCACGAAGATACTGTATTTATCTTTCAGTTCGATTTATTTCATTCTTACTAAGACGAAGTTTCCTTTTTTTATGATCTACTAGAAGACCCGGCCACGCGTTGCTGTGGCTTTCTTGTATTTCGTTCAATTATTAGATACTATAATTGGTATTGTTATCGTTTGCTGTCGTGGTTTGATTTGTTGACATGAGGGCCCTCTCAGCACGTCTACAATTAAAATAAAATCGGGATATAATAATAAATGACTTAAAAAAAAATTCACAATAAAATGTAAACGATTGTTTAAGGTACACGAACACGTTCGAATGAATTTTTTTGAAATTTTTTATCTTTGTACACATTTTTGGATTGAATGTATCTAAAAACTAATGATTTCACATAAAAAAATTGCATTATTATTATTTTTTTTTTTTAATTTTTATAAGTTAAAATAAGGGTAAAAATTGCCAAAAATTGATACTGTTACAAAACATAATAACTCAAAATCAAATCAATATTTTTAAAATTTCTAAGTTTGTATTTGTTTGTACTAACATATTATAGGGAATGGACCTGTGGTAAATTTATATCTTTATTATTTTGTGCTAGTTTAAATGCTGTCGACACAAAATTCTTTCAAAATTTGCATGTAATTCCAAGCTTAACAATTAAAATAAAAAATATTTATGTAGCTATAATCATTTCAGAGTTTTATTACCTGTAAACATTTATGAAAAACATAAATACTAAGTTTTGTAACATTTGGATCAAATTTACTTGTGTTATGGTGTTTCACATGAAAACAAAAAGCATAAAAATTCATTCTGAGAAAAAGCTAAAAACAACTTTTAATTAGAGATATTACTTTTAAAAATGTTGTAAATATACTAAAATGCCATTGAATTATCAAGTTCATAGTCTTATTTATTAAAAAATATAGTTTTATTTTTCCTTAAAGCTCTAAATATTTTCTGAGCTTTGTTTTGAAAAAGTTAAAATTTGCTCGACAAATTTTTCTTTTTACAACTTCCTGCTATTTGCAAAGGCTTTTTAATATGAAATGACCTGAATTTAAAATATTTAGCCTTTTTGCAAGTGTTTTGATTAAATCTATTCAAAACCTTTGAATTTCACATAAAAATATCAACTTTAACTATTTTGTATACAATTTATTCTTTAAAATATGGATAAACATTGCAAAAATGTGATATTGTTGCAAAACTTGATAATCAAAAATAAATAAAACATGAATAGTTTTTCCTTTGCAAGTATTTTTATGCTGGGAATATCCTTATGTAGGTAATATACTGTTTTCAAATTTAAATCTTAATTATTTATACATTTTTGTATGCTTAAAGTTTATCAACACAAACTTTTTTTTACAAATTTACAAAAATTCTTAGTTTAAAAACTGAAATAAAAATAATTTATGAATTTAGGTTAATTTCCATGTTCTATTCCTTTCATACATTTAAAGAAAACTTTTACATGAAGTTTCAAAGCATTTAAATAAAAATATATGGGTATTATGATGTTTTGAAGAAACACAAAATGCATAAAATTCAAATAAGAAATAATTAAAACCAACTTTTAAATGTAAATAAAAACAAATGTACATACATAAAAATGTTATTGAGCTTTAAATTCTCCTTTATTAATATAAACACTTATTTATTTGTTTTGTTTTCTTTAAATAACTTCCAATTTAAAAGTACCATTTATCAATTTTTCTTCGACAATATTCAAATCACTCAAATTTATAACTCAAATTCTTTGTTTTTCAATTAACAAAAGTTTTTTTAAAAAAAATGTCTTTGATTTTCAACTTGCAACTATTATAATACCTTTTATAAAATTTTAATGTTATCATTATATCAAATAATTGCAGAGTTTACTTCATTTTCACACTTTTCAAAAAATCCTTAAATTCATCATCTTTCTTTAAAATTATATTGTCTATATTATATTACCTTTCAGATCACATTTCATTTTAGAATTCTTAATGAAATAAAACACATGTTGACAAACTTTAAGCATAAAAAAGTTCATTGTTTTGATTCACAACTTTTCATTCAATATATTTTATTCAAATTTAGAAAATGTGTTTTTTCTTCTTCACAAAAAATGTTTTATTATTTTATTATGAAAGAAATCACAAAACAAATGGAAAAGTTAATGAGCTTTAAATTCTCCTTTATTAATATAAACACTTATTTAGTTGGGTTTTTTTTTTTTTTTTTTTTAAATAACTTCCAATTTAAAAGTACCATTTATCAATTTTTCTTCGACAATATTGAAATCACTCAAATTTATAACTCAAATTCTTTGTTTTTCAAATAACAAAAGTTTTTAAAATAAAATGTCCTTGATTTTCAACTTGCAACTATTGTAATACCTTATATAAAATTTTAATGTTATCATTGTATCAAATAATTGCAGAGTTTACTTCATTTTCACACTTTTAAAAAAATCCTTAAAATTCAACATCTTTCTTTAAAATTATATATTACATTATCTTGTAGATCACATTTCATTTTAGAATTTTTAATCAAATACAACACATGTTGACAAACTTTAATTCATTTTAAAAGTTCAATGTTTTGATTCACAACTTTTCATTCAATATATTTTATTCCAATTCAAATTCAAACTTAGAAAATAAAAAAAATATTGATAATGAAATCAGGTAATACTTACATGCATTTGAATTATTTCTCATAGAGATAATATAAATTTCATACAATATAATTTTCACAAAATTTAAAGTAGTACATAAAACAATAATATTCGGAACATGAGAATTTTACGGTTATGTAGTACAGGCATCGAGACACGGCGCCATCTAACTTACACTTTATTGTGGTATGTCTTTCGTCTGTGGTGGAAACAAACTTTTTACTCCAACGATGAAATTAGTGCAAATAAGAATTCTGCAATTAATTATCGAAATAGCAATAAAATAGTCCTTATATTGTTCGGAAAATGAAGCTACGAATTCCTCTAATTGCAGTATTGCAACCCTAAAGAAATTGGCGAAAATTCAGGGTTGCAAGATTGGCGACTCCCTCAATGGTAGATTTTAAGCGATTTTACAATTAAATACAAAAAAAAGTCTGAATAAAAACTATCCTATTTCTCAAGTTGGAACAAAACACACATTTAAAAAAAAAAAAAGTTAAAATCGGATGGTTAGTTTCGGAGTTCATCGCGGACAAACATCGTGACACGGGAATTATATATAATAGATTATCTTGTAGATCACATTTCATTTTAGAATTTTTAATCAAATACAACACATGTTGACAAACTTTAATTCATTTTAAAAGTTCAATGTTTTGATTCACAACTTTTCATTCAATATATTTTATTCCAATTCAAATTCAAACTTAGAAAATAAAAAAAATATTGATAATGAAATCAGGTAATACTTACATGCATTTGAATTATTTCTCATAGAGATAATATAAATTTCATACAATATAATTTTCACAAAATTTAAAGTAGTACATAAAACAATAATATTCGGAACATGAGAATTTTACGGTTATGTAGTACAGGCATCGAGACACGGCGCCATCTAACTTACACTTTATTGTGGTATGTCTTTCGTCTGTGGTGGAAACAAACTTTTTACTCCAACGATGAAATTAGTGCAAATAAGAATTCTGCAATTAATTATCGAAATAGCAATAAAATAGTCCTTATATTGTTCGGAAAATGAAGCTACGAATTCCTCTAATTGCAGTATTGCAACCCTAAAGAAATTGGCGAAAATTCAGGGTTGCAAGATTGGCGACTCCCTCAATGGTAGATTTTAAGCGATTTTACAATTAAATACAAAAAAGTCTGAATAAAAACTATCCTATTTCTCAAGTTGGAACAAAACACACATTTAAAAAAAAAAAAAAAAAAAAAAGTTAAAATCGGATCCAATGTTTTAGTTTCGGCACGTGTTCATCGCGGACAAAATTTAGAGCGCTAGCCAATTGGCCATCAGGCCGCTTTGTCATGTTTGAATTATATATGTGCGGTTGGAATTATGTTTCGATTTTAAGTGAACAAACATTGAATTTCCTGGGGTGTTTTTTTATGGTAAACATTTTTTTTTCTATTCACAGCTTTGAGTCAAAATATTACAAACTAAGATTTAAAAAATTTAATTAAATTCTTATTTTCAATATTGAGGAGGTTTTAAGGGAAAATGTGGTCTTACATATGGATTTTTATTTATTTTGTAAGAATAAATTGTTTCTTTTCAATATTTACATATTTTATTACGATATAAATTAAATACTTTAAATGTTTTTTTAATTGAAAAAAATTAACGTATTTAATTTTAAACAGAACATGATTGAAATACCAGAATTATAACAAGCTTAGTAAAAAAAAAAATACATATATATATTGAGGATTAAGCGTAGGGGACGTGTCTTAATAATATGTTCTTGAATTAAGATATTTTGAACGCTTGAGAAGTCGAGAACAATTGTCATGCAGTCCCAGTAATACAGTTACAAATTCATCTGTTTGCCATGATCGGATTGCGTCTTGGATTGAAAATAATTATTTGTACAACTTATTTTTTATTTTCTTCCCCTTTATTGCGCAAAAAGAAAAAAAAATCATAGAGAGCTATCATCATTGGAACAACAGCTCCATTGTGGGCCAAGGCCGTCTGCCTACTGGCATATTACGAGACGAGAGATATTTTTTTTTTATGGGTTAGCGTTTTTAGCCTTACATCCAGCAGTCATATTAGACCAGGACTTACGGTTTAAAGTTAATTTTGAACCACTACAAACATCCATGGCGCCGCTGGGACTCAAACCCGAAACCTGTGGTATCAATCTCCAGAGCGCTAGTCACTAGGCCATCAGGCCCACAGAAAATGGTATAAGTTGCCAATGGCTTTTGTACTGGGTTGGTTTGTCAGGCCAACGCTGTACAGTCATATTGGACCGGTTTAAAGTGGATTCCGAAACCCATTACAAAAATCCATAGCACCTCCGAGATTCGAATCCGAAGTCTATGGTACATCGGCAACAAATAATTATCACCTATGTTTTTGTATGTGTAAATGTATGCATTACATCGAATAGAAAATCGTATCTTTGGAGAAAATCTCAATGTTGGCGATTTTTTTTAACGCCAACTGAAAGATGCATTCCTGGATTACGATCTGTTGAAATGAGCATTCACCTGTAAATGTGACTGAATTGTTGTGTGATATAGTTGAAGTTCCCGATGGCACAGGTAAAATACTTAGCTGCCGGTTTCTTAAACGATGCCGAAAAGCTCCTCCAAGACTTTATTCACGGAAACAGCTTAGAATTTTCAGCTTTTGTCAAAATTTGGAAAAAGCGCAATTTTTCTCTGATCTGTGCGTTACGGCCGCATGAAAGAGAACTCAGGGAATTCACGCAGGAGATATTTAACATAACAATCGATTTCCTGAATGATAAATCTCTGTTCTATCAGGTAGGTGGAGTCTTCCTACTTTATGCGTTGTATCGCAACCAAATCTTGAAGTCACCCGTAAAAATCCGCTTGACACCAGAACAGTTTGAGATCATTTCGACTCTCAGAGGCGAATCTTCCGTTTGCAATAATCGATCTTTCTATTATGTTGTCAAATATCTGATTAAAAATTCGTTCTATTTTGTTGCCTGCCCCAGTGTAATGGGCCCTAGTTCTGCAAGCGCGCAGGAAACTCGTAAGAAAGAGTACATCGACAGCAATCCTCTGGACATCGAAGTTGATACTTTAGAATCGGATTTAATGGAACTAATTGACAGCAACATTATAAATAGACTGGACGAATCATTTGCCCGATATCAAGCTAATATGGCTATGGCAAAATATCCCGTCACTGCTGTAAGTGACTGTCAAAGTAGACCCTTCAAGACTCTTGCTGTTCAAATTAAACAACTGCTAAATTGTACTGCAACATCGAGCAAGATTACTACAGGTGTAATGTCAAGTTTTTCGAATGATGCATGTAAAGGAAGCATAGGATCGCGTAGGGCCCAGTTGAAAGCTGCTGCTTTTGCAGGTTCCGTATCGATGGCCCACGAGTACCGCACTATGCTCCAGAACTATCCTGCAACGTCTTGCATCAGCGAAAGCGAATCTGCCCTGGAGTTGCCATCGAATCCGAATCCTCCAGTTCGCAAAATTGCCATTCGAAAGAAGAAAAAGCGCGTGCCAAAGTACCTGAGGAAGGTGGGTCGTCCCAAGAAATATGCGTCTGACGAATCCAGCGACGAGTGGGACTTGAACCCCGTCGAAGTCGTCGCAGAAAGCAGCCAACCGGGTGTGCGGAAACGCAGGGCACCTCGTGATACAGGGCTCGTTGGGAAACGTCGCTCCTACATTGATAAGGACGTCGAAGATGTGTATTTGAAATTTAAAAAGGTGTGTGAAAAGTTTCTTCCACAGAGTGATGAATCTTCCTTAAGTAGTGATGGATCAGAATCATCACTGCGGGATTGCAAAGATGTCGCTTTCTCTGAAAAGAAAGATAAAGATTCCTTATTTCCGAATGACATTGTAGAAGAACAGAAGTGTTAAAGATCCTATTTATTATTTTGCATCAAGTGTGCTCTTGTGCATATTTTTTTTTATGTTAAGTACTGCATTTTTGAAATGCATATTAGAATGATGACCAAATGCGGTCATGATACTGTCTTTTTTATTTATTTTTGAGATAAATAACTCAAGATAATTAACCAGTGGGTTTTTATTTTCTAAACATAATGTGTAATAAAATGAAAGCACAGTCTGTAAAACAAGAGCTATGAATAAAATTTTTTTCACGAAAAGTTTCATATTTCTCTAAATAAACCATATCGATATGATGATATACTACTGTGTCCAAAAAGTAAGATCAATTTTCAGTTTAAAATTCCCGGGTCTTATAGAACTTCAAATTAAAGTTTATTTATTTTTTTTTCAAAATTGTTCTCCAAATTGAAAGATCAAAAAAATATCTATGGATTCAAATTATCTGATGAGCATTTGAAGTCGCTGCTGATTATTTCCACTAATAAACTTGATCCACAACTGCGAGTAATTGTCAGTAGAAAGTTACAGCTACATACTACATGTGTATATATATATATTTGTAGTTTTTTAAAAATTGATTTAAATGTGCTTCAATTGTATCGTTAAAATTAGTTTGGATGTTTTCGATTGTATTGTTAAAAATGCTATCGGAATGCGGAACAACCACAAACTCAGGTTCGTAAAACTGCTACTAAAAAAATCGCTACTTTGTATCTTTCAGCTGCTACATAAAGCACTCAGCTTACTACACTGTTTCCTTCATAAACATACTACAGCAGCTTTCTCTGCCGTTTCCCCCTTACGTAACTGACGCCTGTCCAGTGCGCTGTGTTTACGACGACGCTCACCTGCCCGTTGTTTTTTCGGTTGTTCTAACTCATTAGGATGTAGTAGTTCTCTTCGCTGCTATTTATAGATGGTGGCGGGCATTCTGTCTGGGACGTTTTCGTAGGAAAGGGCATAACAGTCAGTGTGTGTGTTGATTTTTGGACGAACCTTGAGGAAAAACCTGTTTTCTTACTCCAAATAGTGTCCTACGAAGAAAGATGCTCGAAACTTCCTAGTTTGCAAGTCTTTTGTTTTGGCATGGCCGTCACGATTATAAGGTTTCATCTGTTTATGTTATATGCTAAGTTTTAGATTGAGATAGCTTTTTTTTTTGGGGGAGGATAATGAAGGGATGATTTTTTTTTTGTATGTATGTAATGATGTGAAGGTAATTTGTGTGTGTGTATGCTGTCTTGAAAGAGTATTAATTTGCTGTGTGTAAATGACTCATCTTCGGTGTCCTGCAGAGCGGGACGGACATCCCTCGAGTGGTCTTCTCATGGATGGAGGGAAGGAAGGCAACTTCTGTTGTGATGGAGTCTGCAGTCATATTAGACGGAGACCTACGGTTTAAAGTGGATTCCGAACCATTACAAACGTCGATGGCAGTGCTGGGACTCGAACCCGAGGCCTGAGGTGCCGAGCTAGGCCACCAGGCCACAATTTAATTTTAGTAACTTGTAGCAGTAGGAAAGTTATATTAATTTTGTTTCTCCCCTAGGGGTATTTATGCTGAGTGTCCATTCGAAGTGTGTTTGTCATTTTACAAAAAGACCACCACTTAAGTGAATTAATCTGTAGCTTCAACGTAATTTAAAACGATTACTTAATCCTTCTCGAATCCAAAGAAATGACTGTAAAACTTGTGAATTCATATACTCTTTTCTTTTCCTATGTAAAATGGAAGTTTTTTGTTCAATTCGCGTACTTCGTTTTCAACTAAGTTACATTTGTTAAGAAACCGTCGGATCTTTTTTTTTCCCCCTTATTAAATGCCATGTAAATAACGTAAATGTCACCGCAAAGCCTTTTTCTTCGTGGATCACCTCCACACTGTGAATTGAAAGTGCAACCGTGCTTCCTCCCATACACTGGCAAGAGTGCCCCCTGTAGCATTCGGCCTCCAGACTGTCGCCCGAGAGGAAGCTTTGCTTTGCGTACCCTGCGCGTAGCAAAGGTTCGGGTTTTCGACTTATAAAGACCTTCGATCTTCCATCAATTTGTAATTATGTGTTAAATAGTGTATGTTTCTAATTGTATGTATGTGGTGTTTGTGCGTGTGTTTAGTAAAGCTATGAGTTCTCCAACCTGTGCCTCCAGTATTTCAACCCAACCTCATCCTGTTACAATCGGGTTGTCCAACCTGCATGCTGCAAAAGGAAATATTTTTTATGTCGCACCTAGGCATTTTTAATTTAAGAATTCATATTCCTCATCGAAATCATCATCGCTTGCGATTTTTTACTTAAAAATGTCAACCATGAACTTGTATTTCAATTGGAGAGAAAGAAAAATCACACTCGATGTTTGTGGTTGACTTTTTATATAAATAGAACATTTCCTAAACAGCTGATTTTTACCACAACTATATTTAGCAAGGTGAAAAAATAAAGCTGTTATTTTTCTTGTCAGTAGGGGAATTCTGCTCACCTAAGGGAAGTTTTACCATAGTAAATTCAACAGTAATTTTACAAGGTATAATTTTCAATATTCACCGAGTTCAACCATTCAGTAAGAAGTGAAAACAGTTATTTTTTTTCTTTTAACCAATTTACTTTTTTTAAATTCCTTCTATTAGTTCACACTCTCCCTATATATATCTTGTTCCAATTTTCAATCGCTAATAAAATACTTTTTATTCATCCACTCAACTTCAAATGTATTTTTTTTTGAACTTGTACTTTATGACACTGGACGTTAATACAGTTTTTTCAAATATTAATTCAGTAATTAAATTTAATGAATTAATTATATTTTTTTTAGTTTTAAGTTGCATATATCTACCAATAGATGGCGCCAGATAAACTTTAAAAAAATGAATGAAAATTATTTATAAAGGACTTTCTGCAATATGGTGGGAAAAAAAAGTAGGAATTGACTTAATTTTTTTTTTTTTTTTTTTAATATTACTTGTTAAAATACAATCAACCCTGTTTTTCTGCTGGAGATAAGAACCGCATAAAAAAAAAAAAATCTTGAAATTTCATAAATAGCTGTAAAATAAATTGTTTGTAACACATTAAAATAATTGTGAGGTAAATAGGCGACGCATAAAAAAAATCCCACACGGAAAATATGACATCACACCTCGCGTTGTAGCACTACCTCGCATCTAAATAGCATTCGTTGTCATGGCATGATATATCAACTGGGCGATCTGTTGGATTTTTGGTTAATCTGCATGTCATTGTTATAGCCATCTGCCGTTTTCTTTTTCAATTTATTTTTTATGTATAATATGCATTTGATGGCATTTTTTTTTTTATATACCCTACACAAAAAAAAAAATCCGCATAAAAACAGGTTTGATTGTAATTCAGTGGGAGAATATCGCGCATGGGGTTCTAGTCAAAAATTTTGTTAATAAAGAATAAAAACACTTTTATTTCTTTAGGAAAAAAAATGTTCAAAACAGATAAACAAAATTATTAATAATAATATCAGTTGATCCTTTTTGGAATCTAAAATGCATGTAGTATTATCAAAATAATGAAAAAAGTATTAAAATATTAAGTAATATGAAGATTATTATTGAAATACAGAGTAACAACAACAGCAAAAATCCCTTGCATATGACTGCAATGTGCCTATATTGAATGCGTAGAATAGTGTTTTTGGAATACAAACATAGGTTCTTGTTGCATTGCAAGCACAAATCACTGTGAAATGTTTTCCTTCTTCCAGCAGATGGCCTAGTGGTAGCGCATTGGCCGTTGGTCCACAGGCTTTTCAGATTCGAATCCAGGCGGTGCCATGGATGTTTGAGAGTGATTCGGAACCCATGTTAAACTGTAGGTTCCGGTCTAAGTAGCCTAAAATGTGCACAAAATGACCGTCGAACGACAAACCAAACCTTCCAACATACTAAGGCACCTGACTGTTTCGTTTCTTTTTGGCCTCTTATATCTTTGCTCTGTTGTTATTCCATTGTAGATTCAATGAATTTGTACTGCTAGTAAAATTTTAAAATAGTTTTGGACTACCTCCTTGTCAAAAGCAGCTGCAGGTTTTGAGTTTTTCAGTACGGGATATTCTTCGACATGAACGGAGTGCGTTTAAGAAATAACGCCAACCAAGCAAGCTAATTTTGAGTTAATTTATTGAAGTGATTTTTTTTTTCTCATTGGTTTTAGCAAAATTATACCTCCACTTTTGAATATCAAACGAGCTAATTCTATAAAATTAGCCTGGGTAACTTAAAGAACATCTTCAATGAGTTATTTTGAGAAAACTTGCTGCTTCCAAAGCGATTTTTCGAAAGATTGAGTTGTTTGTTTTTGTCTCATAAGGTGGATTCCAAACGATCCCGGTTGGATACTTCCCTGACTTTTAGTTTGGTTTGGTTCGTCGCCGTACTGTCATTTTTTTTTTCGCACACTTTAGGCTAATTAGACCTCAACTTATAGCTTAATGTGGATTCCGAACCTGAAGCCTATTCTACCAAATGCCGCCAGAGCGCTAGTCAATTGGTCATCAGACCGCTGGTTTTTCGGCTTCCTTGTTAAACAGCTTACAAATGTGCTTGGTTCCAATATTCCTAAGTAGTACGTCGCGTATTAATTTCGAGGCATCTATTAAATGTATAAAAATGCCTGTTAGACAAAAGAATTTTGGTACTATGTACCAATTTATATACTGTAGGGTAATACCGCACGACAGTTGCCAAGGAGCGCGAAATTACTCCAGACAGAACTTATTCATTCAAAAGATCTTGTATGGAATAAAAATGGCCAAATTGATGCAAAAAAGACCTATTCTAATGGAAAAAAAACAACAACAACATGGTCTGATAATATCAACAGAAGGTTATTTTTATTAAGGCTTGTAGAAGGAAGCATGCCTTAAACCGAAGTTCCGAAATTCTAAGAAAAGCACCGAATTCTTTCAGATCCAAAAATATTCTAAAAGTCACGAGAACAAGAAAATTCGAATGTTTTATTTAACACTTTCTTTCCACGCTATAAGCAAATAGTTCAAAAATATCTCCCCCCCTCCCCCCAAAAAAAATACCACCATTGCGCGGTATTCCCCTGTATCATAAAAGCTGGAATATCCTAATATTCAATGAATTAAAATAATTTCTATTGTTTGTTAGAAATAAAAAATGAATTATCGTCGTTGTTCATAAATGGCCCATACACTATAAGTGTTGACAGACATGTGTATTTATATTTTAGAATGAAATTAAATGTAACAATAACATTCTGAAAGAATTTCTATTTATATCGATGATTCTAAGACTTTTTGAAGTCGATTTGCATTTAAAACCCTACAAATAATTGTAAGCGCATTATATACAAATTTCTGAGAAATAAGTATCCGCTACTAACGCCTCACAATTTTATATCCAGTTGGTCAATTCCACAGACGGTAGGATCTCAGAGGTTGCAATGGAAATTTGCTTAACTCTGAAAATCATATAGACGCTAGTGCTCCTGGTAGTCAGCCATGAAAGTTACCGTTCCTACTTTCTCGGAAACTTTTTTTGGCGCATTATTGATGTTTGGCGACTTTTTATGTGAAGAAAAAAGCAAACCAGAAGAGTGTTTTAAATGAAAGCTCTCTTTGAATAGGAAAATTGACAAGAAAAGAGTAACTGTATTTATTTTTATATCTGCGCATATATCTCCCTGGAATACCACAGAGCGCATCCGTAAATCTTCTAGGGGTCACCAGTGCACCCTGGCTCATCCTTTGAGAACCACTGATTTAAATCAAAGTAAAAAAAATGTCAACTTCATTGACAATTCTGTGTATATACAAATGTATATATGTTTTATGGCCTAATGAAATCACTAATATATGAATTTCTTTCTGAGATTATTATAGTTCTTCCTGCTCAACCAGAACATACGGAAAAATTCCTATTTATGTTTCTAATTAAATAAGCTGCAATTTTGTTTTCAAAATTGCAGGATATAAATTGTTTGTAGATGTTGCATAGATAAGTTTCTTTGTTTCAATCCGTTTTTAGTATACATTCTTATTTAAGACTCGGAAATAAGATTCAAAATTGATTATGTAAATATTATTGTCTAGATTTCGATATTGAGAAAAAATTCAGTAGTTGATAATTCCATTTTTGTTTACCTCTATCAATGAAAAATAAATTGGGTTTTCCCCCTACTGAGTGTAAGTTATTCGTATGTTGATAAATTTTATTCGATAATTAAATTTAGTATTTGTAAATTAAAAAAAATAGTCTATTGTAATTAAATATATATTTTGATAGTGTTTTTCTCATAATTTTATTTCTTAGGTTATTCTATTTTTTTTTCTGAAAAGAACTTTTTAAATATATTTATTGAAATCGTGAAAACGAGATTTCGATTAAGTCATAAATTCTGAAAAGATGAAAAATATCTACTTGGGTAAAATGGTGAAATCTTTTGAAAACAATTTGAATCATATTTCACCGCATTATTGTTGACGCGAAGAAAAATTTCTGGTATTTAAAAAAGAAAAAAAAAAAAAACGAAAATCGTGTAACAATGAAATAAGAAATATTATTGTTTTCTTGAAAAATTCCTTTTTTAAAAAAATAGTGTGCAATAATTCGAACGAATTGAAAGAATTCAACAAAGAATCATCAAATCTAGCGTGGGATGGCACTGCATAATCAACAGCACCTAACTGTGCGTTTTTGAATATACATTCTTATTTAAAACTGAGAAATAAGATTCAAAATTTATTTGATTATTATTGAAAAACGTTCAAGTAATTGATCATTCCATTTTTGTTTGCCTTTTTATCAATGAATGTTTTCTCCCTACTGAATGTAAATTATTCGTAAGCTGATAAATTTTTTCGATAATCAAATTAATTATTTGTAGATTTAAAAAAAAGTGGCCAATTGTAATTAAAATTAAATGTATATTTTGATACTATTTTTTCCATACTTTTATTAGAATTTTAATTTTGCTTCTTAAATTATTCTTATTTCTGAGCAGAACAATGTAGTTAATTGAAATCGTGAAAACGATTATGATTAAATGATAAATTCTGAAAAGATGAAAAATATCTACTTGGGTAACCTGGTGAAATCTTTTGAAAACAATTTGAATCATATTTCTCCGCATTATTGTTGACGCGAAGAAATATTTCTGGTATTTAAAAGGAAAAAAAAATCGTGTAGCAATGAAAGAAATGTCATTGTTTTCTCCAAAAATTCATTTAAAAAAAAAAAAAAAATAGTCTGTAATAATTCGAACGAATTAAAAGAGTCTGAATGAACAAAGAATCGTCCAATCCGCGTGGGATCGTAAATTGATAAATTTTTTCGATAATCAAATTAATTATTTGTAGATTTAAAAAAAAGTGGCCAATTGTAATTAAAATTAAATGTATATTTCGATACTATTTTTTCCATACTTTTATTAGAATTTTAATTTTGCTTCTTAAAATATTCTTTTTTCCGAACACAACTTTTTAAATGTAGTAAGAAATCGTGAAAACGATTTCGATTAAATGATAAATTCTGAAAAGGATGAAAAATATCTACTTGGGTAATTGTTGAAAACAATTTGAATCATATTTCACCGCATTATTGTTGACGCGAAGAAATATTTTTGGTGTTTAAAAAAGAAAAAAAACAAAAACAAAAATTGTGTAACAATGAGAGAAAAAAAGTTATTGTTTTCTCGAAAAATTCCTTTTTTAAAAAAATAGTCTGCAATAATTCGAACGAATTAAAAGAGTCTGAATGAACAAAGAATGGTCCAATCCCCGCGTGGGATGGCACTGCATAATCAACAGCACCTAACTGTAATCCATTATGCATTTTTCTCTTGTATACCCTTGAAAATTAAAAATGGTTCCACAGTCAATGTCACCACGCCACTGCGCGTAAACACACACGAGGCGCAGGAAGAATCAGGAAGATGTCAACAAAGTAGTTGAATTCGACCCACGTGACTCCGCTCTCGCTGCCAGATTTCTCGGCGCACAAACAAACGCGAACTGAGTCAAGGTCAGCGATTTATGGACGTTCTGTTGTTTTTTTCTTGTTTTACTTTTCTGTTGCTAGACACGGCTTGTTATCGTTTGCTTCGAAAGAAAAACAGCAGTTAAAAAAAAGAAACATTTTTATTTATTTTTTCGTTAAAAATTCTAAACTAAATACAATGTTGTTCTGATAAAAAACAACTTGGAAGTGCTAACTAAATTGATTTTAAAAGAGCCAGAAAGAGGTTTGTGTTTTCGGATGTACACGTACATGTACACCTACGGGCTGTGTAATTTGTGTTGTTTATATCGCAGTGTGAAATTATTTTGATAATAAATATAAACTTTGATTAAATTACGTGATTAAAAACTACTTCGATTAAAATATTTTTGTTTTGTTTTTATGTTGGGTTTATTTTTAAAGTGTGCGTTAAAAGAAAAATGGCAATGAAAAAATAAAACGTTCTTAAAAACTGAAATTAAATACACTATTCCATCAGATAAACATATTTGGGGATTGAAGTATTTGTGATTTGAGTTAATAGAAGTTTTTTGTGTTTTTGCACACATGATTTGTCTTGTATATACAGAAACTATATTGATCAACAAAATGTAACTGTGTATTAATTAGAATGGCTATTTGTTATGGAATGTTTTGCTCCGATTTCAAATTTGCATAGTATTTTTTTTAGTAACAGGTAAAGTTTTTTTTGTGTTACGAAATTAAAAGTCCATGCTATTGTAAAACTATTAGTTTTTAATTTATCTACATGTATTAGTTTAAATAAAAATGTTGTCTTAAAACGATTTTTTACTGTATTTTGTTAGAGGAGCACCCTCTTTTTAAATGTCTTGCAATAGTTTTCAAGCATATTTGGATTCCATTTTCCCCGATAATGCTTTTCCACTGCTGAAATATCTTAATGAAATCGCTCACAGCGCCGATATTTTCAGGAAAGAAGTCCAAGTGTGAATCCTTAAAATGTATTTATAGGAACATATTACATCTCATCACTGTATAATTTTGAAAACGTTCTAAAACTAGTTCTCCATGGTTTTCAGCTTTTCTGTTGCCAAGAAATTTAATTACGATGTTGTTTTTTTGTTTTTTTAATACTTCCATGAAGTTTTTTCAAACTTTCCACAAAGTAGTAGTCCTTCATAAGCTCCCTTATTTGTGGGCATACAAATACTATATCCTTTTTTATTTGAACTTCACTTATATCCCCGAATTTGTTCTTTAAATACGGGACTTTTATCCATCGCCTTAACAGAATTGTTCATTAATCCAGTTTGATGTGCAAGGAAAGCATATATGCATGTTCAGGATTTACAAGTGGTCGAAATGTTAATGTTTTTTGTTGCCCGTCCAGATTTCTTTTATGCTACTGCTTCTGGGCAAAATGATTTTTAGATCTCTGCTAGCTCTCTTTCATGGAAATCAATAAAATGTGGCACATCATTGTTGGAGACCTGACAAAAGTGCTACAACGTTCAAATCATGGCAAAATTGTTTGTTGGTATTGCATCTCCGATAGCAAAATCTTCATGTTGTCATAGGTCTCATTCATATGGGCTGCATAAGCAAAAAGAATCAAAGGATTCTCATTTCCAATATGAAGAAACATGGCTTTTAAACTGAGTTTTAGAGTAATTTATGAACAACCTCCATTTCTTTGGATCCTGAGTGTTTCCTTACTCACTCAGTAACGAATCAACACCAAAAAAATACACTCTACCTTCTGCAGAGAACAAGTGTTGGGGGTCTTGTCCCCGACGACGGTAAGAAAAAATTGTAGTTCCCTTCCTAGGGAGATTCCAACCCTTTAATCTGGACGTCAACAATTCTGCTTGATTCTTTCACAAGTTTAGATCACGAACTAGAACAGAGGTATCCAAACTTTCCAGCCTTAGGGCCATACTGTTTACTCCAGTGATTACCAAGGGCCAAAACCGTTTTAATTTTTCTGCCATTATCTATAATTTCTAGATTAGTAGCCGAGTACGCGCAGTCCTGCAGCGCTTTTTTGAACTTCGAGCACAGATCGAAATTTTTTTGAATGAAAAGCATTACAAAATAGCGAATGGCCGTGGAAGTTAGCATTCTATGTCGATTTGACAAAACATATGAACGAACTAAATTTGAGATTGCAAGGAGAAAACCAGCTTCTCCCTGATCTATTGACTAATATAACCCGCGGTTTCATTCGTGTTAATTTAGCTTTTCCGTCCCTGAGGGATTTTCGGGATAAAAATCATATGTTCGATTCAGGATTTATACATTTCAAACATCGATATACATACACATGCCATACTCTTTACCCCAGCATAACTACCGCGGGATGTTCACTAGTTTATAATGTTAGTGGGATTCATTTCAATTATTTGTTAGTTGTTATGCTTCTGCGTATTATACTTGTCATGAAGCTTTACCTAGAAAGTCAATAAAACCGAGTTATTATCATTCTGTGTTTTTTTATCCAACTTATTACAGCAACAATAAGCTATTCGCTGTCGCGGCCTGGATTGATGACCCTGGCGGGCCGGATTTGGCCCGCGGGCCGTAGTTTGGAGACCCCTGAACTAGACCATTAAATTCAGACTGATTGATTGTATGGGGTTCTATAGACGTTCCATCAAAATATGGGTCCACCGCCATCTTCCACCAACGTAGGGGGGGTTTTTTGTGACTTAATTGTAAATCTTCATCGCCAGAGTTTTCTGAATTGTAAAAATTGTTTGTCTGGCATTGGAAGCTCGTCTCTGTGAGAAACAAGCCTGATTGCTGATCTTGGTCTATGGAGTGGTCTTTCGGTTCCCTTCATACTATTGGAACTGCAAATGGCATTTGTCGTGATTTTCCGTTAAAACAAGGAATAAATTCTCCAGACTTGTTTTGACAGGTCTGACGTGTATTTGATATCTTTATTGGAATCTTCTAGCATACGTGTTTGTCGACTACCTTCTTTTTAATAAAACCGCAAAGAAATAACAGTTAAATCAAACAAGACATTTTCCTATCTGTAAAATATATATATATACACTTATGTAAAATTACAAAAAAAAATGATTCCGGTTGGCAATTTTTCTGGTTATTTTCTAGTTTTAGCGTAGCAAGAAACAGTTAAAATTATCCTACGAACAAAATTACTGTAGACCAATGCTATGATTCCATGTTTTGGTATGTTGTGTTTCAAAAAAATAATAAATTTTTTTGTTAAAAACTGGAAATTTATTTTGCACTGTTCCTCAGATAAACTTAATTTTCAAAAAATAATTGATTTCTTAAATAAAAAAAAAACTGTCTTTACCTTTCAGGTACGTTTTCATGAAGACATATTTAAAAGCTGTTGTTACTTGCCTATGGTAAAAATATAAAAATTATACACCTAACTGAAGCAGTTGCAACATTTTATACAAAATGAAATCCTTTGAGTTGTTTGGGGTTAAAAAAAAAAGAATTCGTTTCTTTCCTAAAATGACTATAATTTACTATCATGTTCCTTAAGAAAAACGTTTTGAAATGTGTAAATTAATTTTTTTAAGTGAAGAGGTGGTTTTTTTTTACACAGACACAAACAATTACTTTTTTGTTAGAATACGCCTACGAGCTGTGATTTATGTTTGTTTTGAAATGGAAGAATTTTCTGTGATTAAAAAAATAAATGTAAATACCCTTCAAGAATATTTTTCTCATTTCTTTCGTATCTGTTACTAGACGGTTTGCTATTGTCTGCTTTAAAAGAAAAACATTTATCTGTAAAAATTTATAAGAACAGTTTAATTTAAAGATGATCAAACTTTTTTTTACTTTAAAAAACAGTTTGTTCATCTTCAAATTATGGATAAAAATATAAATTGTAATTTTTAGAAAAACGTACTTTGAAGTCTTATTTTATGTTTATTATTAATTCAAAAATTTTATTAAAAAAATAAATATTTTTTTAAAAATTAATCGGCTGCGCCAATATAAACGTTATCCGTAAAATTTAGAATTTAATGTAAGAACAAAACGCATCAGTGCAATCTTAAACAAACAAAGAAAGAAAAAGTATCAATAAATTTTATTCAGGCAATAATTTATGTTTATCAGTTATCGTTCAAAACTGAAAAAAGAAAACAGATTAAATAAAAAATAAATTATAGAATTCCAAACGATTTTATAAAAAGGTACGTAAAAAAAAATTTAAATAAACTAATAAGAAACAGTGAAAGTGGTCCAGGACATCGCTGACCCAATCTCCCCAAAACAATACCCATATATTTTATAGATAAAAATTCATTTGTCGTAAATAAAAAAGAATTTGTGTTCTTATTTGACAACCAATACCGCATAAATAATGTAATTCTGTATGGTTTATAACTTATGCATTGATGAAAAGTTCTGTAGACATTTTTTAATTATTATCATTGTTTGAAATTTAAATATATCGAATTTCTTACACCTATTTAAATTTTCACATAAATAATTAAATGTTAAATTTGTCGAAAAAACTATACTTTTTTATTTTTGAAAATAATTTCAATGTAAAATGAACAGGTAATAGATTTTATTCACAGTTAATCGTACTATTTGTGTAATAATTTGCTAATTAATTTTTTTTTTAATTTTAAGCAACTTTATATTTTTTGTGGGCATAAAAGTAAATAAATAATAATATTCTTATTAAATAAATGTTTAATTTTCTAAATTGCATTATTTCCTGGGTTTTTTTTTTTTTTTTTTTTTCATTCAAAAATTAAATATTTATTAGCAATAGTAATCGCGATTTTTATTTATTATTATTGGACTCTTTAAGATGAGTTAAAATAATGCTTCTCTCATGCAGAATAAATACATTTAAACTAGTAAAATAAAGGAATGAATTATTTTATTGTAATTCATTTTACAGCAGTGGTTGTACCTTTACTAATAACATATTTATGATTAAGAAAAATATAAAATAAATATATTTAATATTAAAAATTTAATGACATACTTAGCACTTTGACTTGTCTGAATTTCATGCCGCTTTTATTAACAAAAAAAAGTCGAAGAAAAGTTTCAAAACAAGTCGAAAAGTATGCATTAAATAGATTTTCATAATTACAAAATGAAAACCTGATCTCGTGTTTATTGCATGAATACTGAAAGAAAAGCACGCATGTAACGAATCAGATATTCGATAACAAGAATTAGCATAATTTTTGCATGTTTTCGTCTTTATCTCACTTCGAGTTATTTCTCCGCCGAATCATTTGTAGTCAATATTTGTAATTCGAGAATGGCAATAGCAGTTTCATTATCTCTTCCTTTCGAACAGATGTATTTCTTCTGTTTTAAAAACTATATCATTGAGAAGTGTGTGTTTTATGTATATATATATATATATTTTCATTTGATGTATAACTAACGTGGCCATTTATTTTTTTTAACAATGTAACATTATTAATTTTAGGTAGTTTTGTGTTTATTAACAAATTTGTATTATTCAAAGAAAGTGGAAAAAATGGCCCATATGACCAACATTAAAAAATGTTGATGATATGGGCCATTTTTCCACTTTTTATTAAAGATAGAAATAATTCAAAATGATAAAATAAAAAAACCCTCAAATGACGTAGACAAATAATTTGATTTGATTTAGTTCAATACATTGAAAATATTTTGAGAAATTCTATTTAATAGTTTTGCGCCATACTTATGTTAGCACCTGAAATGTTCAACACATATAGCCACAAGTCAGTTATCACCTTGATAATTTATTACATTTTTATTTATTTATTTTTATTTTATTTTTTGTAATAAACAAACTACACCACGAGCTTTTGGTGCTTTACCCTTTATATGTTTTAAAGTTGCATCCTTTTTTTTTTTTTTTTTTTTTTTCCTAATTGAATGAGTTTAACTAAATTTTGGCGAATCACTTGTTTAATTTTTTTTCTCTCGTTTTCAATCGTTTGATTTGACTTGATTAATCGAATACTTAATGGTCGAATTTTTATAAATATTAATTTCTTATTTATTATTATGAGTAAAATGTTATCAATGAAAAATAGATTTTCATTGTAGCTGGACAATACTGAGTTATAAATGCTATTTTATTGTTAAAGAGATTATTATTAATTTTTTTTAATAATACAATTTTACTTTTCGTATTGCCGTCCAAACGATTTTCAGAAACAGAAAATTTAAAAATTGTTTCTCTTTTTTTATTAATTAACATTCTCGTTTGAATTTTCAGTCGTAATTTATTTATCTCATTTTTAAATCGATTCATTACTTTTTCCAATCTTTCCTGTTCGATAGCAATGAATCTTTTTATTTTGATAAGCAAAACTAGTAACCGTCTATTTCATCATACGCATTTAGGTAATCAAATGAACTGGATTTTGTTGAAACGATAAGGAATACGGTTAGTGTATAATTAGATTGTGTATTGAACTTCAAGTTACGATATTGCCAAGTCCTGATGATTCATATAAGGTTAGGAAATTGTTAACGTAATTTCTTTTTCAAAACAAATGATATTAATTATACGCTAATCTAATCTGATTTTAATTCTATTAAATCAAAATAGTTTTTTTTTTTTTTTTTTTTTTTTTTTTTCAAATCCTGTAATAATTTCCAATTGTTATTTTTTTCAAACGTATTTTTTGTGAAACCAATTTTTTTCTATCGATCTTAGAGTAATTCCACTTGCATCATCATCATCATCATCCATTCATTCATTCATAACACCTACAAAAATACATCTGCATACACATAGAAAAATTATTGCAAAGTGACATTTTTTTTTTTTTTAATTTATTTCACCAACATATATAAGGCAGTGTTACTTCAGTAAATATCGTATTTACTTTAAATTATTCTGTTGAAAAAAAATATATATCAATGAAGATTTAAAGATTGTTATTCAGAAAAATTGCAGTAGAACATTTTTCAATCGCTTTCTATACAGCTTTAAGCAATTAAATATGGGAATTTTATTATTATTTTTTTTTCCAGGATTGTTGGCCTCTTATCAAGTAAAGAAGATAAAGAAGTTAATATTTCTTAGTTTAAACACAACTGTTGTTCTTTCATTTATTAAATATAAGTTATTTATTCCATGCAATGCTTTTATATTTATTTAAACCAAATAACTACTGCTAGACAAAGGTACGATAACATTGTGTTATTGTTAGAGGTTTCAGTAAAAATATTATTTAAATTAATATGGATTTTATTAGAAAAAGATCCGCTAGATATTTTGTAAAACTTCAATTGCTAATCTACAGAATGTTATAAAACTGACTTCATTTTTGTAGAACAATCGAATGCATTTCTATGCGAACAAGAAGTGAATGAACTTGTGTGACATTTTGGTAATCTGATAATATCTAGATTTTTTTTTTAATTGACTAACTTTTTCAAATGAAATATTAGGCCAAATATGCCAACTGCTATGGATTCTCCATAGTTTCATAAGAATATTTTTGGATTATCTACGGAATATGCAAATAACTAATATTTCTATGAAATTGGGGGGAAAAAAAAACGTTTAACGTAACATACAGTCTTATTTAATAATTTTTTATCAAAGCACATATTTAAAAAAAAAGCATGTGCTTGAAAAATCTCAAATATTGCTATCGCCAAGATTGTTAACTTGTATATTTTTTTTATAGCATTTGGCATATTTTTGCAGAATTAAATACTATTAATACAATAAATAAAAAATTAAAACGCAAGTCCTTATTAAATAAAAAATATGCGATTGTTTTGATTTTTTCCTTGAATCAGCGGTTCGAATACGAATTGATTTCATTTTGTTAACAGTTCGTATTCTTCTGTCTGTTGTTTTCTGACAGTCTTGAAATGGTTCCAGTGAGTGTTAATCGCTAAAGTGAATTTATTGAGTGCTTTAAATAACCACCGTAAGATTTCTTGTTTTGTGTTCTCCAAAGCAACTTAAGGAATACGTGAATTAATCCTATGTATCAGTATTATTCTAATTTTTTAATTGTTCTTAATTTCAACTGTTTTTCGGAATTCTGATGTTAGAAATCCAGAAAAAAATTCTTTAAATATTCTTTTTAAGTTTTCAAAAAAATTCGTAGAATGAATGAATTTGCCTCGATATTCAGCTATATTGATCTATTAATAATAATTTTATTAGTGTTAATTAATAAATGCTTTTTTCCCATGGTTATGTTTTCTATCTATTTTCTCCTGTCTTTAAAAATTTTCTCTATTAATAGTCCTTAATCGAATTAAAAATTATTCCCTTATAGTAATCCCTAGAACATTCTAAAAACTTTCATTAATAGTCCCTAAAAGACTGGAGGTTTGAAATTTGGCACCTTTATATTTAAATTAATCGTTTTTAATTCTTATTTTTAGTGGAATTATTCAATTGATAGATATTCTGCATTGCACTTAACAAAAGGGTTCATAACAGTTCGACTGTTAACAACTATTTATAATAGTTCGATTTCAGAAAATTTTGTTTAATATTTATTAAACTGGTATTTTTCACTGTCTTTATTTGAAAGTGGTTAGTTAGCTAATAATTCATCTTTATTCAAAAGGACGAAGTTTCGAATCATCTCAAAAGCTATTCCCCATGACAGAGTGGAATCCCCAGTGAAGTTTCCTCTTCGTGTTATATTATTTAATAATCCTTTTTATTGCGGATTGTAATGATAAAAATAGGATTTAAGAAAGATTTTACTAAAAAGTATTATTTTTTCCGTAATAATACAATTTACATATTATCAATTTCAACTTGTATTCCTAGTGAAGGTAGAAACAAAACCACCATCAGTAATAAGCAATTGAAAAATGTTTATAAAATCGATCTATGTCAATATCTGCATACATACTAAGCTGTGATGCTGGTTTTCATTCAAAGGAGAAAAAGTAGAAATAATTAAAAATTTCAAAAGGTTTTAACATGAAAATAATGATAAGTGGCTCCACTTAACACAGTACGGTTTAATAAATAAATTATTTTTCATATTTTGAAGAAGAAAAAATGTTTCAAAAATAATATCTTTAAGCCTAAATTAATCTTCTGAACTATAACAACATGGTTTAATTTTTTTAGTCTCTTAATGATTAATATGTTGTCATTTTCATATTTTTTTTATTTTATTATATTTATTTCTTCATATTTATTTTAACAGTAAACAACTGCCAGAGGAAATGAGAAGAAGAAAAAAAAAACATGTTTATTTACTAAGAATTCTAGAAGTCCAGTTTATTTGATACAGCATACAAACTGTCTACATATCTAAACATGGTTACACAACTTTTATTTTATCAGCTGTAAACATATTTTGCATCATAAAAAAAAAAATTGTATGGGCAGATTTCTCTTTGACCTCAACCACCCCAATTGTATCTTGCTCCAAAAAAGAAAAATGAAACACCATGAACTTTTTTCCATTGGATCTTTTACCTATGTAAATGAAAACAACTTCAGTAGGAAAAAAAAACCGCTTACGTGCCGTTATTCAGATTAACTTAGTGTTGTAACACAAACCTCGCGGCTATTCAGATTTTGAGTTCATTTCAATTCCAGCTAAAAATGTCAAGGCGTGATTAAAAAAAAAACTCGTCTGCTTACTATTGTAATGGTTGTTATATTCATTTTCGTTTGCGCATAACCAGTTCGCATGTCAGACGATTGTTGATGTTGGCAAACTTCAAACGATTCTTGAATTGTTTGTAAACAGGCTTTCGGCCGTGAAGTTATGGAATGACACGCTTATCACGAAATGATTTATACCTTATTTTTTATTTCTTGTGAGGGCTCCCGGTTGGGATACTCCTCCCTATCATTTTGCATCGTCTCGCGAGTTCCACCTACTTCACGACGAATTACAAAATAACTGCTACGTGGGGGGAATAAAGTGTTCTAGTTTTTTTATATTTCTGTGAATGGAGTATTTTGCAACACACAGAGTCAATAGGCGGAGAGAAGGAGAATAAAATAGCATTCATTAAATTGTAGCAAAAATAGAAATCACCTTTATCGATTGTTTATCGAAAAATTTCTAACTTGCTATTTTGAGAAAAAGAGGAATTTAAATGTAATTTTTCCCTATATAATTGTTTACAACTAATCCCCCTATAATTTAATATTAATTGATGCTTGTTAATTTTTAAAAGACATATTTCATTAAAAAAAATTTTTTTTTTAATTGTTGTGGATTATTTCATTAATTATAAAAATTTCAAAATAGTTAATAACAGTTATAAAAATTAAGAATGCATTAATAACAAAATGTTGAATGTTTTTATAAATGAAATTATTTTGATGCATAAATTGTTTTCATTGCATTTTAAACGTTTTGGATCAGTTTGTTACTGAATGTTCTTAATTTAATTTAATATGTGTTTTGATACTTTTTTAATATCCAAATAACTATATTTGAAAATTTTACAATTAATAACTATTGTTCTTTCATTTCATTTAATTTATTTCACCTCATTTTCCCCCTCCTTGTATGATTTATCCTTAATCCTCAATAGGATTTATCATTATTAATTAAAGGAAATACTTTTACTAACTAAGGAAAAGTGAAGTTCTATCTTAATTTTGAATTCTAGTTAATAATAGAATAGTATTTTCGCATTCTAAATAAATTAACAGAACATTTACTACAGATATATTTGATTACATAAATTTATAAAATAAAAACTCATACTCAAGCCGTGTTTATGTTTTACAATGGATTCATGGTTATTTTCTAAATTTATCAGGGAAGCATCTTTTCAGTTATAAATAATTTATTTGTTTGCAAAGAGGCTGTTGCCAATTTTAGATTAAAATCTGAACACAATTGTCTGACGAAAATAGGGTTTGTGAACTCTGATATATGTGTTTTATGTAAGACAGAAAAAATAAATAAGGCCCATCGATTTGTTTGCTCGGGACTAGACTCTATCTATAATGATGATGAGTTTACTCTTTCCTGAAGGGCCAGAGAAAACATGCCCTAATTACATGGATTTTTATTAGGTGCTTCTAGATTTTTACAATTTTTATCCTTAGAAGATTTAACTTGTTTTTTAGTCCATTTTTGTTAAGGATGTATGGTCTTTTCCCGTTGTCATTTTGATTTGTTTTTATGTACTTTTTGTGTCTACGGGGGTCAAATTTTTATGGATTGAGTTCCAATAAAGCCATAAGTAGCAACAATAATTTATTTGTTCAGTTAGTGGACAAAAATATCAAAGAAGGATATATTTAAAACCTCTTTATTTCAGTGGTTTTCTTTAAGTATTGTATAATAAATAAATAGATAAATGTGATAAAATAGATATGTAAATATGAGGTTATTGTTGATCAATCAGTATGTAAAGTGTCGTCCAAATTCATTAAAAGACACTATTATTAAAAAAGCAGATTATTATAAGTATTGGATATAACAAAGGAGAACAATGCTAATTTAAACTAAAACTACTGGAAACTAAACTATTTTATAATTTAAAAATAAATTAATGGCGTATTGAACACAATGGGAAATCATATACTTTTTTTCCCCCTTAGAATATAATTAATTATAATTTTTTCCTTTCTTTTCAATTTTCATATAAAATGTAAGATGACATGTAACTTTATTCGCTGAAATTACTTTTTCTTAACTATGCTTTTATTAGATCTGATATAAATTATGATTATTTTTTTTCCAGCTGTATTTTTAGGTTTCCTAGTACAAATATCAAAATAGTATTCCAATCTTTAATTGATGAAAGCAGCCCCCCTCGGCGTTCTATACGAGAATTAATACCACAGAAGCCAATGGCACCATTAAGGATAAAAATACCTGATACAGATATTCCACACTTACCTGGTCCAGAAGCACATTTTATGAGTCCTGCTCCTTCTCCTACAGGCACAATAAGGTTTGTACTGTATGCTTTTCATGTACTTCTATTTGTCAATGCTTCTCATTTACCTAGAAAGCTTTTTTTTTTAATTCTAAACACACATGATCTTCATTTTGGAGCATTCGCTGATTGGTAAATTTCTACCGCAACAAATGTTTTTATATATTGTTATTCAAATTATCAGTTTATTTTCTTTTTATTATTTAATATGCATTTATTTTTCCCAAGAATCTGCATTTAAATATTTATATTTTTATTGTATCACAAAGATTAATTAATTCCATTTTATGTTTTGCTGAAATCACCCCTTGATTTAAGTAATTTTTTTCTGTCATAAATATAGGATTCTTTTCATCCCAATGCAATATGTTTTAAGTTTTCTGAAACAAATTTTCCCTATAGTTTCTCAAAGAATCTCTTAACAAATAGTTCTGCTTTATTATTCAATTATATTATTCTGTCGATAAGTTTTAAAATAAAAAATATATAAATTTTAAAGCATTGTTATTTATAAGAGTTTATTTGGACAGAACTAAGTATTTTCAATTTATATACTGAATTTTTGGAATTCTATTTTTCCTTCTATTTTACATGGCCCTACAGTTTTCCCATTTCAAAATTAAATTTTCTAATTAATGACAGAAAATAAGTACTTAAAATATAAATAATTATTATATTATCAAAAATCTGTTTAAAAAAGAAATTTGGATCTGTGTTAATAAATTTTAAGAATCATATTGTATATAATACTAATTTTTACTTCATTTCAAATTATTTTTTTATAAAATATTTTATTCAAAATTGTGGTATATTAAAGTTTAAAAAATTGTTGGTTTATCATTTTACATTTATTCATATTTTGTAATTCAAGTTTAATATACTCATAAAATATGCATGTGTGCCGATGCCGATTTTGCATGTATGCTGATTTTAAATGCAATCTAAAAAGGTTTGTTAAACAGAATCTACTCTGAATGAATTTTGAAGAGTATCTGTATTGCTGCTGAATGTTTTTCTAAACAATTTATTTGGAATAGTTGCTCATCATAATACCCCAGTGCATTAAAATATTTTTAAATAATGAATTTTAAATTTTCTTTACTGTATAATTTTCTTGATATAATACCTTAAAATATTTTTATTACAAAAAGTAAATATATTTTGCATTGCTTGTTAACCATTCTTATTCTTCAATAAATTATTAGTGAAAGAGTTATAAACTTTCTAATATGGGTAATTTATATCGAAAATTCTACTTTTATTATTAGTAAACATTCCATTTTTGTTCATGTAATTATTCAACAATTATATAAATTAAAGTTTTACTGGTTAGGAATTCATCCTCAAAGTAAGTATAGTTGTTAGTCTTCATCAAAATTCTCTTCCATTTTATTTTATATAATTTGTACTGTTCCAATTAGTTGCTAGTGATAATTCTGGAATCATTGTTAATGTAGGCAATCTAACTATGTTTTGATTTTTTTTTTTGAAGTCTCATTTCTTCAAAAAGAAGAAGAAAAAACCTGACAAGTCACGATAACTGGTTAAAAAAAAAAAATGCAGCTTCTTTTTGTCCTTGTAGCACAAAGACATGGGATACTCATTTTGGTCGCTTTTTACAATTTGCATGGGCTACAATAGGGTTGTAGCCCATTCTAATGCTGACCCACATGAGAAAGTCTCATTCCTGTTAACTTCTTTCATTAGAAACTAAAATGAATTATGGATAATATATATTCATGTGTGATCTATGAATTTTTTTAAATGACTAATTATTATGTACTTAACAATGTGGTTTGCTTTAAACTATATTTATTAATTCACTATTGTGTTTTTTCTACTAATATTTGTCTTCATTTATTGCACCTAATTTTTTTTCTCAAATTCTTCCTTTTTTATTTAATTATTGAAATTGTAAAAAGAAAGTTATGAATTATTATTGTAATTATTAGAAATTTTACTTATTCTAAAATTTTTAATTATAGTGCTGCTAATTCTTGTCCAGCTAGTCCTCGTGGTGGCATGGGAAGAAGAAATATTGCTAATGAACTTCAGATGGTGGCTGCTTATGCTGCAGTAGCTGCCTCATCTATAAATGAAAAGACTGAACAGAAAATTATCTCCAATAATAGTAATAACAACTGCAGCAGTAATAGTAACAATAATAATGATGGACAGTTTACAAATAATAACGGATCTGGAAAAGATGAAAAACCTCCCTATTCTTATGCACAGCTGATTGTGCAGGCCATTTCTTCAGTGCCAGATAAACAATTGACTCTTAGTGGAATATATTCGTATATTACGAAGAATTATCCATTTTATAGGACAGCTGATAGAAGCTGGCAGGTATTGAGAACTTTTTTTTCAATAATTTTCAATTGCTTTTGTAATATTGTTGAAATCTGCTTGCGATAAGACACTGTTGATATTTGAAATATGGTTTTTTCTACAGAACAAAATGTTAACAGAAGAAAAAAAAAGGTTGAAAAGTGTATTGATATAACTCTGACCTACTTCACTGTTGGCAAAATCAAACAAAAAATTGAAAAACATTTCAATCTATAAATTCATATATCTGCCAGTTTCACAATTAGTAACTATTTGTAAATTTTAACCCTGATTTAAAAATATTTATAATTATTTCCATTATGTACACTTCAGATGGTCGCTTCATTTATTTGAATTAGTTCTATCATTATAAAAAAAAAAAAAAGATAATACTACTGAGTGGTGAGTATATAAAAGATTCAGTAGCAGAAAAGATTACTGAATGTGATATGGCTTAGAGACAATTTTAGTACAATTGCAGAATTTATTTCTTTGATAGTGTCAGATTTTGTCACATTTTCTCTTCTTATTTTATTATAATATGTTGCATTGACTGAATTTAGTAGATATAAAAAAAAAAAGTAAAGATAAATCCAATATTTGCAACTTAAGAATTTTTTTTAAAAATTTTTTGCAGAAAAATTTATTTCATATTATGGAAAAAAATTTGTATTAAAAATCATTCTTACTGTTGCTATGAAAATATATAATTTGAAAATATAGTGTGAAAATTTTCTTATTAAGATACATCAAAAGTATATTTATGAAAATACTTGCTTTTTCTTAACTTCTGATTAAACTGCTGCTTAGATTAAATTTTAAACATTTCTTCTTCTGTTACGTGGTACAATTCACCAAAAATATTTTTTTCGACAAACAATATATAAGACATCATTTTTAATTGCATTAGATGAGAATGGTGCTTTTATTATAGTATTTGGCAGAAATGTGTAAATGTTTTCAACTTTGATGTCTTCCAGAACTCCATCCGTCACAACCTGTCGCTGAACCGTTACTTTGTGAAAGTGCCAAGGTCCCAAGAGGAGCCCGGAAAGGGCTCCTTCTGGAGGATTGACCCTCAGTCAGAAGCAAAGCTTATTGAGCAAGCATTTAGGAAGCGGCGGCAGAGAGGCGTTCCTTGTTTCCGACCTCCGCCTTATGGAGGTTTGGCATCCAGGTATTTTCTGTTTATTTTTCAATTCCTACTGTTGGTTCACACCCTCCCTATATATATTTATATATTGTGTTCAAATTTTCAATCGTTTTCAATAAAATACTTTTTATTCATCCACTTGAGTTCTAATACATTTTTTTGAACTTGTAAAGGATGATGCTTGATGTTAATGCAGTTTTTTCACTAATTAAATTAATTCGTAAATTAAATTTAATTAATTTTTTATTTGATTTTCAAATAGAAAGCGAATAAATAATAACAAACAAAAATAATATATAGAAAGGAAAATGGAAAATTGCAAGAAAATTCGCTTTCTATTTTGCCACTTTAATAGTGTGATTCTGTCATATGTATATACATATTTATATTAATTGTAATTATTTAATAAAAAATAACTAAAATAAAATTTTTCTTTGTTTGACCTAAGTAGAAATTGACTTTTAAAAAAAAATTTATATTATTTGTAATCCAGTTACAGAAAAGGGGGTGCATTATGAGATCTTGTAAATGCCTCTTCAAAAATATGCTTTCTTTATTGATTATATTGAATTTAACTAATTGTTTAAATTAAACCATTGAAGATCATAAAGATTTGTAGTATTAAAACTTGGCCAATATAAATAGTTTTTAACAATGAGTATTATTTATTGGAAAAGTTAAATAATTCTAATATTATATCAAACTTATTTTAAAACTTAAAGAAAATAATAATGAATTTGAAATATTCCGCAAAGATATCTTTTTATTATTACTATAATTTAATTTAATGTTATATATTTTCTTCTCTGTTCATGACTGTTATTTATCAGTAAAAAGTTAGCAAGTTACTTATTTAATTTAATATTTTGTGAAAAAATATGTTGCAGATGATGAAAAAATTATATTGAGCTGCACACAAAATGAATGCATTGATTATTGGACAATAACTGTTAAGAAAAGTTTTAATAAATAATACACGATCTAAAATAGCTGCCATGATAAGTAAACAATCAGTCATAACAGTCTTCTGATTTTTTTTTATGATATCATTAAAGAAATCAAGGATTTTAGTTATTGAAATAAAATGAATCATTCAATATTCATTCTTCATTTATTCTTATGTGTTTAAAATTTAAAAATTAAATAAATAGTAAAAATCTCAATATCTTAAGGAAATTTATTATTTTGTGGCCCAGATGCATTTGCAATAGAATTGAACTGCATATTGAACAGTCCTGAACTACATGAGTTTAAATAATTATATATTTAAAACTGTAGCATATAAAAATGTATTTCATAAGAAAAATTTTTAAATTGATAAAATGAAACATTTTTTTGTGTGTGTGTGTGTGTGTACTTCACCCCAAAATTTCTTAATTTATTGATAGTTTCAAGTAAATATTTTTTCAAGGTGAAATATATATTATAATTTTTTATTATTTTCTTTTTAAAGATCGGCACCAGCTTCTCCTACTCATGGAGGTATGGGTGGTCTGGTGACTCCAGATTCTTTGTCCAGGGAACCCAGCCCAGTCTCCGAAATGCTGACTCAAGAACATGAGGGCAACCCATCATATACCTCAAATCTTCAGTTTTCTTCATCCAGAACATTCTTGCCAGTTCATGCTGCAGAATCTAGGCCAAATGTGTCAGACTCAGGATCATCTGGTAAGGAGCAACCTTATTCTAAAATGAAGCAACACACCTAGCATTTATCTATTTTCACAATGAGTGTACGAACATTTTTGTAATGACTTTGACTTCCTCCATGAATTAACCCTTTGCACTCGAGGGCTCCGCTATGGAGACAATACAAATAACAATATAAATAATGCGTTTCTTTTAATGCATATATCTAACTTACATGTGAATATGATCTTAGGAAAATAATAAATAATTTAAATGGCTCTGCTCCGGAGCCCTCGAGTGCAAATGGTTAAATATAAATGAATAAAAAAAGCACCTGAATGGGATTTAATTATTGTAGTTAGAATTATTCATTGCTTAAAAATGTTGGTGTAAAATAAAGAATCGAAAGCTATATGTTTGCCTTATACAAAGAAAAATACTCCTATTCCATTATTAAAAAGAAAAAGTATGGTTTTAATATTTCTACATGTAAAATAATTAATAAAAAAGAAAACTAGTAAAGCTTTATATTAGACTGGGGAAAAGATTTAAAAAAAAAAAAATGTATACACAGGGACATACATCTCGTATATATAACGTTGCATCCCGTGTTTTGAAAGATATTCTGGCCTCCAAAAAAACTATAAAAAAAAAAATCTAGAAACATCTCTATTGAAACTAAAGATTATAAAATCATTCAAGCTAATAGAAACACAAAACATGACATTCACCAGCTAATGCCAAAGCATGTTTCTCAGGCTAATATTAGGTGCAAGTTGTTGCACGAAAATTATTTGGCTAGTGAAAAAGGAAAATAAGTAGTTACAATGGATGAGGCTTGAAAGTATTTATTTGATTGCAATAGAAAAAGATTAACTATTGAAAAAGAGGCAAAAAAGATTAAAATGTCTGTACAAGGGAAGTTTTCCTAAAGATTTTTATGATTATCACCGGATTTTGTTATAATGGAAAAATTTTAAATAATGAAAGTAAAAAAAAAAAAAAAAAAATGTCAAGATGTCAGATTACTATCAGAAATGTGTTCGTTCTTGACACCTATTTTCAAATAATACATTCCATCAGTTTACCCAAATAATTTTCACTGTGTTAATTCTAGATGGTAAATTCACACTACATATAATAGTTGTGTTTTTTTTTTTCTATGCAGTTTTGTGCCACATCTATGTGACTAGTGTTCCTAACAGATGATTGATTCGTTGTTTCCACTGTTAAACCATATTACAATTGCACATGATCCGTATACGGACGATAAAAGAAATTTATGACAAACCTATGCTTTAAAAGCTTCATGAGAAATCTGTGTTTGCTTATGTATTATTTAAAGCTCATATTGTAGATGAAATGAAAATGTTTTATAAAAACGGAACAATATTTTGTACTCGGTAACTTTAAATGTACGAAAATTTTATTGCCATAAGTTATCGAGTTCTTTATAAAAATATATTTAATGAATTTTTTAATATCTGATATTCTTTAAGTTTATCATCTTTCCAAAATTTTTTAATTTTTAAAATTGATTTTAGACTAATAAATAAGCAGATTATTTCTGCTGTAAACCAGATGCCCGTGCGATCTGCAGTTGGACTATAGATATGTTAGGAATATAAATATTTATAAACATTTTATTATTTTTTTTTTTTCAACATGAGCCTTTTTCGAAAAATTATGTTTTTTTGTCACATGGTTTTCCTTTATTTTATTTGATTATTTTGCTTAATTATATTTTTTGTTTTTGCATGCTTCTGTTAATTTTTTGTTACAATAATTTTTTACCTCCAAAGGTAACTACTTGAGTAGTAATTCAGCTCCACAGACTATGAGTAGTAATCTACATCCCTCAGCGCATTACATAAAGCCGAGAGTTTATTTTCCGCAACCTATTAGTATGGTTAGCAACGGTGTAGTAAATAATGGAACATTTGAGGACCACCATGGGTGTGGTGAGTTGAACATGTCTTCCTTTATTGATTTGTGTTATGCTTATTTATTTATTTTTTCAGTATCCTAAATTTTTTACCATTTTATTTTTTAACACTATAAAAATAATCTTCAAACAATTTATCGTAAAACTAATCCAATAAGTAGTTAGCTAGTTAAAAAAAAATAAGCAAAATCTATTCAACCAAGCTATCCCATATTTTTTAACTCCTCTATATATGAATTTTGTTTAATGAAACTATAATAAAAATGAAATACATTGTTTTAAAATAAAATTAGGTAATTTAATACATATATATATAGGCACATGCACACACACACACATATATATATATATATATATATATATATATATATATATATATTGTGATTTTTAACTACTAAACATAAAGAAACTATATATTTGTTTGCTTCAGATTTTTGCTGTTTGAATTTATTTATAGTTGTCATATGGATATTCACGTGTGATTTTTCTTTTATGCAATTTACACTAAAGTGACAAAAGTCATGGGATACCTCTTAATATCGTGTCGGCCCTCCTTTCGCCCGGCGAAGTGCAGCAACTCGACGCGGCATGGACTCAACAAGTCGTTGGAAGTCTTCTGCAGGAATATTGAGCCATGCTGTCTCGATAGACGTCCATAATTGTGAAAGCGTTGATGGTGCAGGATTTTGGGCATGAACAGACCTCTCGATGATGTCCCATAGATGCTCGATGGGATTCATGTCGGGCGATGTAGGTGGCCGGATCATTCGTTGGAATTGTCCAGAATGTTCTTCAAACAAATCGCGAACAATTGTGGCCCGGTGACATGGCGCATCGTCATCCATAAAAATCCCATCGTTGTTTGGGTACATGAAGTCCATGAATGGCTGCAAGTGATCTCCAAGTAGCTGAACATAAGCATTTCCAGTCAATGTTCGGTCCAGTCGCACCAGAGGACCAAGTCCATGTCATGAAAAAAACAGCCCACACCATTACGGAGCCACCACCAGCTTGAACAGTGCCTTGCTGACAGTTTGGGTCCATGGCTTCGTGGGGTCTGCGCCACACTCGAACCCTACCATCAGCTCTTACCAACTGAAATCGTGACTCATCGGACCAGGCCACGGTTTTCCATTCATCTAGGGACCAACCGATATGCTCACGTGCCCACGAGAGTCGCTGCAAGCGATGTCGTTCTGTCAGTAAAGGCACTCGAGTCGGTCTTCTGCTGGAATAGCCCAAGAAAGCCAAATTTCTCCGCACAGTTCTAACAGACAAGTCCCTTGTACGTCCCACATTGATTTCTGCGGTTATTTGACGCAGTGTTGCTTAACTGTTAGAATTTACGACTCTTTGCAGACGTCGCCGGTCTCGGTCGTTAAGTGCAGGTGGTCGACCACTGCGCTGTCCATGTTGGGATGTTATGCCTGAAATTTCATACTCTCGGTAAGTGGATCTGAGAATGTTGAATTCCCTAACGATTTCCGAAATGGCGTGACCCATGCGTCTAGCTCCAACTAACATTCCGCGTTCAAAGTCTGTTAATTCCCGTCGTGCGGTCATCATCACCTCTTCACATGAATAACTTGAACAGAAATGAAAGCACTGCGCATTTATACCTGTTCTACGCGATGCTACTGCCATCTGAAAATTTGCATATTGCTATCCCATGACTTTTGTCACTTCAGTGTATATGTGTTTATACCTGATCATAAAATATTGCATTTATTGTATATATCTTAATCACAGTCATGACAAGCCATTCTATCACTTTGTATAATGTATATCTATATATTAATATAAATGTTGTATTAGTCTGGAGCATTGTTTTGAATAAGTTTTGTGGGCTGTTTTCAAAACAAAAAAAAATAAGGGAAGGAGGGGACTTTTGTTGTTTAATTTGATATGTTTCTTTAATACATTATCTTCTTCATTGGTACAACAGCTCCATGGTTGGTCTGGTCAAGACCATTTGCCTGATGGCAAATTTTGAGACAGGAGATAGGTTTCTTATTTTTTTTTATCAGGGTAAGGTTGTCCCCTACCGTCCTATAGTTATATGAGACATGGACCTACTATTTAAAGTGGATTCCAAACCCTACACACATCCATGCTCTGTCGAGGCTCGAATCCGAAACATGTGGCACCAGATCACTCGGCCATCAGGCCCCATTTATACTTTATCTAATTCATGAAAAAAAAAATTTTTTTTCTTTTTCGATAAAAATATTTGTAGATTATCATTAATAACAAATTAAATTAATGCAATATAACTTTTACAAATAGTTTTCATTGGCCATTTAAAGAAAGTCAAAATAGTCCTTTTTATAATGCATTTTATGTATGTATAAAATTATTTTTCATTTTCATTAAAAAATTTTATACTTTACCATTAGTAACAAAGGTAATTAAAATATTGATCTTGAATATTTAGTGTAAACAACATTATTATTCAAGTTTTTCATAAGAAAAATTCATTTATTGAAATGTCGTGTGTTTTTCAAGTATTATTTATTATCAAATTTTTTTTATGAAAAATTTACATTTTATGTTTCAGAAAAACTGTATGGACAATTAATGTTTCCGCACAGGAACACGGAATCGCAGCCCGACACATCTCGCGTTAACCAACAGCCTTCTGTCATCATGCAGGCTCCTCCTTCCCTGACCGGCACCCCTTCATCCGCCCCTCATCCCAACACAGCCTCTGCAGAAGCATCCCCAACCTTCCTGCAGATGCTGAACATGCCCGAAAGCGAAACAGAGTCCGAACAAATGAGGTTGCACGACAAAAGTTAATTTTTAACAATCGCTTAACTCAAGATTTTTTTTTTTTTTTTTTTAATCAGGGATGAAATTGTACCTTTTATACTTTTTAGTTTATGATATTTCAGATAATTTCTATACCTGCTTTGTTATTTTAAGTAATTTTTTTAATAAGCAATTCAAATTTTTTTTTTTTTTTTAATACCTCTTTATAGTTATTCAGTGCATTATTTAAGTCAATAGATACGCGTAGGATTTTTTTTTCCTCACTATAGAATATGTTTAACTGTAAATAATAGTTTTTGAAATGGCTTACTATTCTTAGAATTTTTTTTATTATTATTTTGTTAGATTTGGTAAAAAAAAATTTTTTTTTTTTTTTTTTTTTTTTCCATTTAATAGTATCTTATTTTTCTTAATTTTCATACTTCTGTATAATTTCTATTTGTTTTATAAAATATGAATATGTTTCTAAATTCATCAATTTAGTCTTTAAAAAAATATCTCTTAATTTTCTCATAATCAATTAAAATTTATTAATTGGTAAATAATCAAAAATTCCCAAAATATTTCAAGAAATTTATTTAAAAAATTTTCTTTCATGAGTTGTATAAAATTATACAGCAGTGCATATATCATATAAGTAATTCATTTGAAGATTATTAATAAGTATGTTAATTTGATTAAAATATATAATAATGTTGCCCAATTTTTAAACTACATTGATTTGTGTGTAGGCCATCAAAATTATTGATGTATATTCTTTGTTATGGTTATGTCTAAGAATTTTATTTTTAAGATATTAACAAACTTATTATAAATAAAAGTTTACATAAAATGTTAAAACTTTGAGAGTTGTTTCTTTAATTCGGCCGCCAATTGTGTAGAAATGGGCAGGTGGCCAAGTCGGACAAATTTTGATTGGAATAAAAGAATTTTAATTGTTAATAATTAAAATTTCATACATGAAAAGAAAAACTAGTTGAAAATATTCCGCATTATGATATTTTTTCCTTTCAAAGCAGCTTTGCACTGCTTAAATCTGGTTCTAACAAGTCATCCATTTGTCTGTTTTTGCCATTTAACCACCACATTGTTTACCATTAAACGCTATTTGTGGTCAGACTATTCTAAAGTCATTAAGTTATATATTGTATAAATTACTAAGACAAATCCTTAGTTTAAGACAGAACTAAACTAAATAATTAATTATATTGGTATTGGTATTTAAATTGCAAAGAGATTTTAATGCCACTAACTTTCCAATCATTATAAAATTTAAACATATATAAATTTGTAGGGCAAATTTAGGAGGTTTTTTTTTTTAAATTGAAACATATTTAAAAAAGCATGAGCAACAAATTAAAAGAAGAAAATATTCTCATTCAATAAGAAATATTTGTTTCGCATAATCCAAATTTTTGTATGTAGTACGTTTCAAAAGTGATTTTGAATAAACGTGAATAAATTTCTAACATTATATATGATCAGAGGTGTTCAGCTAGATATACAGTAACCACTCTTAACCCAGAATTCCATAATTCAGCACATTCTACCATCCGGCCCCGATTGAGCCTTCGCTTTCGAAGTTGTTTTTTGTATGGATTATTCGAACATTTATTGCCCTATACTGCCAAATAAAGTCACAATGTTGCTCACATTTTTGTTACATATGTACATTTTCTAATCATTTAAATTTTTTATCTAGAGTGCTTTATTTTTGTTATCCCCCATAAAACTATATTGAAGCTTGATCATTCAACATGGCTGTGGTCCTATAAATACTATATTAAAGAGAGGTTACTGTACTAAATAAAATTAATAAGCACTTATTTTCTTAAGCATGCAGTGTTTATAATAATATGGTCAGTGATTAGTTAATTACAATTTGCAACATTAATTTTTTTTTCTATGATAAAAATATTTAAAGTTAATTTTACTTCTACCTTTAAATAAAAAGACTAATTAAAATTTTTTTTTAAATATTGAATGACAATTTTTTTATAATTTTTAAATTGAAATAGGCTGGAATTAAGGAGACATCAGAATCAAAATTAATTATCATTATTATTTTTTTTGATGCCATTTCTATCGCAAGGTTCAACAAAGCATGGATGTTATGTTGCTAAATTTACAAAGAGAATAGAAAATTTCTCTTCTAAAAGTTGTTTGAGAAATATTTTTTTTTATATTTTAAAATATTTTATTTAAAAACTTATTGTCTGAACACCAATCACATTAGAAAATTGGCAGGCAGCCAAGTCGGACGAATTCTAAAAAGATAGCGTTTTAGGGGGGATGTGTATGTCATTTAGGAGGAATTTTAATTATTTAAATTTTAAATTATGATATTGAAAGAAAGACTCCACACAAATTATGTTTTTTACCTACAAAGTAGATTTGCAATGCATCTATCTGGTTACCAACTCTCACAAGCAATCGATTCGCCCTTTGGGCTGTTTAGCAGGATGTTCACTATTGTACGCGCTGCGTGTTTGGACTATGCATAGCTCTTTTGTGCATTTTCTTGACTATTTATATGTGACTTCAGTTTAAAAATAAATTAATTTTATCTAAAATGTGTGATAGATTTTAAATTGAGATTATTAAAAATGTAGAAACTGTTGATATTTGTAGTGCAATGCTTATCAAATTTGTTTCCTTACAAGAAATTATATATTAAAAGTTAATTGTTGAGATTTATAAATTTATAGTTGAATAAGAACTATTGTTGTAATTATGATTTGAATATTTTGGGTTTTTATAAAATTCTAATTATTATTTAGTGCAATTTTAACTTCTTTCAATAATTTTGCTGTTTACCTAAGAAATTATATTAAAAGTTTTAGTTCCTATTTTGCCTACTTATGTCTAGTGGTTAGTGATCAAATCTGTTAATACAACAGATTTAGATGTGGTTCTCGTAACTTTTTCAATTATTATTATTCTAAATCTAAATTTTAATTATTTGTATAAGTTGTGGCTAAATCTCAACATAATTATATAATTTAACCACATTCATTAATTTTTTTTTCTCCTTTTGAATATGCTATTAATACTGAGAATAAATATGTTTTTTTTAATTGTTTGTGCATATATATATATATATATATGAAATAACTGTAATATTAAATGAATACATTTAAATTGTTAAAAAAAATGAATGCAATTATAGCTACTGATTAAGTTGCAATTTCATAGCAGTGATACAAACAATGTGTAATTAAAATAGGACTATCGACTGTATTTATTTATATTTAGTATCAAAATATATAAATATATTCGATTGCTTTCAATATTATTTTGTTCTAACTATTGCCTTATTAAAAAAAAATGTACAAATTTTGTATCTGCAGTAACTTACAGGGTATTTATATTTGCATAAGAATCAGAGTAAATTTTTATTTTTAAATTACATTACCTACAAGTCTAATTTGATTTTCATAATTGTCTTGATAAATATTTTGATAAAAATGTTTTTCATTGTCGTACACTTAAAATTTAATGTTTTTTTTTTCATTTATAAATTAGTTTCATAGTTAAATCAATATTTAAAAATAATTCAATGTAATAGAAAGTAGGAGTAAAACAGTATATCTTTGAGAGTTTAAAAAAATTATTTTTTGATCATAAAAAAAAGTTATTTACTGTATATTACAAAATAATTTTGAAATATAAGTATGTGTTATATTTAAAAGAGTCTAGAACTTATATTATTGATATATATTAGTGACTCCTGAAGCCAAATGGTTAAGAGAAGGTTTTTATGCATTTTGATGTGATTTAATCTTTTTAACAATTACTGATAAGTAATTTCAAATACTCACTTCTCAGAATGCATGAAAACCTTTTATATAATGTGTACAGAGAAGTTAGATTATTTTATTGTAGATTTCTTATTAATTGTTGATTTTTACTTGTTAATTGCTGAAAACATTGTTATAGTATTTTTTCTTTTTGTTTAATATTTTGAAGTATAGAATTTTGTTTTAGAGGCTCATGTTTTAGTGATGCTATAAAAAAATTTGTGTATACATATTTGTTTACAAAATATTTATATCTATTATATATAACTTGTTATACTTGTGTAGGCCAGAAAATGGTAAATTTAAAGATAATTTTAAAAAAATTGAAATTAAAATTTTATATAAATTGTGTGATATTAGTTGTCTTTTAAAAATTCTACATAATCCATTAATTGATTTTTTTTTTTTTTTTTTTTTCTAGTCTTAATTTGTTTTTAACATTTTTTTTATATAAGTTCAGATATATAATTTGTAAATGTTTGTTAACGGTAACAAAAAAATTGCAAATATTTCATCACAATGAATGGCTACATTGTCATTAGTCCTGTTGGGGGAAAAATTGTTCATTAAAATAATTTATCAAAACGTGCTGCGATTACATGCAATTAAAATTTCAATTAAAAATTGCTTTTTTATATTTATCTAGTCATAAAATGTGACAAAAGAAATTTTCAATATCATGTTATTCCCTGAATTGTTTTATTCATCCTTATTTTTATGTTATAAATTTATATTTGACTGTTTTGATAGTTATTAATTTTATTTGTGAATATTGCTGTCATATTAATCTTAATTGCAAGATTTGCATTCTACGATTACATAGAATTTTGTTTCTTGAAATAGCATTCCATTTTTTTTTTATGCCTCAGTAGCATTGCTAAATTTTTGAAAAGTATGTAATCTGTTTTATGGATTTTGAAATTTTTCAAGCTGTTTGGAAATAAAAGTACAACTATGTCTCTGATAATTCTGTTTCTTTTTATCACATGCACACACATGTGGTTTGACCACGGATTGTGTGAAAAGATAAGCATTCGAATTGATAACTTATTAAGGGTGCAAAGCAATGTTGAAAGGAAAAAATTTTTTATATAAAATTCTGAAGAACTACATTGCTCGGGGTCAAAATTCAAACATTCTCCACACAATGATGGTTGAATTTTATATATGTATAGTACCTTATAATTATAGCAGTAAATATTTATATATATATAAAAAAAGTGAGGTATAGGATAGTTTGATATTATCAATGTAAACAGCAGAAATTCAATCAGTTTTAAGATAGTTTCTTTACACTATGTTTTTTATTTTATAAGATTGACACAAAATCTCCATTTCTAATAGGTAGCTATGTCTTATCTGCTCAATAAATGACACTTTAAAAAAAGCCTTTCTATTTTTATAACTCGGAAATAAGCTTGAATTTTGTTTTTATCCTTCTAAATTAAATTTTCCATTGTTATTAACTTTAAGTGGGCAATTCGATGAGAATGTATTTATTCATTATCTGGGCAAACCTACCAGAATTCACTATACATAATAAATATTTCCATTCAAAGATTTAAAAGCAATATTTAGAATTCAAGTCAGATAATGATCAATAAAGTTGAATGGAGTGTGACTCGTTTTAAAAATGGTATAGCTTAGCCAATAGCAACATTAATTTAATTTCAATTGTGTAGAAATTTGAATACTTTTAAATGTTTATTACTCTTGCTTGAAATTATTTAAAGTATCTGAATATACTTTTAGAAATTAATACTGTGTTTAAACATTCTAATATATAACACTAATTTCAATATTGCATATAAATTATATTAATAATGTTCTGCAAAAAGAAAAATATAGAAACCACTTTCATTTTATTTTTAAAAATACACATTCAAGAGTGATAAAAATTTAGCTGACATGATATGCAAAGGAACATCTACACAAATATAATACATAAATTGCCACAAGTACAAATTTGACAGCATTATAAATTTAATATTTTTTAAGGCAATATTCGAAAAATTCATAAAATAAATTTACAAAACGAGATTCGTTAAAGGAATGTTAACTTTTATTAAATAGCAAAATAAAAAGTCACAGAAAATAAAATATAGAAATGCATTTTAAAAAGTTCATATCACATACAATGTGTTAAGCTATCAATAAAATGCAGTACACATATAGCATAACAGTCGATACTTTGTCAATACACAGACATTTAGTTAACACTCCAAAAATAAATGCATTTTTCCAAGTACTATATATTCAAATTCAATTTATACTTTTAAATACAGATAAATTTTAATGTCTTTTTTTTTGTAAAAATATGACGTTTAAAAATCTATACAGTATTTAATTAAATGCATTATGTTGCAAGAAAAATATGAAATATATAATTTTTTTCTTATATTAATATCCAAAAATAATAAATAACTTTTGATCTTTCATGACAATGATTTACACATTTTAAATCAGCTATCTGAAACTGGAAGATGTACATGTAACAGTTTTAAGCTACTTTAGATTACTATTTTGTAATTACTGACATTTGATTTTAACTTCGAGAGAGAAAAATACACGTTCACAATGGTTTTAAAAATACTGTTTGAAAGCAGAGAACAAATTTAATGTGAAATGACTTATGTACAAATAAATTTGTGAAATGAATGCTCAACATTTGTATTTTTTTTTTATCGGTAAAGAAAAAATTGGGTCACCTAGTATTTTTTTCAAAATGACTATCATTCATTAAACATGAGCATCATTGTAAGTAGTTCACATAACTTTAGAATTAAAGACTACTTTCATTCAAATTTTCAATATCTACCACTTGGCCATTGAGTCCACCATTCAAGTGACGATGGTCATTCGAACGTAATTTTTGATGCCTGAAGTTTTCATAATGCACTAGTCTCGTAACATCTACCAAATCTTGCATATGAGTCCTATGTAAAAATTATAAAATAAATTATAAGCATACTAATTGGGCTTATGACACCAAAAGAGAAACTACATTAACAAGAATCTAAATAAATCTTGGTATTTTTTGAATAACCTACCCTGTTTTTTACAACATACTCTACTGAATATATTTTGTAAGATGAAAATCTGATAAAATTAAATAGTAAATTCTTTGAGATTATGGTTTTCTATTAACAGTTCCTAGGCAATTTAAAACTTTCTCATCATTATAAAAGATTTAACAAAAGTATATATGAAAATAAAGCACAATAAATTAGTACCGGATGGTGACTCGGCCATCAGGCCCCACAAGATATGTTATGGGGCCTGATGGCTGAATGACTAGCGCTCTGTGCCACAGGTTTCGAATTCAAGTTCTGGCAGTGCCATGGATGTTTGTAGTGGTTCAGAATCCACTTTAAACCATAGGTCCTGGTCTAATATGACTGTAGAGCTGACAACACTATCGCATGAAAAGAAAACCATCTCTTGTTTTGGAATTTGCCAGTCAACAGACAGCCATGGTCCAACATGGACTTGCAGTATCAGAGAGTTAGATATATATTGTATATTTCATTCTTTTTAAAAATTAAATCACTTATCAGAAATAAATAGTTTTTGAAACTTATTCATAAAGGGCAATGGTATTTAAATATTTTCTCACCAGTCATGTAAAATACAATAAAATATGAAAGAAATACATTTATGCATACAGTATTTAAAAAAAAAATATATATAGCATTGTTGCCATTTATTTAATTTCATAGAAATTTGAAACATCTTTTTTTTTTTATCACTGCGAAAGAAAGATGGAGAGAGAACAGATGATTCTTGTTTTTCCCACTTAAGGAAACTTTTTTTTTTTTTAAACCTTAGCAAGTTTAAAATCTGGCAAATTTTTATCACTTGAATAATAATGTAAATCATTTTAAATTATTCTACTCTTTTTATTTTCAAATTAATAGTAAATAATACTTTTCTTTTCCCTTAAAAAGCACTATGCATAATTAGGAGGATGCATAATACCAAAGGCCACATAATAAATTAGTATATTAAAATATTTTGCACTTCATTTGTTTTTCCGCTGACAATTATCAGATTATGTCTACTTACTTTATTATATTGTAAAAAAAAAAAAAAACTATTATGAAATCATTTTTTACAGTAAGATTAGCAAGAAAGTAAGACTTTTTTTAAATATGTGTTATTAGCTACATTATTATAATTACATAAAAAAAACACTTATGTAGTAATTTAACTCATTTACTAATTTTTTTTTCAAAAATAAAACAGATGAGTTCATAACATGTATTTTAATAAAGGGATAATCAGTTTTTAAGTTAATATAATTTCTTATTAAAAACCTGTACCAATGGATATACTTAACAGTTACATATAAAATGATTTATTGCATGCATGTTTAATATAAATACTTATATAGTAGTTTTAAATAATAATTATTTTATATTAAGAAAAGATTTGCATCCATTATTATGAGACTTGTACACCAAAAATTCAGAGTTAGGTTAATTTTGTATTATAAAATATGAAAGTGTGTGTATGTTTTAAATGAAATCCATCTTGTGTTTTAAATTTTTCACTGAGATTGAATTATTTTTGGTGCATGCATCATAAATTGACCATTCCTGTTTTAATACATTCATAGTAAATATGCACGGATAAATTTGAAATCTAACATATCAAAGTTTCAATAATACATTACAAATAGGGATTGCAATATCGGACCAAAAGTTCAAAACCAGTATTCGGTATTTTTTAGGTCTTAATACCGGGATACCGTTTAAGACCGGTAGTAGAAATTTTGGAAAAAGAAAGAAAACACATGTGATTATTTTTTTTTTTATTTTTTATTTGCCAGTTTTATTAGAGGATGTAAATATCACAAAAAAATTTGTACCTTATAAATTATAACAGTATATAAAGAATCACAATGTAAAGGAATATCTTATTTATTTAAATCACAAAAAAGTGTAAATATCACTATTCAGTCTGTGGTACTATTGCAAATTTTTAAAATGTGATCTTAAAATCATAATGCATCAATTGTACTCTCATTAAGCCTGGAACGTAATTTTGCACAAAAATTACCAGCTGTCGAAAACACTCTTTCAGCATCTATGCTAGTGGGTGGTACTGTTAGCAATGCGTGATATACTTTTTCCAAGTATTTACCTCTAAATCCCTCATCTTCAAATAAATCTCTTTCTTGTTGGATTGTTTTGTATATAGCTTATTTCTGTATTGTATTCTGATTGTTATAGCTGATTTCTATGTGATCTTAAATGTGATGATTAAATGATCTTCTATGTAATCTTCTAGAATTTCTAGTTTTCAGATAAAAATTCTGAATAAGAATTCCAGATAAGAATAATAATTTCACAGATAAGAATTCTAAATTTCTAGTAAATACCGAAAAAATAGTATTTAAACTTAATACCGGTATTGCAACCCCTAATTATAAATATAATAGAAACTGTTATTGAATTAGCAAAAATAAAAAAAAAAAAATTTCTCACCTAATGAGCATATCTCTAAGATCAGGGAACTCGCAATGAGCTCGGTTTTCTACCTCTACAGTTCCCCACTGGGTTTTCCTGCCGTAGATTGTGCGTCCGTTTATCTGGTGCTGCACGTTGCTGCCCACCACAGCAAAAGGAATCATTTCCTGAAAACATTATTAAAACAACTATTTTATAAAAGAGAAATATTTAAAAAAGATAATATCTTAAAACAAATATAGAAAAATAGATAATTAATGATAACAGTTATAAACATGATACAAAATATAATGATCAAATAAAATATAATCAAGATATAACAATTATAAACAAAATAGATAAATCTAAAATATTCAATTAATTTAATAAAAAAAGTTACCGTATGCTAGCTTGTGATTCATCAAATAAATATTTTAAAATAAGTTTTAACTTATTTAAATACTTATACACAATATATAATAGAGAGAATTTTTTAAATATATTTTATAGAAAAGCATGGATGATTCAGAAATTTTATATAATTAAAATGCAGAAATTTTACTTTTTAAAGCAATATATTTGTAATATATAAATTTTACATCGTAAAATTAAATATTACCCTTATTTTATTATTAGCTATAACATCCTCTGGTTCTTCCTCCAGATCATTGATAGGATAAATGTTAATGCCGTTCTTTTCTAAGTCATGCTTTATCTGAAAAAGCAACAAATATTTATTGTTTTTTTATTGTCTTCATAAAAAAATGAATTATTTTCTTCAGAAAGAGTCCTATAACATATTTAACACAATCAGTAAATATTCTCAACGGCATCAACTTACTCTTTGTTTGAAAGCTATCCTTTCCTCGACGGTCAAAGTGTCAGCTTTGGCAATAACAGGAACTATATTTACAATTTTGTCTAATCTCTTCATGAACTCTGCATCAAGGGGAGTCAAACTGTAAAAAAAAATTTTTTTTTTTTTAATTAGAAAATAATTTTTAAAGATAAAAATACAATTAAATTCTTAAATGTTCAGATCATATATATCATTACAATTTTTTTTTTGTAAATATGTAAACAATTGTTTAGCTTTAATTAAGTAGTCATTTTTTTAGCTATTTATTGTTTTTATTTGCTTTATGGTGTAAAAATTTTTTAAATTCCATAAAAGTATGCTTAGTGTACACTGTATAAAGTAAATGCATCACTGCCATTGATTAACAGCTGTAGCTGCAGACAGTTTCCTTTCAATGCAATGAAATTTGCCATTTTGCAAGTAAGTGAATGGTGTACTGTTTGCCGTTTATTAACCCAAAATCTAAATTCTATTTTTGAAAGTATAGAGTGGTAACTGTGAAGTTCATGCAAACCAGAATTCATACAATATATTTTTAGTTTGTCTTTTTAGGTACTAATTTTAATTATACACTTTTTAAATAAAAAAACATACCATGACTTCATAAAAAAGTCTATATTATAAATAATTTTAGCTATATTGAAATACATAATAAGTCTGAGTATAAATCCTCTTCTGAGGGATGGTCCAGAATGCATAGCGGCTGCAACAGCTGGTCAATCAAAGACATGATGAGGAATAAGTTCGACATCAAGGCAGTTGTCACATATTTGGTATTTTGTAATGCTTTCAGCAGAAATTCATATTTTTGTGGTGCTTCATCCTTAACCTTGTGAAAATAATAGCTGTTTTTCTGTTGACATTTAGTTCTGTAATTTGGTATTTGATTTTCTTGTATACTTCAGGGGATACGACAACAGGTTTTAATATTTAAAATACAGAAGCAATTTAAACAAAATAAAAATATGCAATAACAAAATAATAATGATAATTAAATTGCATGAAAAAGGAAGAATAACTCACGAATGCCCAGTAGGAGGAATGAAATACAAGCAGCAATGCACTCGTGTATCTGGTATGTACTTCTTCCTAGCAATGCTTTGTTCTTCATTGAGGTATTTTTCATACTGCTGGTTTATGTAATCTAATATGGGCAGCCAGCTACCAAAAACGCAATCAGATAAAAAAAATTAGTAACATATGACATCAGTACAATAAATACTGAGATAATATTTAACAAGTCTAATTCTTGGAATATTTTCAGAATATCTCATATGAATCTATATAAAAAAAATCTGAATTTTATTTCAATACATTCAACAGGGAAAAAAAGGTTTAAATTTAGATTTATATAAAATTTTCAAGAATATAATAAATAAGTTTTGTTTCTCTCCTTCTATGGAATAAAAAATGGTGTCCGCTTAATTATATTTTCACATTCAAAACAACTAAACAACTATTTTAAATACACAGACATTTTAAAGAAGTTGCTTATTTAGATATCTCGTGATAATTAAAATATGAAATTTAAGAAGAATTATTGTGGAAAATATTAAATTTCTAGGGATTAAATCTGAAGAAATATACAAAATCTACTCAAATTGTACTACTTTATAGAGCTTCTATGCTTTATGCAAGTTTTATATTACTAATTTTTTATAATTTAAAAAATGAAAGCCATAAATTCTTACCAATTTTCATTGTTGATATGATCTCCAAATCCAGGAGTGTCAGTAACTGTAAGTCGTAATCTAACACCTTTTTCTTCAAGCACTAAAAGAAATGATAGTCAGAAACAGTTTTTATATCATATAGACAAATTTATTAACTAGGAAAATACTGATATATATATATATATATATAGATTAATTTTAATAAATATAGTAATATAGTAGCCATCAAAATTAAGAAAAGTCTAATAACTTTCTTGGATAATTTTATTAGTCCAACTCCTCACTGCAAAAAAGGGAGAAATTATTAAATTTCCTCTGTCTTTGCATTAATCACATACTTTTTATATATATATTTAAATATAATAATTTTGAAAAACCCTTGCGTATATTATTTTTATGGTATGCTAACATGAACTATTTTAATATTCATGGGCATACTCATGGGTATATATATTAATAAAAGATATTTGCAAATTATGGGCCTGATATCCAGACTAGCACTTGGTGCCACAGGTTTCAGGTTCCAGTCAGGGTGTTATCAAGAATGTGTGTAGTGGTTTGGAATCCACTTACCATAGGTCCTGGTCTAATAAGACTACTACACCACATCACAGCATTGTGCCTAGAGCTGAGTTGCCCCTTTACAGTTTAAGAATGATATGGTTGAGAAGTTTGATTGAGCTCTGTGACACTCTACTGTCATATGAGACAGGGACCTACGGCTTAAAGTGGATTCCGAACCATACAAACATCCATGGCACCGCTGGGATTTGAACCCAATACCTGTGGCACCGAGATCCAGAGCGCTAGCCACTCGGCCATCAGGTCCATTGGTGACTGTAAAGCATTGGGCAGAGGACTGACAACACTGACTGATAAAAAGAAACCATCTCAAAATTCGTCAGTAGGCAGGCAGCTCTGGCCCACCATAGACTGTAGTACCAGGCAGTTAATTTGTTAATTATTTGCAAATTATTCTTTTTAAAACATCTAAAAAATTCATCGATCACATAGTAATCAAAATAATGAAATTATTACTTTGAAAATAAAATTTCAGTTCAATTCAAAATTCAATACACAATGTCAAAATTATTTTCTTACCATGACTGACAGACTTGACTTCTGTTGTTTTAGGAATCTTATATAAGCCATTTTCATCTCCTTCAACTTTCACGCAAGTTCTTCTACTTACACTAGCTTTAAACAAAGTGTTTATGAGTGTAGATTTTCCAAGACCACTCCTACCTGAAATATAGATTTTAAATTCAATATATTTCATAAAAAGATTACTTATTTCTTACAAATAATTTTTAATAAAATACATATCTAGATTAGTCAAAATAAAAAATACTGAAAATAAGGTGAATCATTGAGAATGTTTAAAAACCATGTTTCTAATTTTAATTAAATCTGGCACATGTATTTTTGTTCTTTGCAAAGTAATAGTATAGAATTAGTAATGATAATCTAAAAATATAAACTATTAATTGGAATAGTTTCATTAGAATTTATATTTTGATGAAAAATAAGTAAATTATGATTATGACAGAAAGATTTTATTATGCATTATTTATTATTATGTATTCTTTAAAAGAAATATATTTTTTATATTTTTAATTTCCTGTAACAAAGAATTTTATACATCTGGAATAATACTTGTTGGTAATAGAAATTTGTCAGCTAAACTTAGTGTGAGAAGTTAATCATTCATAAGAAAATATTTTTTATATATTTTAAAATAGTTAACGATAAAAATTTTTTTACATAAACAAAGAAAAGACTTTTTTTAAATTATTTGAATACTTAGTGCATAATACAGTATACATATCCATGTTTATAATATTATATTTTACAAAAAAAAAAATGTTCATAAAGCATTTATCCTAATTTTAAATTTAAATATTCACAATCACATTTTAAAATTAAATATTTACTAGAATCAATAAATAAATAAAATATGCAGGGAGGTATGAATTAGTTTTGTAAAAACTTCATCAATAGAATAAAAAGAAAATTATTTTTATTTATAAAATCAAAAATAACAGCTATATTTTAAGAAATACTTTAAATGTTTATACAAAAAAGCTTTGCTTTGTAAGAAAATATATTTTGTTTTAAAATTCCATCAAATGTAAGAATACATTATTTTCTAATTTATTATTCATAAAGTCTTTTAAACTGTTTTTATTGGTACATTATACAATGAAATGTACATGAAGAAATAATGAATATACACAAAGGTAAATAACAAAAAATATAGCTTACCAACTACTATAATATTGAATTCAAATCCTTTTTTAAGCACTTTCTTGCGAATCTGTTCTTGTAAAGTATCAATGCCGACATACCCAGACACATCTGTTTTCAGATTGCCCCACTGGGTGGTTTCTGTTAAAGTATCAGCCATAACTGTTATGAAAGCATTCACACTCAACTGGCCTGCAATTAAATATATAATCCATTTAAATGAACTTGCAAATCCAAAACATGTAATTGTTTTTTCAAATTTATGTTTTAATTTATTTAATGATACCAAATAGTTCTATACTATTTAAATACACTCATATTATAAGTACATTTCACACTTGGATAAATATATTTAAAAATTTTTAAATTACAGAACATAAATATATTTTTAAAAAATTACGAACTCTCTCTTATACATATATAAATTTGAAAAAGACATTTTTAAATATCACCAAAAAACATGTTTAATGTGTTATTGAAATTATTCATAAAAAATTATATATTATACTCATTTTTTTTAAATACTTTTCAGTAGAAATTGTAAAAAACAAAGCATATTAATCATGCAAGTAATTTTGTAAAATTTCAAAGATTTTTAAAAAAATTTATTTCAATTATCAACAATATCCCCAGATATCAAATGGATCACAAGTAATTCTATACTATTTTAAATAAGCTCATATTCTAATCTAACATCGCATGCTTTATCAAAAATATTTTCAAAAATAATAACAGTAATAATAAATAAATAAAAACAGTTGTTTTAAATCAACTTATTTCAACAAAACAAAAGATGAACAAAAAACTTAATCAAAAAATAGTAAAGAATTTTGATGGAAAATTATTTAATTTTATTTAATAATACGCACCAATAAATATCATTAACCTATGAGCAAAACATTTGAAAACACACACAAAAAAAAAAACTATTTCATTACAATACACCTTTAAAAAAAGAAATACGTTTACTTCTTTTAATTGTCAATACCTTTTTTTGACATTTAACTGACAAATCTTTTAAATTTGAAATTAAATGAAATCAAAAACAAAAAATTATTTACATATAAATATATATTATTAAATTGTTTATACACATATTATTAAATTATACGTACAATACGTATTAATATATATAAACATATAATGTTTTATATTTATGACTAAATCAGAAATTTTTAATAAATAAAAGAAAAAAATATTACTAAATTGTATTATAAAACACTAAAAATAAAATCTACGGATAATGCTATCGGCACAAATTTAATAATTAAAACACAGCACTATTACATGATATACTACACTATAACAATTTTTTACAGATACCGAAACAAGAACAGTTTTAACAAAGAATTTGCTATGACTTCAAAAGTAAAAATCACAAATATCTTACCTTTCAAAAAGCTATATCATTTCCAAAGAAGGTAAAAAATATTTTTAAAAATGTTAACACTAATGACTAAGCAAGGTAAATAAACCGTTTCATTCAAACCACAAAACGCATTCCAACGGTATCAATGAAATATAACATCGAATTTCACACCAAAATACGTGCTCACAACATGCCGGTCGAAAAGTTAATCGCGGTGAATCATACCAACAGTTAAAAACTCGCTGGCGCACTGAGTGCAACAAAACGATAAGCTGGGCAGCTTCGCAGTTCAGCTACATAACGAGATCAGCATTGGCGAAGAAAAAAATAATAATAAATAATTTGGTTTCTTGGGTGTGCGAAATCCGGTTTTTATGCCATTTTTTTTTTTTTTTTTTTTTTTTTTTTTTATGTTTATTAATTTTCTTCTTTTTCAATAAGTCGTGTCTATCAAGCTTGAAATTGGTTTCGCTTTTGTAATATTTTATTTATTTATTTTTTTATCTACGTGCTGAGAAGTAAAAGTTATATTATGGATTTGTTTTGACCTAGATAAATAATTTTGGCAGAAAGTTTTTTTATATTGTTTTGTGTTAAGATTGACAAAACGGTTGAATGGATTATTCTTTTTATAAATATTTTATTGTAATATTTTTGGTACTTTTATTATATTAAATAGGATTCATTTATATTACTTTAAATAGGATTCATTTTAATAATGTATTGTAAAAAATTTTAAAATCATTATGCTATTAAATAAATTAAAATTAAATTATCCTATTATAATTTATATATTATCATAAGATAATTTAAAAATATGATAATAAATTATAAATATGATCATTTATAAATCATCATATTTATAATTTTTACAATAAATTATTAAAATGTATTCTATTTAATATAATAAAAGTACCAAAAATAACATGATGATGTATAAATTCATTATGACAATTATAAATGTGATAATCTATTATAAAGATTCATTTAAATATTTTATTGTAATAGTTTTGGTACTTTTATTATATTAAATAGGATACATTCACATTATTTTAAATAGGATTATATTATTTAAATAGGATTCATATGAGGATATTATTTTAAATAAAATTCATTTTAATAATTTACTGTAAAAATTATAAATATGGTAATTTATTATAAATATGATTCATTTAAATATTTTATTGTAATATTTTTGGTACTTTTATTATATTAAATAGGATTGTATTATTTAATTTTCCCGGGAGGATATTATTTTAAATAGGATTGATTTTAATAATTTATTGTAAAAATTATAAATATGATTATTTATAATATCATGATGATATATAAATTCATTATGGTAATTATAGATACGATAATTTATTATAAATATGATTAATTTAAATATTTTATTTTAATACTTTTGGTACATTTATTATATTAAATAGGATTCATAGGAGGATATTATTTTAAATAGGATTCTAATTAATTCTAAAAATTATAAATATGATAATTTATAATATCATGATGATATATAAATTCATTATGATAATTATAAATATGATTCATTTAAATGTTTTATTTTAATATTTTTGGTACTTTTATTATATTAAATAGGATTCATTTATATTATTTTAAATAGGATTTATATTATTTAAACAGGATTCATAGGAGGATATTATTTTAAATAGGATTCATTTTAAATTAATTAAAACGAGTAGGCTAAAAATAATCTTTGTGATTTATAAGAAAATAAAACTTGCTGAGTAAAGAAACGATTAGTAAAGAAACGATTAATTATTTTTTAATACATATATACACTGAAGTGACAAAAGTCATGGGATAGCGATATGAAAATTTTCAGATGGCAGTAGCATCGCGTAGAACAGGTATAAATGCGCAGTGCTTTCGCAGAGCTTTCATTTCTGTTCAAGTTATTCATGTGAAGAGGTTTTGACGTGATGATGACCGCACGACGGGAATTAACAGACTTTGAACGCGGAATGTTAGTTGGAGCTAGACGCATGGGTCATGCCATTTCGGAAATCGTTAGGGAATTCAACATTCCCAGATCCACTGTGTCAAGAGTGTGCCGAGAGTAGGAAATTTCAGGCATAACATCCCACCATGGACAGCGCAGTGGTCGACCGCCTGAACTTAACGACCGAGACCGGCGACGTCTGCAAAGAGTCGTAAATTCTAACAGACAAGCAACACTGCGTCAAATAATCGCAGAAATTAATGTGGGACGTACAAGGGACTTGTCTGTTAGAACTGTGCGGAGAAATTTGGCTTTCTTGGGCTATTCCAGCAGAAGACCGACTCGAGTGCCTTTACTGACAGAACGACATCGCTTGCAGCGACTCTCGTGGGCACGTGAGCATATCGGTTGGTCCCTAGATGAATGGAAAACCGTGGCCTGGTCCGATGAGTCACGATTGCAGTTGGTAAGAGCTGATGGTAGGGTTCGAGTGTGGCGCAGACCCCACGAAGCCATAGACCCAAACTGTCAGCAAGGCACTGTTCAAGCTGGTGGTGGCTCCGTAATGGTGTGGGCTGTTTTTTCATGGCATGGACTTGGTCCTCTGGTGCGACTGGACCGAACATTGACTGGAAATGCTTATGTTCAGCTACTTGGAGATCACTTGCAGCCATTCATGGACTTCATGTACCCAAACAACGATGGGATTTTTATGGATGACAATGCGCCATGTCACCGGGCCACAATTGTTCGCGATTGGTTTGAAGAACATTCTGGACAATTCCAATGAATGATCTGGCCACCTAGATCGCCCGACATGAATCCCATCGAGCATTTATGGGACATCATCGAGAGGTCTGTTCGTGCCCAAAATCGTGCTTTCACAATTATGGACGTCTATCGAGACAGCATGGCTCAATATTCCTGCAGAAGACTTCCAACGACTTGTTGAGTCCATGCCATGTCGAGTTGCTGCACTTCGCCGGGCGAAAGGAGGGCCGACACGATATTAAGAGGTATCCCATGACTTTTGTCACTTCAGTGTATATAAAAAAAATGAAAAATTATTATCATTGTTATTTTAACGAAGTAAACAATTATCTTAAAAAATAGTATTTTTAGAAGCATTCAATTTTTTAAAAGTAATATGTTACATTAAAGTTATGATTATGAAAAAAATTTCATATTTCTTTAAAGATTTACGCATTTTTTAAGTCTAAGAATTAAAATAAAGAAATTTATAACATTTAATAATAACTGTGCGCCATTACAAAGATTTATTTTAAAATTTTGAGGCCAACAAAAAGAAAGGTATTAGAATGTTTATTTGTTTAATTTAGTTACATATTATTTTTTACAATATATTGTAAAATACCTGAATGCGATTAGAACAATTCACATCAGACGATTTTTTGCATGAGAAGGGGTGGAAAAAACAAAAAGCAAATAAATATTTTCGTCTGCATGTTTATTTAACATCTGAAATATAATAAAAAAACTTAACTTTCCGAGTATAATAAAAGGACTTCATTAGTTTCTTTTGAATTATAATTGAAGATTATAGTGGCCTGATGACCGAGTAGCTAGCGCCCTGGCGTTCTGTACACAGGTTTTGGGTTCAAATCCCGGTGGTGCCATGGATATTTGAAGTGGTTCAGAATCCACTTTAAGCCCTAGGTCCCGGTCTAATGTGACCGTAGATCGTTGCGGGGGTAGTGTTACTCGCGCCCGTAGCATTTCTTCAAGCTACACGTGCCCCCTGGGTAGTGCTAAATGAGTAACAGCGGTGCAACCCTTGCTTATGGCATAAAGATTAACTGTCTCGGTATTGCCAGCTGCATTAGAACAACAATAATTGAAGATTATTGTACATAAAAATAAAAAGATATTAATTTGTAGCCACATTAATTAACTAAATTTATTTATGGCGATTAAACAAATTAATTTTTTTATTATTATTATTTCTTCTTGTGTGTTTCAAAATATTGCACTCTCTTAAAAATTCTGCCTGATTACAAACTGAAACTCAGAAAATACGGTACGAGTTTGTTTTTTTTTAGTTTTTTTAGTTTTTTTTGTAAGTTACTACAAAATCCAAACTTTTAAAAAATTAATTCATATGTTTATTATGCCTTTAAAATAATATTTCTTCAGAACTAAAAACAAAATGAGGCTATACAGAAAAATAACGAATTATCTTTGATTTTCGCTACCTTAATAATAAATACAAATATGTTAAAAATAGAAGTATGCCCTGTTACTTAATTAACAAAACAAAAAAAATACCTGAAAAGAAATAAACATTTTTTTTTTTTTTTTTTCTATCTTAAAATCTAACATATAATCTATCAATAAAGGTTTTGAACCTATACGTTGGGGGCTTGGTTTATAGTCCTAATATAGGAATTATTTCTCTGGCGCTCGGTGTCACATGTTTCGGGTTCGAGCCCCGGCGGTGCCATGGGTGTTTGTAATGGTTCGGAATCCACTTTAAACTGTAGGTCCCGGTCTATTTAACCCTCGTATGCACAAGATGACCGTAGAGCGACAAAGTTAACCAAATAGGAGTTATCTTTATGAATTCAATTTATGGACTTAAAGGTTCTTCGTTCGGTACTCGACCAAAAAAATTGCTCAAATTGTTACGTAACGTTTATTTATAATTTCTTTTGGAACTTTATCCAGTTATACTAATGAACGTGTCACATTACAAGCTGACATTTTGTCACAAGCATTTGACTAGTACCACCCACGTTTATTTGGAAATAAAAATGTCATTTTTTTTTCGAAGAAAAAAGTTCTCTTCCTGGTGAAAACGCATCGAATATCTTCGCATAAATTAGTACCATGAAAAATTATTCTGAAACACCAAAAAAACACTCATATGTGTGCTGCGGATGATCTTCAACATTTCGGAGAGAAAAATTTAAGAAGGGGCACCAGGGCCGGATTTTCCTACAGACTAACTAGGCTTCGGCCTTGGGCCTCGAGATCAAGAGAGGTCTACATTCAAACTGTTAGCAAAATTAGAATGACACTATTCTAAAAACAGTAAATACACTGAATCGAAAATAAGGAGAAATTCTACACACATGACTAATAAGCAAACATAAAAATGTATTGGTTAAGATCAGGGCCGGATTTTGTTATAGGCTAACTAGGCTTCAGCCTAGGGCCTCAAGATCAAGAGGGGCCTACATTCAAACTATTAGCAAAATTAGTATTACACTATTCTAAAAACAGTCAATACTAAAACACTGAATCGAAAATAAGGAGAAATTCTACACATATGACTCATAAACAAGCATAAAAATGCATTAGTTAAAACCAACGCGTTCGGCTCATTGGGTCTGTTCGTTTGTGTATACTAGATTGCACCAAAGTAAAGTTCATACGTTCACTGATTGCTGTGGCAAATAGTGACGTGCCTTATGCTACTGAACTCTGGTTCGTTCTTGCATAAATAAAGTGCAGATTGGAACAGACAAACGAACAGAACCTATTCATAATGTTATTGTTAAGATTAATATATGTTAATGTTATTAGAAAAGATTCTTATACAATTCCTTGTATTAGCTCACACTCTCCCTATATATATCTTGTTCACATTTTCAATCGTTCATAGAATACTTTTTATTCATCCACTCAAGTTCAAATACATTTTTTTTTTGAACTTGTAGTGGATGACACTGGATGTTAATACAGTTTTTTCAAATATTCATTCGTTCATTAAATTTAATTAATTCATTTTAGTTTTTTTTTTATTTAAGTTGCATATATCTACTAATAGATGGCGCCAGATAAACTTAACAAAATGAATGAAAATTATTTATAAAGGACTAGTGAAAAAAAAGTAGGAATTAACTTTAAAAAAAAATTTTTTTTTTTGTATATTACTTGTTTTAGGATTGCGTACACGATCATTTGATTCTCACCTTTTGAGTTCAGTAGGTTCAATACTTTTTTTTTTGTTCCAATGCAGCTGGCAAACACTTAGACAGCTTGGTCTTGGATGCCTTAAGGCAAGCGCTGCAAAGATGTTACTCTCTTTGCATGACCCAAAGGGCGCGTGTCCCTTGAAGATACGGCCGCGGAGTAACAACGCCCCCCGCAACGCTCTACGATCCTATTAGGACCGGGACCTATGGTTTAAAGTGGATTCCGAACCACTCCAAACATCCATGGCACCGCCGGGACTCGAACCCGAAATCTGTGGTACCGAGCGCCAGAGCGCCAGCCACTCGGCCATTTAGGCCTCTGTAGGTTCAATACTTCAGTGAAGTGTTTATAGACTATTGAAAAAAACTTTTGTGACAATATTGACATATATTGATATATATCATATAACGGTGTATTTTATTATCTCTAGTGTAATTTATAAACTTAAAAATGGGTGGTGAAAGGGCCTCATACGTGGAATAGCCTAGGGCCTCTTTTCATCTAAATCCGACCCTTTAAAGCCTCCGCTTGTTTCGTTTCGGACGACGTTTCTCGGTTGTGTTCAACCTCTGACCAGGAAGTCATCGGATCCGAGCAGCCCCATGGCTCCTGTCACAGTTCATTTAAACTCGAAATAAACAGTCTGGTGCGCACAAGTAAATCAGTTCTCGTTTCCGTCCATTTGGAGGAAAAAAAGATTGCAGCTCACAGCGCAGTTTGGATTGTCGCTCTGCGGTCATTTTTTGCACACTTCAGGCTAATTAGACCGGGACTTGCAGTTTAACGTGGATTCCGAACCACTCACAAACATCCATGCCAACGCCGGGATTCGAACGTGAAGCCTGTGGTACCAACGATCAGAGTGCTAACCCGTTGGCCATCAAGCCGCGCTCACATCACAGAGTTTAAAAACTGCGAGTGTGATTTTTATTTCATAGCCAATTGAAACATATATATATATATATATATATATATATATATATATATTCCCCAATGCAGCTGGCAGACACTTAGACAGTTGTATTTGATGCCTTAAGGCAAGCGCCGCACTAATGTTACTCACTTAGCACTACCCAAAAGGTGCGTGTAGCTTGAAGATAAGAATGATGCAAATGATGCAGAGTAACAATACCCCCGCAACGCTCCACGATCATGTTAGACCGGGACCTACGGTTTAAAGTGGATTCCAAACCACCTCAAACATCCATGGCACCGGCGGAACTGAAACTCGAAACCTGTGGTACGGAGCGCCACAGCGCTAGCCACTCGACCATTCAGGCCCCAGGACCTACAATTTAACGTGGATTTCGAACCACTCACAAACATCCCTGTTACAACCAGGATTCGAACCTGAAGCCTGTGGTACCAAAGCCCGAAGCGCTAACAACTTAGGCACCAGGCTGCTCTCACATCACAGAGTTAAAACTGCGAATTCAAGTTTTATTTCACAGTCAATTGAAACAAATTAATATAGCATATTCAACGTTACACACAGTGCATGCTACGGAGAAGGAGGTTTGTTAGATGGGATTCACAATTTATCATACCAATTTTTAACGAAAACGCATGGTTTCTGGGATCCACACTTTTCCAAATCGCCTTCTAGAATAGAAGACACGCCGATTAAACTTGCCCATTTCTGGGCGCTCTGTCCTTTGGTACCACAGGCTTCAGGTTCGAATCCTGGCGGTGGCATGGAAGTTTGTGAGGGGTTCGAAACCCACTTTAAACTGTAGGTCCCGGTCTAATTAGCCTAAAGTTTGCACGAAATGAACGCAGAGCGACAAATCAAAAATCTGCCCATATTTAGGGGGTAAGTTAGAGTTAATATTTGTAGTAAATAATTATTTTTTTATATTTATGAATAACTGTAATATTCATCTATTGATTAGAAATTACTTTAACTTATTTAGAATGGTAGGTTGGAGATTTTGATGGCGACTGTCTGTTCCATTGAGCTGTATGAAATTAGTCGCTTTGTTTATTTGCATTGCACTGAGAAAAACAATGGTTAAATATTGCTCCACGTATATTTGTGTCGAAATATTTTTGAAAAGCATTTTATATTTTTTATTGATACGTAGGAGTTGATTTATTTGTTGCATCGATTGAATGTAGAATGTTCCAAAAACAATTTGTAACAGTGCTAGCGGTTGATCAGAGAACTAAACGTGCTGTAGAGTTTTGGGAACCATGATGATTGTTTGCCCTTTTTATAAGTAGCCTTAGGTCTCGCCATGCAGTAAAAAGTTAACAGTCGAAGGCACATAATCTAAATGCATGAGCATTGAACCATAGCACTAAAAAACGAATTTCCTGAGTTCGTGTAACGAGATTTATTAAAATAGCTCTCAACAATCAGCTTGAAATAGCAGACTTCGTGTAAAAAGGACAAGGCACAGCACTCAAAATTCTGTTTTCAGTAGTCGGGCACTGATATGTAGTAAATTCAAAGGTACACAGGGAGGGGAGGGGGGCCACCTCGGTACAGGAGGTACTATGGGCACCTCGTACACTGTACCGATGTTTTGAAACAAAGCCGACAGATAATGGCACCTGAAGACCCACTTGCCGATTCCACGTAAGGACTTTCCAAGCTGCAGGTTATGTAGGCTTTGGGTCAGGCATCGTAGGAGGTAAGCTCAGAGGATAAGAATAAATCAGCAAAAACAAAAAGGTTTTTGTTTATGGTGAAGAACTCAGAGGAAGAATTTTATCTGAAAAATTTTAGAATTTCAAATTTTATCTTTTTATTTCTAATTTTATCTTCTAATATTATCTTTTTATTTCTAATTTTATCTTTTTATGATGAAGACACAATGTTAAGAATTATTCACCAAACAAGAAAAATGTTTTTATATTGTGAAACACAAAGGATAAGAATAAGTCACCAAAAACGAAAGTGTTTTTGCTTATCTTGAAGAAGGCTACGAAAATAAGACTAAACAATCCCCCCCAAAAAAACGGGGTGGGGTTGTCAGCCTGACGCCCAACAGTCATGTTAGACAGGGACCTACGGCTTAAAGTGGATTCCGAAACCCTACAAACATACATGGCACCACCGGGACTCGAACCCGAAACCTGTGGCACCGAGCGTCAGAGCGCTAGTCACTCGATCGACTCGGCAATAATTTTTTTTTGAAAAAAAAAGAAAATTTTTTTTTTCGAAACAGAAATTCTTTTAAAACATACGAACTGCATTCGTTTTGACTTATGCCACTTTTCCAGAAACGTAAACACAGAACGATAAAAAAAAAAAACTAAGATGGAATGAAGAAATAATAAAAAAAATAAACGCAGACGATAATTGTCAGATATTTTACGTATTTCTAGTGAACATTAGTAATATTTATCTAAATTATTAAAAAAAAATATATAGTGCAACTTGAATCTAAAAAAAACTAAAATGAATTAATTAAATTTAATTACTGAATTAATATTTGAAAAAACTGTATTCACATCCAGTGTCATCTACTACAAGTTCAAAAAAAAAAAAAAAAAAAAATTAATAGTTTAAAAAAAACTAAAAAATACGCTTTTAGAGTTAATCAATCTAAAAAGTTAAAAATAATTGTTAACATAAGAATAAAATGACTGACGAGAAAATGAATGTCACCGTTCTAAAATCGTGGGGTGCTCGATATCAATCGTTATAATTTCTCACTAGTTTCATTACGAAATGCAGAGTTAGTTTAAAAATGTCATACAAAGCACCCCACGCTTTTAGAACAGTGACATTCATTTTCTCGTCAGTCATTTTATTCTTATGTTAACAATTATTTTTTACTTTTTAGATTGATTAACTCTAAAAGCGTATTTTTTTGTTTTTTTAAACTATTAATTTATTTTTTACTTTTTAGTCTGATTAACTCTAAAAGCATATTTTTTTTTTTTTAGTTTTTTTAAAGTATAATTGTTTTTACTTTGTTTTCCACTTGGCCGGTTATCCGCTAAGTTTACATACTTTTTACCCACCGAAATTTTCGGCCAATAGGAAGAGCGCAATTCGACATGATCGCACTCCTATGCCTTTGAGATCCGCCTCTTTTTAGCCACCGAAATTTTCGGCCAATAGGAAGAGCGCAGTTCGACATGATCACACTCCTATGCCTTTGAGATCCGCCTCTTTTTAGCCACCGAAATTTTCGGCCAATAGGAAGAGCGCAATTCGATCGCGGATCAGTTGACTGACTCGCCAGTAGATGGCGCCATCAGTCCCAAAATCGAGCCCAAAAAGTGAGTTACATACAAACATACATACATACAAACATACAGGTGAAGCTAATAAAAGCGTATTAAAAATGCATTTGAACTTGACTGGATGAATAAAAAGTATTTTATGAACGATTGAAAATGTGAACAAGGTATATATAGGGAGAGAGTGAACTAATCGTCGGAATTGAAAAATAACAATAAAAAGAAAGATGAAATGAAACAATAATTAAAAAAATAAACGCAGACGATGATTGTCATATAGCACAGAACGATAAAATAAAAAAGAAAGATGAAATGAAGCAACAATAAAATAAAAAATAATAATAAATAAATAAAAATAAAAATAAACGCAGACGATAATTGTCATTTAGCACAGAAAGATAAAATAAAAAAGAAAGATGAAATGAAGCAACAATAAAATAAAAAATAATAATAAATAAATAAAAATAAAAATAAACGCAGACGATAATTGTCATTTAGCACAGAAAGATAAAATAAAAAAGAAAGATGAAATGAAGCAACAATAAAATAAAATTAAAATAATAATAAATAAATAAATTTAAAAAAAAAACGCAGACGATAATTGTCATATAGCACAGAACGATAAAATAAAAAAGAAAGATGAAATGAAGTAACAATCAAATAAAAATAATAATAATAATAAATAAATAAAAATAAAAATAAAAGCAGACGATGATTGTCATATAGCACAGACGATAAAATAAAAAAGAAAGATGAAATGAAGCAACTATAAAATAAAAAAAATAATAATAATAAATAAATAAAAATAAAAATAAACGCAGACGATAATTGTCATAAAGCACAGAACGATAAAATAAAAAAGAAAGATGAAATGAAGCAACAATAAAATAAAAAATAAAAATAATAAATAAATAAAAATAAAAAAAAAGACGCAGACGATAATGGATGCGTGGAAATAAATAACACAGAAAAGCAAACAAACAACTCACCTCTGCCCGCGAGTATTTCAGCCTTCTTGAGAATCTTTTCCCTCTCCTGGTTGTTGAGGGCGATGCCTAGCGCCTTCCTCACCACGGAAATAACATTCTGACAGTCGATGTAGCCTCTTCCTTCCGTGTCGGCTTCCAGGAAGCTGTCCTTCAGAACTGCAACGAGAAATAAGTCTCACTTAAAAACACGACTTGTAGCTCTTCTTCTACGCGTGCTCCGTTTGGTATTTATGCACACATCTTCGTAGAAGGTGATTCTGCAAATATTATTTTTTTCCTAATGCAGCTGGCAAACACTTATATAGTTGTCTTTTATTGCAATAAGCAAGGGCTGCACCGACATTACTCACTTTGCATTACCCAGGGGGCGCGTGTAGCTTGAAGATAAGCCACGAACGCGGAGTAACAATGCCCCCGCAACGCTCTACGATCCTATCAAAACCGGGACCTACGGTTTAAAGTGGATTCCGAACCACTATAAACATCCATGGCACCGCCGGGACTATTCACATATTCGAAGTATACAATTTTAGTTCCGTCGTATAAATTTAAGAGTACCGATCCTCCACCCCGTCATGCATCCTGGGTAATGCTGAATCTGCTATATATCTGTCAGGTATTCGAAAAAATTAACAACAGCATTTAAATCATTCATTTAGTGTGTGTAAATTAGGAGAAGAGGTGAACTCAGAAAAATCTCGTGAGCCATCGCCAAATACTACTGTGTCCAAAAAGTAAAACCAATTTTGAATTTAAAATTCCCGGGGGCTTATGGAATTTCAATTTTTTTTTTTTTTTTTTTTTTATGTTGTTGGAACTGTCCTTGACATTTGCGGGAAATTTGACGTCAAACTGTTCATTAGTGCTTGAGTTGCGCTTAGCTTTGTGAGACGCTAAAACTGATTCCGGCAATTTTTGAAATGTCTGAATTCATTGAGCAATAACTTGCATTCAATTTTGTTTCCGGAAACGCTTAGAATGTTGCAGTAAGCATTCTGTGAGCATTCCTATAATGGAAAGAAATGTTTACAAGTGAAACACTATGAACAGTTCAAAGAAGGCAGAGAACGCGTTGTAGACGAAATGCCCTCTAGTCGACCCTCCACCTCAACCGACGAAGCTCCCGTCCAAAAAATTAAAGATTTGGTGTTTGCACCGTCGATTTACAATTAGAGACTTTGCTCATGATGTTGGAATTTCAAAACGATCGGTCAATTTCATTGTGAGCCTCAAACGCGTCAAATCTCAATTTGTAGCGAAAACACTGAATGCGCCAACTCACACTGCATTGATTCTTCGTGACTTTTTCGCCAAAAATGAAATGCATGTCGTTCCACAACCACCGTATTCACGCCGTGCGACTTCTGGCTATTAACTAAAATCAAAAGACCACTCCGGGGACACCGTTTTGAGTCGATTGAAGAGATTCAACGTGAATCAGCGCGCGCTTTGAAGGCCATTCCTGCCGATGGCTTTTTAGCATGCATTGAGGATTGGAAAAAAAAATTGGCATAAGTGCATTGTGTCCGGGGGGGATGGCTTTGAAGGCAATGAAATAAATTTGAAAGAATAAATAAAGAGTTAAAAAAAAAAAAAAATTGGTCATACTTTTTGGGCACAGTAGTATCGCTGAATGAAGCACGTTTTTATATCTTCAATTTAAGTTGCTTACATTTATCACAAAAAATTATAATAATAATAATAATTAATTAATTCCAAATGAATCGTGTTAGTCGTTTTGTGAAAATTAGCTTGTTTTATTTTCGAAATTGTTTTGATTGGTGGTTTGTTGCGATGTCGCCAAAACAATAAATCTGATATTGGCGAAATGCGAGTCGGGCTGACGCAAAAAAGTATCGAAACATACACCAGAAATAATAATACCATCCTGTAAATAATTATCACATTCAAACAACAATAAAGATAAGAAAATATGACTTCAATCTTTTAATTTACTTTTTTGTTTTCTGTTATTACAAGATAACAAATAATACGCTAGCTACAAATAGGGTTACCTGAATTATAACTATTGCCTAGAGTTTTACCTACTTGGCATTATTTTCGCCCTCATGGCGATATGTTTAAAAGCTAGAGGTAGTTAACTAAACTGTTTTTTTTTACGAAGTGCGATATCATGTATCATTCCAATACTTGTTACTTTTTCTTGCTTTAAAGATTCTACAGAAAGGTAGATTGGTACTTACGTATTAACGGTACCTTGGCGACAGTTGCGCCAATAAAGAGCACACGCGCCAACCGCAGCTACAGATTTGGCGCCAATCTACACTTAAAATTTTTGTTCCAAATAATAAAATATATATGAAACACTTCATTTAAAATTAAAACGCTTTCAAAATATTTTTATTCCAAATAGTAAAGATTGGCGACAATTAAAAACCGCCAAGTCTGTCGCCAAGGTACCGTTAATACGTAAGTACCGATACAGACATCTGTTTCTGCTTTAAAAATTAAAATCCTGTATAATGAATCCATTTTATTTACTTCGTTATTTTTGTCAGTTACATACAAACAAACATACAGGCGAAACTAATAAAAGCGTATTAATAAAAGTATATAATTATATTCGAATCATTCTATTATGTGTCATGAGGTGGAAACAGAACAATATCTTCCAGTAGAATCTTCAATGCCATTAAAAAAAAAGAAAGAAAGGGCCATCCAAGCCGTTCTAATTTTAGAGCGTGCAGTCGTCCTGAAGAAAAAGTTGAGCTTAAGAAATCCAACACGATGCTCAACCAAGTAGAGTAAACCAACACGCCTGTGGTTTCCGTTCCCGTGCGAACCCTTATCTACAGCACAGGCCTACCAGATTCCGCTCGTGACCCGGAAGTGGCCAAGTTTCGCGAACACCAGAACCGGGGGGTTGGCGAGTCCTTTCACAGTCTGTTGAACATTTCGTTCTCCAGACGGAATAAAAAAAAAAAACGCTGTGTGTATTCCTTTTGATTGGAGAATAGATAGTTTTTGTATGTATATATATACTGAGTTAATGATGCGGTGGTTAATAGAATAGCATTGGCAAACACTTAGACAGCTTGGTCTTGGATGCCTTAAGGCAAGCGCTGCATAGACGTTACTCACTTTGCATGACCCAGGGGGTGCGTGTCACTTGAAGATAAGCCACGGACGCGGAGTCACAATGCCCCCGCAACGCTCTACGATCACATTAGACCGGGACCTACGGTTTAAAGTGGATTCCGAACCACTACAAACATCCATGGCACCGACGGGACTCGAACCCGAAACCTGTGGTACCGAGCGCCAGAGCGCTAGCCACTCGGCCATTCAGGCCCTTGTTAAAACAAGTAATATAAAAAAAAAAAAATTTACGTCAATTCCTACTTTTTTTTCACTGTATTGCAGAAAGTTCTTTATAAATAATTTTCATTCATTTTTTTTTTTAAGTTTATCTGGTGCCATCTATGGGTAGATACATGCAAATTAAATCTAAAAACAATAAAATTAATGAATTAGCATTTAATTACTGAATTAATATTTGAAAAAAACTGCATTCACATCCAGTGTCATCCACTACAAGTTAAAAAAAAATGTATTTGAACCCGAGTGGATGAATAAGAAGTATTTTATGAACGATTGAAAATTTGAACGAGATATATATAGGGAGAGTGTGAGCTGATAGAAGGAATTGAATAAATAAAAAGCGTCGTGTCTATTCCTTTTGTCTTATGATTGGAGAATTGATAGTTTTTGTTGTTTTTTTATGTATATATATACTAAGTTAATGATGCGGTGGTTAATAGAATAACATTGTTAAAGGAAATGAGAGTCCAATGACCCTGTGTGTGCCCCTCCCGTTTGTGTTTGACTCCTGTATACCTAATGTGATTTTCTGTTCATTTCTCAACAACCTCTCCCCATGTAGTCCCCTATCAGTAAGAGGGGGACTCTTGTAAAGCATGAATGGTGACTACAACCAAGCTGCCAGCAGATTCGAACATAGACCTCCCTGGTAGTCGGAAAATTTTTAGCAGATTGTCATGATGTAGAGCAGGGGTCTCCAAACTACGGCCCGCCAGTGTCATCTATCCGGCCCGCGACAGCGAATAGCTTATTGTTGCTGTAATAAGTTGGATAAAAACAGAATGATAACTCTGTTTAATTGACTTGCTAGGTAAAGCTTAATGACAAGCATAATACGCAGAAAATTTAACTTAAGCATAACAACTAACAAGTAATTGAAATGAATCCCATTAACATTATAAACTAGTGAACACCCCGCGGTTATTCTCGGTAGTTATACCTACCTATTTCCGCTTTTAACCACTAGATGTCGTCAAGTGTCACTGTCGTCGGATACACACAATAGTAATTGTAGTAATTAAACCAGCGAATTTAGCAAGCGTATGCTCGCTCAGAGCGCGTACTCGGCGACTACTCTAGAAATTACAGATAATGGCAGAAAAATTAAAATGGTTTTGGTCCTTGGTACTTACTGGAGTAAACAGTATGGCCCTAAGGCTGGAAAGTTTGGAGACCCCCTGATGTAGAGTATAGAAGAAGCAAGAATTAATACATTTAATTTATTTAAGAAAATAAATTTTTAGTATATATATATATTTCAGGCCGCTATTATATATATATATAATAGCGGCATGATGGCAGAGTGACTAGCACTTTGGAGTCGATGCCACAGGTTTCTGATTTAAATCCCGGTTGAGGCATGGATGTTTGTGGTGGTTCGGAATACACTTTAAATTGTCTTCAAAAATAAAGAGTTTTAATAGTGTGAATAAATAATAAAGTCAATAAATAAAGTTTTTTTTGAAAGAAAAAAAATTGGTCTTACTTTTTGGGCACAGTAGTATATAATGTTACACAGAAACGGACTTGGGGGAAAGCACAAGGGAAGGACTTTCCAACCTATGAATTTATCGTTCCCATTCGCGATATAGAAACAGAAACTATTCGTTCGTATTAGTTAGTCGATTTTTGAACCGGGCTTCATCAGTTTAGAAAACCAACACTATATTCACAAAAGCAGTGAGTGGCTCTCCCTTTGTTAGGATAAAAAAAACGCAGTATCCAATCCCAACAATTTTTCATCATTAATGATGTATTATTCAGTTTGTTTTACATCATGAATATGACAGATATATTTTTTTTTTCTTTCAAAACAAAATATTCACATTTTATTATTTTAAAAAAAAACTATATTTATAATTGAAATGAAATGATGAATAATTTACGCACATTGAATTTCTTTAATTATTTATATAAATAATTACATAGTTAAATGTCCTGTGTTATTTATGCGGCGAATGGAATTTTTTTTTTTTTTTAATGTCTTATTCGAAATCCTTCTTTTAAGCTGTGAAGAAATATTTTCACTAAAATTGTGAATTGATAGTTCGCAACATAAGAAAAAGAAAGAAAAATGAATCGCGTAAGTTCAGAGAGGAACCCGAATCTTTAATCGTTTTACATTTCAAATTGGCGATCCACACAGCAAGACATTCCGATTCCCATCACCCAAACCGCGTAAACACACACGTTTCGATTAGCTATCTCTTATTAGGTTTCGAACCGAACTTCCTTAATTCGGAAATCCTATGTGAATATTACATAGAAATAGAGGTGCCAAATAAATATTTATTGTAAGCAAAAACTTAATATTTTTTTTTAATTTTAGGATCTTGCAAAAAAAAAAAAAAATAATAATAATAATAACGAAATTAACAATAGATGTTATCAAAAAATGTGTTTTCAATATAAATTGCAATTTTGGAACAAAATTGAATTTGTAAGCAGTAATGAAAATATATTGAGAATAGAAATATTTATAACAATTTTTTAAAATTCATTTTTACAAAAATTCTATTTTATTTAGAATATATATCATCTATCATTAAATTAACATTGTTGTCCATTTCTATTAATATACAAATTCCAATGATTTTTTTAACTTTGTTCTATTTGTACAACAACAAAGAGCTAAATACTACTGTGTCCAAAAAAGTAAGACCCATTTTCAATTTAATATTCCCGGGGATTATGGAATTTCAATTCTTTTTTCTTTTTTAGGTTGCTGGCACTGTCCTTGACAGCTGTGTGAAATTTTATGTCAGTCTGAGTTACGCTTGCCTTTGTGAGACGCTAAAATAGATTCTGGCAATTTTTGAAATGTATGAATTAATCGAGCAAAGAACTTGCATTCAATTTTGTTTGCGGAAACGTATGGGATGTTGTAGAAGGCATTCCTATATCGGAAATAAATGTTTATAAGTGGTATAAACAGTTCAAAGAAGGCAGAGAACGCGTTGAAGACGTAGAGGCCACTGGTCGACCCTCCACCTCAACCGACGAAGCTCACGTCCAAAACATTAAAGATGTGGTGCTTGCAAACCGTCGGTTTACAATTAGAGACCTTACTGATGATGTTGGAATTTCAAAAGGATCGGTTCATTCCATTTTGGGCCTCAAACGAGTCAAATCTCGATTAGTATCGAAAGCACTGAATGCGCCAGCTCACACTGCATTGATTCTTGACAAGCACCGTATTCACACCGTGCGACTTCTGGCTATTCCCTAAACTCAAAAGACCTCTCCGGGGACACCGTTTTGAGTCGATTGAAGAGATTCAGCGTGAATCGCCGCGCGCTTTGAAGGCGATGAAATAAATTTGGAAGAATAAATAAATAGTTTTTGAAAACAAAAATAATAGGTCTTACTTTTGGGCACAGTAGTAAAACAAAGTTTTGACCTTCAAAAGATTCGTCCAGTATTCCAAACTGACGCCAACGTCCATTAAATCTCTTTCATCGTGCTTCAATAAACAGAACCACAGACTCAAAATAGATAACAAATCACTCAACAGCATTTCGTATTCATCACGTTTTCATTTACTATAATAATTATTATAAAATCAAGTAATCGCCCGCATTTAAACTACACAATTTAGAATCTTTTAATCTATCTTTGTTGACAATTTATTTTAATTTCAACTAGCAATAATACTCTCATTACTGTTTTAAAAGATAAACAAGTGGCAGACGATATTTTTTTTAATTCTCATTTCATTTCATTTCATTCTTTTTTTTTATTTTTATTTTAACTAACTGTTGAAATTTGTGCAGCTGCGAGCTCATCCATCAACCATTGCTCTCGATTACAATTTCATTGAAATATTTCAACGGTTTTTTTTTTTTTTTTTCCCTTCAAATATATTTAAATGAACGATTGAAATGGAATCTGGAATAGTTTTTTTTTTTTTTTTTTTCTTTTCAAAAATGTTTTTAGATGCTAATCGCCACAAAACAAACAAGCAACTCTCATGGTAGAGGGTAAAATGTCATTGATGCTAATGAACGTTTAAAAAAGTTCAGAGGTTAAAAATTGTGATAGGAGATTATTGATGGAAGTTTAATTACTTTCTGCTATTCAGTTTTGCGCCTTCAAATGATAAATCATTGCAGGAAACCTTAAATCCAGGCTGTACAACACAAGATGACAGTGATACATTTTAATTTTTAATATATTGTAAAGCCATCACAATCGAGAATTCAATGCTTAGGATTGTTATACTGATTATTGAAAGTTTTTAAGATTTGTTTTAGTAATTATTGTAAGTGATTAAGATTTGTTTTTTAATTATTGAAGGTGCTTAAGATTTGTTTTATTGATTATTGAAGGTTCTTAAGATTTGTTTTATTGATTATTGAAGGTTCTTAAGATTTGTTTTATTGATTATTGAAGGTTCTTAAGATTTGTTTTATTGATTATTGAAGGTTCTTAAGATTAGTTTTATTGATTATTGAAGACACTTAAGTTTTGTTTTATTGATTATTGAAGGTTCTTAAGATTTGTTGGTACTTACGTACTAACGGTACCTTGGCGACAATTAGTGAAAACGCGCCAACCGCCGCTACAGATTTGGCGGTTTTTAAGTGGCGCCAATCCACACTTAAAAAACAATCAAAACGCTTTCAAAATATTTTTATTCAAAACAATAAAATATATAAAACACTTCATTTAAAATCAAAACGATTTAAAAATGCCGACCACAACGACTTTTACGTTTAGTAAACAAACTTTCATCAATTTCCACAATGCAATCTGGTCCACCTACCTTTTTTTTGGTTTATTCACCATATCCAAGACACATAATTCAAGCATGTAATTGTTCCAATCTATAACAGTTTTATCCGATATATCAAGTTGCTTTTCACAAAATTTAATCGACGTCAACTGCTCGCACCAGCAGTATAAGAATCTCGAAGCTGTACGAAATGGAATTCTGCTTCCTTCAAACCAGTTGTCTTTTCGGAATCCCACACGATGAGCACACTGACTGAAATTGCATTTCCAAAACTTACGTTCACCAAAATAAAGTTTCATGTCATGGGAATTGGGACATTTTCGTTGTTTTGGTAAAATATTTCGCTCCTGGAAAAATAAAATTGCATCGTGCTCCGTTTCTGGCAAATCCCAAATACGCATTTTCGTATCACAACAATATGGCGTCGAAACTCAGCAAATCTACAGCCGTTAAGATTGCCGCCACTTAAAAAGCGCCAAATCTGCAGGGGTTACTGTATTGGCGCCACTGAAAAACCGCCAAATTTGCAGGGGTTCCCTTGGCAACACTTAAAAACGCCAAGTCTGTCGCCAAGGTACCGTTAGTACGTAAGTACCGATTTGTTTTATTGATTATTGAAGGTTCTTAAGATTTGTTTTATTGATTATTGAAGGTGCTTAAGATTTGTTTTATTGATTATTGAAGGTGCTTAAGATTTGTTTTATTGATTATTGAAGGTTCTTAAAATTTGTTTTGATTATTAAAGGTGCTTAAGATTCGTTTTATTGGTTATTAAAGATTCTTACGATTTGTTTTATAACAGCTATCATAACAGCTATAATTATCTTTGTCTAAATGATACATTTATGTGAATTAACAAACCATAATTTGGCTATAACGCGATTAAATTTGGCGTAAAAGCAATTTAGGAAGGAATTTTTTTTGGCAAAATAATGACATATTTTGGCGTTAAAGCGGTAATATGTGGCGTAAAAAGAAATCATTAAAGTTTTGCCATAATAGTGGTAAAAGTTTGGCGATAAAGCAATATAAATTGGCGTAAAGGCAATTTAGGCATAATTTTTTGGCATAATAGTGCTGAAGTTTGGCATAGGAAAATTATGAAATATGTGTTCATATGAAATATAGAATATAGATCATATGAATATAATATAATAATGTTCATATGAAAAATCACATAATATTATTAGAAAATTAAATGTATTTAAGGAATAAAAATTTTTAGTGATAAAAATTTAGCGATAAAGCATTAATGGATGTTTGCGGATTGTTCGGAATCCACGTTAAACTGTAGGTCCCGGTCTGTTTAGCCTAAAGTGTGCAGAAGATGACCGTAGAGCGACAAACCAAACAGATCTCCATAAAGATAAAAAGTTCTGAGGTTCATCAGTGACTTTTCTCAGGGTGTTTTTTTTCCTGGTAGTTTTAATTATCTTCTTCCATTCTCATTTGGAAAGATATTATTACGATAACCCTATATATATATATAGATATATAAATTTAATTTAATAAATTTTAAATAATTCTACAGAATTCTAAGGTCCAATTGTTGTCTGTTATTTATTCTTACATCTTTTGACTATTCTGCACACAAGTTTACATTCGGATAAAGAGTTTTTAAAACTCTTTACTAAATAATCAGCTAAATGTCACAAGTCGAATGGTTTGTATTGATCCATTTTTTTATATTGTAGCACTTTTTTTCTCACGGGAAGAGTTAACATTTCATTCCCAGGAGAGAGGAACGTATGCTATTTGATAAGTATATAATAACCTCTTCACACAAATTTGACAGCGGACGAGAGTAGTAGGGGCAGCACTATAAGGGACGGAAGTACGTCATCAGAGAAGCGCGCGCAATTGGAAGTGACGAGAAGTTGTCTTGTTAGAGATGGCGTTTTTGGTAAATAAGGACCCTAGAAACTTTTTTTCCCGGTGGCAACGTCTGAATGTTGTACTGTAAGAGGGGGTTTGGGAAGAGATAGGAATTTACGTGATAAGATAAGCGGAATATGAAATTGTCTTAATTGGATTTCTTCTTAGTTTTTTAATTAGATTATTTTATAAAATGTGTTTTGTAAAGGAATTTATTTGTATTAAATTTGATTTTTTTTTTATTGGATTATTTTACAAATTTATATTATTACAAATATAATTATTTTCTATTTGCAAAATTTATTTGGCGAAGAAATTTATTTATTTATTTTTTTATTTCAATTTGATTAAAAAAAATTTTTTTTTTATTATTTTACAAAACTTTTTTTTATAAAGGAATTTTTTTTTATTGTTGCTTCTTTCAAATTTATTTTATTTTACAAAAACTTATTTTCGTAAAAGAATTTATTTTTATTTTTCGGAAAATTAATTTGTTTTTATAAATTTTTAATTTTTAATTCTATTTTTTTATTTCGGTTGTATTTGTTATATTTTACAAAATTTGTTTTTGTAAAGGAATTTATTTATTTTTTTAATTTATAATTTTTCCCTAGTGTGTTACTACATTTTTTTTTTATCACTTCATTAGACATTTAATTATCCGAAACTTTGTTTGGCATTTAAAGTTTTCCTTAAAAATCTCTCACACTTCTTTTTAAATACGATATTAATTTCAAATTTTCTACCCAATATTAAATACTACACAGCATTCGTATTAAAAGATTTAATATGTTAACTTTTTGAAGATCATATACCAGAATAGTTAAAACTCCGAGGGAAATGTTACGAATTTATATATTTAACCAATTGATGAAATGCAGAATTTTTTTAACATAAATGTACTTTAATTAAAATAGGCATGAAATTTTCTTTCAACTCACTTATTTTTCTAATATTTTTTCTTTCATACTCGATTCTATTTTATAAACCCTATAACTTCTTGCTGATACAAATAAAATGTCTTAGCATGCATTTTTTTTTTCAAACATTTAGAAATAACACAGATTATGATTTTGTAAGACAAAATAATTCAAATATTATATTTATAAGGAACTTACACTAATATATTTCTTAACCTATTTTATTTAAAAAATATTGCATACTTCTAATTATCTCACCAATAATGTTCACCTACTTTATTATTTTCTTTACTGTAATACACAAAATCTTGTACTTACTCGGAGATACATTTGTTAAATTTTCTCACAAATAAATGTTCAATACTAATAAATATTACTATATGAAACTAAGGAATTTGTATAACATGAAAAAATACTAAACACACACACACACACAAATTTCAACAAGAAAAACATCCTTATAAAATCTAAATGTATAAGCATGCTAAATTTATGTATCCAATTAGTATTTTTTTGAGTGATTTTCTTACATTCTTCATACTTGGAAAGCGGCCTGATGGCCAACTGGCTAGCGCTCTGGCCTTTGGTACCACGGACTTAAGGTTCGAATCCTGGCAGTGGCATGGATGTTTGTTAGTGGTTCGGAATCGACGTTAAACTGTAGGTCCCGATCAAATTAGCCTAAAATGTGCGAAAAATGACCGTAGAGCGACAAAACACACCAATCTTAATTATAAAAAACAAAGAGACGATTGATCACATTCTATTTATGCACACACATACACCAATCAATTATATTTATAAAATTAATGTATATGTTCTTTTAACCAATTATTTCTAAAATAATATTTTCACTGATATTTAAATTATAATTTTTAACGTGTATTGAATTTGCTTAACCAAAACTTCTAACATTAAAGATAAAACTGTACATAGTTTCTTTTTTCGAATGCTCAACTAAAATTCTAGTATATAACCTTTATTACAGAATGCAGATAGCATGTATCTATCCGACTGCAGGCCAATTTAAGATAAGATAGTATTTCTTTCTATATGACTAGGATTGGAATGCTTCTCAATTTAGATATGCATATTTTTTAATTTTCTAAATAACTATTTCAACAAACTTTTTATCCGTTTGTAGTGTAATTTAGATGAAGAAAAAAAATAAATTATGAAATTATTATTAAATTATATATATTTTTAGTGAAGATATAAATTATAAATTTTTTTTTACCAATTTTATTTTTTTTTTTTAATTTTTGAATATTTTTTAAAAATTTAAATCATTTTTATTTTCATTTCTACACTTGTAAATATGTACAAAGAAATTACAGGACTCTTTCACTTATGGAAATTCTTTCAAACAAAAAAATTTTTTTTTTTTGTACAACGTAATTTTGCATTTCGACAAGCATTCCTTTTAAATGCACATATCAATAAGTTAAGTTATCCGTTTACTTTTATATATGTGTTAAGTATTATTTAAACTGTTGGTTAAATTATATCCTACAGTATTTTTGTTAAAGATGGATAGACCTTCCCAATTGATTCTATTTGTTAAACCCTATATTTTCTCGTTGATACCAATTTTTAGCATACATTTTTTCAAACATTTAGAAATAATTACTACTTAATCTAAGATTTTATAAATTTTTTTTGTTTTGTTAAACTATTGTTATTTTTTATAATGAATTAATTAAATTATTAACCCCGAGTAACTTTATTTTATTTCGGAATATTGTATACATCTCACCAACCAAATTCATTTAGATGTTACTTCTTTGCTGTCATACGTGTACTTACACAGCCTCCATAGCCATTCTTTTTTTAATTTTGATAATCATTTTTACAAAAGTTTTATGAAATTTCACCCATTATACACATCATTTTTAAATTTTATGTTCCAAAAACACATTTATTAAATCTTTTTTATTTAAAATTTCCTAATGATATATCTTTAAATAATTTATTTATTATTAATTCATATTTAGCTTATCTGCTATCTACCATAAAATTAATACATACAAGATATTATTTTTTATACTGCAAACATTTAGAATTACTTACCATGATTTTGTAAAACAAAGTAGTTGAAAGGATGTTTTTTTATAATGAATTTACACTAATCCAATTTATTATCACCGAATAACTCTATTTTATTCAAAATAGCGCATGCAGTTCACCAGTCATTTTTCTTTACATTTTATATTTTTTTATATGTACAAGTTTTGTGCATAAGCATCAGTTTGTTTCAATTTGAATAATAATGTTAACAAAAGTCGTATGAAATTTCAACCACTATACCCATCGAGTTCATTTTGAATTTTATGTATCAAAAACTTATTTTCTAAGTCGCTTTTATTAAAACAAAATTCATAATGTTATTTATTTTATCAATATTTATTTTTTTCTGATGTTAACAACATTAACGATATTTTTCTTCCAAATTTGAAAAAGGAATATTTAAAAATATATTATTGCCAGACTTTTTCATAATAATGATATTAAATTTCTAAGTCAAAACGAGTACTAAAATTAACGATAAAAACTTAGTTTATAATTTAGTTGAAATACTGACAAATTGCATTTTGCTTTTTTATAGTTAAAAAGGCGGAAGGTTAAAAAAATTTGTTTATTGTAAAAAGAAGCTACTAAAGACTAAAATAATTCATAGTTACAAATATTCAGGTTGATTTAAAATACTTACATTCATTTACAGACATTATAAATTGTTATTGTTATGAATCGATGTATTTTTATGGTATAAATGTAAAATTGGTGTTCATTACAAGAAAATTATGAATCAATACCGAATAATTAGAATTATAAACATGAGTATATAATAATCAGTAAAAATTCGTGCAATTAGAAACTCATCAAATATAGTTACGGCATCGCACAGGTTTTAAATAAAGTATAAAGTGATGTTCAAGTGTATATGACTTTTCTGAAATCCCTTCAAAATAATAAAAAAAAAAAAAGAAAGGAAGAAAAAAAAAAGATTGAAAAATAAGATATTAGGGTAAAGGGTATCAAGTTGAACTGGTTTAAAAGAAACATTTTTGAAGCTGTTCCTATTTTATTTCGCAGGAAAATAATCTAAGTATCTTCTTAACTAAGAGAAGGTAACGCCTCCGAAAAAAAATAGCTGCATACAAGAAGAGATGTAAAATATCATAAAAAATAAGGGTAGAAATTTGAAAAATATTTTCATGAGCTATAGAACATTTATGTAAAGTAAAAAGGTTTTAGAGACATATGAAAGGTAAAATTTAAAAAAAATCATGTTTCTTATTGAAAGTCAACGTTTAAAACAAATTGATTGAATGATGAATTTTGTGTTAAGAAAAGATTACAAGAGTACATTTAAAGATTTGAACATGACTGTATTAAATGTCGTAGATAAAGTATTGTTTAGAAATACTGATCCCGGAAAAATATAGTGATAAATATACAAAAGATTAACCTTATATCGAATCGTTTCTAACATAACATTCTAGCATTCTTTAAAAAAATGGTTAATGTTAAGAAGATTTTAGTGAAGCATATTAAGAAAAAATAGAGTTTTCTGAATGGTTCTTTATTGAAAACAATACAATTAATTTTAAAAATATAATGATTTCTATCAAAAATGTTAAGTATTTATGAACACATTTATTTTTAAACTATGTATTTATGAGATGAATCTATGGTAAATAGGATTTAAGATGTTATGTGCATAAAAATATTAAAATTGAATGCTTGTCATGAAAAAAGTGGTGAAAAAACTTCAATAAATAAACTAGTCATGGAAAAAGTATTACATTTATTATTATTATTGGGTTTTTTTCCATTTTTTTGTTAATGAAGTGAAAAAAAAAAACATATTTTAAAGTGGAAAAAAAAACTCTCATTATTATTACTCAAAAATTATAACTCAATCATTATTACGACTAAAAGTATAATGTCTGTGGAGGTTGTATAAATACAAGAATTTTGCACGACAAACTAGTAAAGAAAAATGAAAATGGTTTGTGAGATAACCATGCATAGTTACAAGTGTACATTATTATGAAATAAAATAGTTATTTTTGGGTTAAGAAAATGAATTAATGCGAATTCATTATAAAAAAAAAAAAATAGTATCAATTTAGTCTTGGTCTAAGTAGTGTTCAATTTTAAATATTTGAAGGCTAAATAAAATATCGTTAATTGTAGTTTAACTTCGATTTAACAGATAGAACAAAATATTAAGGAAGAAATAATAATTGATAAAATAAATATCATTATGAATTTTGTTTTAATAGAAGCGACTTAGAAAATAAGTTTTTGATACATAAAATTCAAAATGCATTCGATGGGTATAGTGGTTGAAATTTCATACGACTTTTGTTAACATTATTATTCAAATTGAAACAAACTGATGCTTATGCACAAAACTTGTACATATAAAAAAATATAAAATGTAAAGAAAAATGACTGGTGAACTGCATGCGCTATTTTGAATAAAATAGAGTTATTCGGTGATAATAAATTGGATTAGTGTAAATTCATTATAAAAAAACATCCTTTCAACTACTTTGTTTTACAAAATCATGGTAAGTAATTCTAAATGTTTGCAGTATAAAAAAATAAAGACATTTAAAAAAATAAGACATTTTATTTATTTTTGTATCAGCAAGAAGTTATAGGGTTTATCAAAATAGAATCGAGTATGAAAGAAAAAAATATTAGAAAAACAAGTGAGTTGAAAGAAAATTTCATGCCTATTTTAATTAAAGTACATTTATGTTAAAAAAATTCTGCATTTCATCAATTGGTTAAATATATAAATTCGTAACATTTCCCTCGGAGTTTTAACTATTCTGGTATATGATCTTCAAAAAGTTAATATATTAAATCTTTTAATACGAATGCTGTGTAGTATTTAATATTGGGTAGAAAATTTGAAATTAATATCGTATTTAAAAAGAAGTGTGAGAGATTTTTAAGGAAAACTTTAAATGCCAAACAAAGTTTCGGATAATTAAATGTCTAATGAAGTGATAAAAAAAAATGTAGTAACACACTAGGGAAAAATTATAAATTAAAAAAATAAATAAATTCCTTTACAAAAACAAATTTTGTAAAATATAACAAATACAATCGAAATAAAAAAATATAGTTAAAAATTAAAAATTTATAAAAACAAATTAATTTTCTGAAAAATAAAATAAATTCTTTTAGGAAAATAAGTTTTTGTAAAATAAAATAAATTTGAAAGAAGCAACAATAAAAAAAAAAATTCCTTTATAAAAAAAGTTTTGTAAAATAATAAAAAAAATTTTTTTTAATCAAATTGAAATAAAAAAATAAATAAATTTCTTCGCCAAATAAATTTTGCAAATAGAAAATAATTATATTTGTAATATTATAAATTTGTAAAATAATCCAAAAAAAAAAAATAATCAAATTTAATACAAATAAACTCCTTTACAAAACACATTTTATAAAATAACCTAATTAAAAAATTAAGAAGAAATCCAATTAAAACAATTTCATATTCCGCTTATCTTATCACGTAAATTCCTATATCAACGTATCTATCAATCTATCACGTAAATTCCTATCTATTCCTATTACAACATTCAGACGTTGCCACCGGGAAAAAAGTTTCTAGGGTCCTTAGCTACCAAAAACGCCATCTCTAACAAGACGACTTCTCGTCACTTCCGGTTGCGCGCGCTTTTCTGATGACGTCACTGATGACGTACTTCCGTCCCTTATAGTGCTGCCCCTACTACTGACGAGCTTTATTGTGGGTAGTTATATTAGATGCAATTAGTATTTCGTACTAATGAGAATAACTTGTCAATCAAGTCTGATAGCAAATATTTGGCATCACTAATTTCTCGAGTCTCATGATATGTGATACCGAATATCTGCTATCAGATTTGATTGACAAGTTATTCTCATTATTATTGTTTGGTTTTTTATTGTATTTGCTATTGTTTGTGCCAACTCCACAAGTCAAAACAATTACATATAGAATGGATTACACTATAGTGATGGGCGACAGACCACGAGCTGAGAAATGTCTACTCCAATAAGAAGTGAGGGAAGCTGACCCTTCTTCCCTCCTCTTTACGAATTGTCTTAAAGGGAGATTTTTAGTGTAGAAAGGAAAGTATTTTGGGACGATTCGATCAGAGGTATTTTCCCCCCTTATTTTAAACCAGACTATCCATGTTACCACATTGCAGGTCACATTTAGAAAGAAACATTAGTGTAGAATTCAAGGTAAAAACATTTTTCAAACCGTATTTTGAGAGGGGAGGGGAAATTGTTTCGGGCGTTGCACATAAAATACACCCATTTAACGACAACTAATCGAAAAAGAAAAAAAAAAGTTAATAAATAATGTACAATCCCATCCGTTCTGGCAAATAAGTAGGAAAAAACACTACTACTTATTCGAAAAAGAAAATATTTTAAATTAGTGTTAGGCCTAAGAAACGTTTTATCACTGAAATACAAAATATCTCTGAAATTATGGGATTAGAAAATGTAGATCGATAACTGATAGATACAAAATAACAGTCAATTCAATATAGTGTTTGAATTTAAAGTGTATAAACATTAACCCTTTCATAAAAAATACGAATCCTTTTTCCCCAAACTCTTGAGACTCCTAATAGAAGCCCCGTTCTGCGAGCTCCAATTTTACATAAAACTGGAGATCCGCAAGGTGCAATAAATAATTAAAAGTGGTAATCCTACTGGTCCATCAAAATACAGAAGTAAATGGATATCTAGTAGTCAGGGAATATACATAAAACTTGATCAGCTATTTCATTTCTGTCATTAAAATATACAATGCATAAGATATTAGATACAGTGCTTAAGATATTCTATAATACTCCGGTAAGTGTTAATTTACCCATTTTTTACAGGACATTCATTTCTTTTTGTACACTAATTTAGTGTACAAGGATATACTTTAAGTTAAGGCAAATACCATACATTTCAGGTTACAGTAAATGTTTTTTTTTAAATGCAAAAACTGTATTTTAGTTTTATTATAGCTATAAGTTACATTAAATTGTTTTTTCTAAATCCTTCAGTAAACATCATAGCAAATAGAATTGGGGAAAAGTTCGAGTAGATGGGAATATAATCGAATCGGGAATGATTTTGTGACGACTCAAGCAATAATTTTACGCAAATATACACTTCAAAAACAATCAACTTTAATGTAATAAAGGAAATTTACAATTTAATTTTGGGCAACAGAATAGTAACCCTCGTTAATACACATTAAAAACCATTACACATGTTGGGCACACTTAACACTCCTCCCATGAAAGTGTCCTTGATTCGATCCGTATTTTTAGACACGTGTACAGATAACGCATGGCTTTGACTGCTAATTGGGGATTGTTTTGCTCCAACTCTATCCAACTATTCGAACCGAGTATGAATTCATCGTTCTCCGATATGAAGTCTTGCGCAAAATTCTTCAAATCATTGTCGCGATGCATGTCTGCCAGTGCAAGGAGCTCGCAAGCTTGACTTGGCATCATAATTCCTTTCAGGATGGTCGAGCATTTAGTTTTCAAGGATTTAATTGCATACTTGTCCGCGGCTGCATACAAATTTCTGACAGAGTCCCACTCCAGGCATTCCACTGCGTCCGAGTACATGTACAAGAGCAGTCGACGAACAGTTCCGCAATCCAGGTCTGGCAAGTCGACGCGTTCGGTGACAGTTCCCTTCCTGTCGTTGACGAACATGGCTTTGAAGACGGGCGATCTGGCGCCGAGGACAACTTTGTGAGCGGGAAACGATTCGGCACCCGTCTGAAGATTAACATCGCACAGAAAGCCGTCGCTGTAGATGTTTTTGAAATCGTCCAGGGCGCTTGAAGATGAACATTCTGCTTCGAAATTCAGATCTTCCATTCGCCGAAGCGAGTCTTTTATCAAGTGCGATACATCTCCTGTCACAATGATCAGCTCGCAATGGAGAGTCAGAGTGTCTCCAGGCAAATAAGAGCTTTCTTTCGCCATCAGGTCCCACTTTGTCGGAAGAAGCACGCATTGCAAAATTCGAGGTCCGTACTGTTCGCAAAGAAAGTCGAATTTTCCACAGTTCAACTTTTGTCCTTCCGCATCGAAAACGTTAATTTTGCAAGAAAAAAATTCTCCGACTTCATCATCGAAAAATATGCGGAGCTCGAGTTTTTCTTCATAATCATTTCTTTCCATCACAGACAAATGCGATCGGTCAGGATCAAACTCAGAGGTTTCATCTTCTGAAAACAGCATTTGCAAGTTAACTTTACTGCTATTTCCTGGATCTAATTGGCTGAAATCGGAAACAGTTGCAAGGAAGAGTTTTCTATCCACTGCCATTTGGGATAGAGCAGAAACATATTCAGTTTCTGTAGTCGTGGTGTAAACTTCACAAAACTGACAATGGACGGTTAAGGTATCTTCAGGGAGAAATTCTTCTTTTCTTGTCGCGAAAAGTGCAGCTCGTTCAAGAAGTTTTTGAAATCCTTTTTCCGTGCCTTTAGAAAATTCTGTGTTTACTAAACCTTCTCTTTTCAGAGAGAAACCCTTATTTGAAATCAAACAAATCTTGAGATTTAGTTTAACACTCGCCGGTCCATAATCTTCTTCGGCTCTTTTAATGAGGACTGTAAAGTGACTCAGTAGGGCGTCCTCTTCAGAAATTTTCAAAATCCACTTGGTTCGACGCACATTTTCCGCGTAGAACTCTGGACTCTCGATCGTCTGTCTTTCCCCATAAAAGCAATAGGGAAAATTTTTGATCTTCCAAGTTATGGCGAACCTTTTATCATCTTTGCCAACCATGTTTCGAATACCAAAAAATCGGAAATGCGAGTAATATATTCGTTTTAAAACCGCGAATGAATGATCAGCAACTACTCATCTAAAAGCCGGTGTACTAATTCACAGTCGAAGTGAAGTCTTGTTGGCTTTCCAAAAATGGACAGTTTTATGTACACGGTTAAAGCGTTTCGGAAAATGAACTTTAGATTATGATTGGTTAGCTTTGCTGTTGCCACCAGGAGGAACTAAGAGAAACATTCAGAACAGCAAAAATCAACAAGAGGTAGTTTTTGTTTGCGTTCGAATTGCTGTGTGGTCGCGTAGGTCGTGCTGATGAAGTATGGATTTTTTATTGGTTTGGTTTGTCGCTCTGCGGCCATCTTATGCACACTTTAGGCTAAACAGAACGGGACCTACAGTTTAAGGTGGATTTTGGACTACTACTATTACTATATCACACAATATCCTGTGCCTAAAGCTGAGTTGCCTCTTTACAATTTGGGAATGATGTGGGTAAGAAGAAGTGTGATTGGGCTCTGTGACGCTCTACGGTCCTATGAGACCGGGACGTGCTGCTTAAAGTGGATTTTGAACCACTTTAAGTTGTACAAACATCATGGCAAAGCCGGGAGTCGAACCCGAATATTTTTGAATTGTATTGGTAATCTCAGTTATAATTCATATACATTTTAATTTATTGATATGTATTTATATAGGATAAAGGAAGATTTAATAAAATATCTAAGAAGACAACGAATTTTTTTTTCTTTTTGCAGTTTATGAAACTGCTGTACCAAAGCCACCAGTTCAGAAAGGATCAATGCTATGGCGGTTAATAAAAATGATCTCGCGGGCCGCATATAAAATTATATGAGTATTACGAATTATACCATATTAGATTTAGACCCACTACAGATATTTTTTGGAGTGAAAAATCGAAAAATAATGAGTTATTATTGTGTTTACTATTATTCTTACATGTAAACATAGATAATATAATAATGATGTTACTAAACGCGCATTGTAAAGAAATATAAAACACTCAAAATGAAATATAAAAATATATATAAATATAAACCTTAGCAAAAAAAAAAAAAAAATGAAATCATTAAAAAATATACTAGTGCGATAAGTGTTTCTCCACTCTTTCACTTAGCGTTTGCAAATCGATTTCCATTTGGGTATTTAAACATCGTAATGGGTGTTGCAGATGAGCGTCCGTTATGTTCGAGCGTGTTTTGTGTTTGCTCAATTTCGTTTTCGATAAAACCGATTCGCAGGTCTAAATTAACCAATCGTGATTCGTCACATTGTAACTGGCGATAATTTGGCGAAAATTAGATACGAAAATTAAATTAAATATTTCAGTACATCAACTCTTCCGATTGACCGTATCACTCGGTGTGATGAGCTCTCAAAATCGAATCCAGAAACATAATCAGAACAGAGTTATAAAAGAAAAAAGAAATGCGATATCATAGAACACATTTGGCGCCCCTATTGGCGACCAAGAAAAATCGCCAATCCCTAGTGTTCAGTCAATCAAAATGCACAAGTTCAGTCTATC
>BPLQ01001419.1:0-65361 GCA_021605075.1 Caerostris darwini
CTCTTCATATTTATACATTGAGTTGGCGAGAAAGTACGTTCGGTTTTCGCCATGTACTTAATTGGCGAAATCCGAACTTACTTCTTTGCCAACTCGATAGCAGCCAATAAGAATAAATTTTTTAATATTATTTATAAGAAATAAAAGATATTGTAATTGTAAAAGAATAGATAAATTTTATTGTAGCATTTCATAGTATAAAATTTTTGTGACATTTATTTCAACATTATATAGAAAAGTAAATATATATTTAAATAAAATATTACATAAAATAAACATAATAATAATAAATATCTGTAAACATAAAATAAACTATATTTTACATAATTATAACTATATTGCAAAAATATATTATATATTATACAAAAACTAAAATATACTAAATTAATTTTACATAAAATTTAGTTAGATTATAATATAACTTGAAAGAAAAGGAAAAAAATATATGTAAGGATACGTTAGTTAGTTATTTTATATATTTTAAGAATTTTTTTTAAAATTTTATATGTTTTAAGAATAAGTTAGTTAGGTATTTTATATATTTTAAGTATAAATTACTAATTATCTTATAAATTTATTAGTAAATATTTAAAAGAAAAAGTTGATTCAGAAGTACTGTAATGAATAATAAATTTTTATGGCACGTCTGTAAATAAAATTTTGATTACAGAATGAAGAATTATTAAAAGAACATTGGAAGAGGATAAATTCGGAATGAATTTAAAATCCAATTAAATGCTCCTTGTATCTGAAACTTTTTGAAAAATATATAAATTTTTATTTTTTACTACCTGTTACATAAATTCAATTCCATTATATATTTTACGTCTTCTGCCTAGAAAAAATTTTCAATTGAAGATTATAAACTTAAATAGTTATATTTAAAAAATATTATTTTTAATTAATCATATTACATACAAAATATTATAAATATATATTTCTCGGATTATGGGGTATAAACTATGTGTAATAAAATTATCGCAAAATTTTTAAGATTCTTTCTGAAAATATGCAAGATTAGATGGCATTTTTTTTCTAGATAAACAATAAAAGTGATATTTAATTAGATCTTTGGTAACTTTTTAAATCTATGAATATAGAAACGTATGCATGTACGTTCCAGCATAGCCTAAAAAGTATAATATTTAAAAATTCATTTTTTTTTTTTATCATTTAGATCCCAAAATTCGTAACTAAAAATTACAATAATATTTTTATTACTTATTTTTAATAACGTTTAATTAAATTTTTTATTGGCATCAGATTTTTTCCACTATCAAGCCTTTGGTACCACAGGCTTCAGGTTCGAATTCTGGCAGGTGGTATGGATGTTTGTTAGTGATTCGGAATCAAATAAAAGTAGCCTATAGGTTAAACTTTTAAGTTTAACTGTTTTGTTAAACTTAAAAACTAGGCCATGGTCTAATGAGCCCAAAGTGTGCAAAATATGACCGTAGAGCGACAAAATAAATAAAATTTTGTAAAAAAAATAAAAAATAAAATAAATAAAGTAAAAAACTTACTATATTAGTCTACGATTTATTTTCCAAACTGGCACTATTAAAAATAAATGTAAATGTTAACGAATGAAATATGAAGAAATACAATTATTGGAACTTTTTGCTTAAAAATAATTGATTTGTTTAGTCAATTTATATTATTAATTATTTGTATTATTTAACTTCAAATCTCAAATTTTTAATTATTCTGCACAGGTAATTTTTTTTTTTATTAAAATTTACCAAAACCAAAAATGTTTTATTTTCTGTATCCGGATATCATATCTATTAGTCTATAAAATATTTATCTAAATTGCCAATTCATTGACAAAATAACGATAAAAAAAAAACACAAAACACAGCAACAAAGCATCCCCCACCAATAGAAGCACCCATTCTCAAACAATACAGATAAATTACCCTGTCCCGAAATGACAACAATCTTAATGATGGCCAACCATTTTTTAACGTCTAGTCTTGTGGGCCATGCGGGTTTCCCATTACCCAGCGGAATCCGTTGCAATCTGCTGGGCATGCCCTACTACAGATCGGAAACTTAAAAGAAAGCTGCGTAATTACTACGCCTGCCACTACAAAGTGGCCATGGAAAAAAAGGAGGGTCCCCTTTAATCGAATCGGCGGAATTTTCTTTTTTTTTTTCCTTTATTTATTTGCTTGTTTTAGTGTGATGCCCGCTGCCGCTTAATTGTTGTGTTTTTTTTTCGAACTCGGACAGTAAATAACTTTCCATCTTATTGGTTGGAATGTCTCCCCTCTTGTGGTTATGGAAATTGATTTTGGATGTTGCTGGATGATTACTTTTATGTGGGGTTGGTGACAGCATGTTTTATTGAGAGTTAATTTCAATTAACATGCCGATTGATTTACTGAGAAGGTAGCGAAATACCAATTTATTTACCAATTAATGAACACATTCATTTTGTGTAAATTATTATATTATGAACCGACAGGCTAACCTATCGACGACTAACCTTATTTAACGTGACTGTTCAGTAACAAATTGATATCGTTGATGCTAAATTTTGAATTAGGCCCTATAACCAAAATTATTTAATTTTCCTTTTGACATTTCAGTAACTGCTACTTTTTTTTTAATTTATGATTTTCAATACCCAATGAACATATTATCTTGACAAATTATACTAAAAAAGTACCAGAAGCAACAATTACATCTAAGTATTCCATCAATGCTGAATTCTATGGAGAAGATATGGATTCTTGGAGCACCTTTCTGTCCTTCTATGAGACCACACGGATTCTTGGATTGGTCTAGATATGTTGATGTCTACCGAGTGGGATAAGAAATAAAGACATTTAATAGACCACAAAAAAAATCTATGCGCATTTAAGCATTTACATATATAAACCTGTGTACCGATTAGAAAATAAATCACTTCCTAGCTTATTATTTTTGTCTTTTTAAATTTCTCAAATAAAAAAAAAAATTCAAAAATTTAATATATCCTTTTAGCATATCCTGCACTTTTTTTAAACGACATCCTTTATTAAACGAGTCGATTCAAAATTGTTGCGAAATCCAAAAGACCGCATACGGAAAAATCAAGAGACTAGAAAAAACGTGCGAGACTGAAGCAAGGTATAAAAACGGCACGAAATAAATCACAAAAAACACGCCTTTATGCAGGAAATATTGAACCAATAACCTGAGTGTTCTGTAGATCGTCAGCCAGTGAGAGAAAAAAATTCCGTCGTTTATTAGCATTTATTTCAGGTCACTGACACTTTTGCTGAAGTGTCTACAGTAAAATGAGCAACGATCATGCAAAAACAAATAAATATATGAATAAATAAAAAAGTAAAGAAGAGTAAAAAGGGAAGGTTGTTTATTTTATCAAAACCAATTTCAATTTCTGCTTGTAAGACAAATAATAATGGCTTTTCTATCAATCAGAGTGTCGGTACAGAGGACGAAGACTTCTCTCGGTTATTGTTTGCGATTCCATATCGTACTCTGTTTTTCCCTTCCCGTCGAAGCAAACACCGATTATCAGTGCAGCACTTAGGCAGCTTGTTGACCTACATCTTGTACCTCTTGTTACTTAGTAGATTGTTTTGTTTAACATTTAACCGAGGAAAAGTCGGGAAGACGCTAGTGATGATACTCTGCATAGGTGTGGGAAAACTTTGCTAAGGCAAATGGAATGCTAAAATATGAAATAATTTTTTAAAAACTATTATTTTTAAATCATTATTTAAAAATAGAATTGATGTAAGAATTTTTTTGTAGCTATCGTGTCTTTCGTAATTTAATAGCAAAGAATTTTTTTACATATTGGTGCAGTGACGCAAATTCCAAATTGACTATTGGAAATAGTATAATTTTATTTAATTGAGTGCACTTATATTTTTTTAATTCATCACTGATTTAATGTGATATGACTGTAACGGTATGCAAAACTCTCTAATAAAGCCTAATACTTTAAAATGTTTTTTTTTCATTTTTGTCACTAAATATTTTAAATTAATATTCCCTAAATAATACACAACTGCAGCTATCGTGTCTTTCGTAATTTAACAGAAAATGCATTTTTTTGCATACGGTTGCAGTGACACAAATATTAAATTGACTATTGAAAATTGCATACTATTTATTTAACTGAGTGCACTTATATATATATTTTAACTACTTGATTTAACGTGATATTACTATAAAGGTATGCAAAACTCTCTGTCTCTAATAAAGCCCAATAGTTTCAAATGATTATTCAACGGCCTGAATGACCGAGTGTCTAGCGCTCTGGCCCTCGGTGCCGCAGGTTTAGGGCTCGAATCTCGGCTGTGTCATAGATGTTTGTAATAATTCATAATCCACTTTAAGCCGTAGGTACCGGTCTCATACGATTGCAGAGCGTCTCGGAGCTACTACCTACGAGTGCTGCATCACAACAGAAGCTGCCCTCTTTCCCTTCAACTATGAGTCCATACGGATTTGTAGGCTTGGTCTAGATGTCTACCCAGTGCGATAAGAAACAACAACAACAGATTAACGGTGAATAAAATTTCCGAAGTAAGAAGTTGGCTTAAGTAAATATGCTTTTCACACCTTTCCAGTTTATTAAATAAAAGACAATCTTTCATTTTCTTTTTCGGCTGTTTTAACTAGGTTTCTAGATAACATGAAAATCCATCATTTCTTTAGAAATAAATACATTAAATAGTAATTTATTTTCATCAGAAAGTTTTCAATTTAATTATTTACAACAAAAAGAACATCTTATTAACTTTTAATGATGCTAACATTTCCACTCGATATTGATATCTTAAGCAACACAATTAACTCGCAGTGTTATATACACTGCAGAATCTAGCATGGAGAATTCATTGTTTGGAACTGGAAACTCTGCGGAAGTCGACAGTTAAGAAGGGCAATCTTTTGATGCTGCTCTTATTTTGTGTGTCTTGTTTGGCGCCTTCATTAAGAAGAGTGTAAACAGCTGTCAACAAGCTTCTTCCTTTCTGCGACAGAAACGGACTTCTATCTGAGAAGGTTCATCGCGTCTATTTTTCCTTCGATAAAAGATAGTGTCATTCCTATCTGGTTGACGGCTAGGTACAAAGTAAAACACATTTGGTCCACGGAAAGCAGCTGTGTTTACAACTGGCATGTATACACGCAATTTTCGAGCCGTTTTATGGAAGGGAACTTCGTTCAAGGTTCCAGATAAAGAAGGCACCGGTGCTGTGTTTGATTCGTCACACCAAAAGCGAAAGCTATTTTGAAACTTTCCATTTAGCTGGACAAACAGAAAAAGCTAATTACCGCTAAGAGATGGGTTTTTATGTGTGAGTGTGTGTATCAGCTTGATCAGTGGCATCCATAAATTATGATCTTGAAGGTTTTTCTTACAGAATTCATGGCTACTCAAACATTTTTTACTCTTTTCTCTTGCTTAAATGATTTAATAAATAATTTTGAAATGTTCCCAGATCTTAATACCATTTATATTCAAAAAGCGAAAGCATAGAACAATAGTATATAACACTGGAAGAGTTAAAATACGTGTCATTCACGTGATTTTTTTAAAAAGGTGTTATTGTGCATATTTTAAAAGGGTAAAAAAAAAAAAAAAAAAAAAAAAAAAAAAAAGATTTTTTCCACCAATTATTAAAATATCACGTCGTACAATGACAAAAAATCGGAATCTTGCATGGGTAGGAAATCAGGATTTTCATTCCTCATTGGCTGGTGTTCTATTACAAGACGTTTAGTACCCATCAAATTGTGACGAGGGACCAGTGTTGACTCACCAAAGTATTGTTCATATTATAAAAAGGATAAAAAAGTAGATTTTTCCACCAAATACTAAAATATCACGTCATAGAACGCCAGAAAATCGGAATCTTGCATGGGTAGGAAATCACGATTTTCGTTCCTCATTGGCTGGCGTTCTATTATGTGACAATTTAGTACCCATCTTTAGTTGATTTATGGGCAGTAGCAACATAAACGACCCAATATTGGTGAAAAAAAAAAAAAAAAAAAACTATAACACCACAAATATTTGATACATTCTAATTGCCTATTGCCGTAAATACACTATAATAAGTTTTCAAATTTATTTAATGAATTTATAAAGAGGACTCAATTTATTCCGAAAAAAGTGTCATTCTAAATATTTTTTTAAAATAAACTTTACTTCACTACGAAACATACTCTTACTTTCGAAATAACATTTAGTCAAAATGCGATAATATGGGACTATATAATATGCGATAATATTTTTCTAACAATTTTTCTAATTTTTCTTTTCTAACTCTAAGCAACAACAAAAATTATGGACACTTTCCCAAAATAGTTCAAATTTTCCTTCATTTGTCCTTTTAAGGAAAGTTATTTAGGACCCTTTCTAAATAAAGCCCTCGCGGGGACGGAACTGGAAACTCTGAATGACACAAGCCTCCTAAAAAAAAGAAAAAAAAACCCTACTATCTCATAACCCTTCCACGGTACCGAACCCACGATAAGAGCCATTTACACCGCTACCATGCACCCGGCACTCCAGCGAAACTAAACACGAGATTAAATTTACGGATGCATTTCAGGACGGACGGACATTTCTCAAAGAAGAAGTAAGTGCATCCTTGTTTTAGTTAGGACTTGTGTGTGTGTGTGTCTTTTTTCTTATCTCACACATACCCTTCCGGGCGGGCTGCTGTCTTTTTTTTTTTGTTTGGTTTGTTTGTTAAGGCACGATATTTTTCTCCTCTATTGTTTAATTTCTTTCGAAGGCCACTGCCATTGGGACTGTTAGACGTTGGTCTTTTGTCATAAGCGGGTTTTTTTTTTGCATTGTTATTGCTTTACATATTTCTGTTTTAATCTCTCGGAGACAGATGTAGCTGGCAGACGCCACTGTGTGTGGAACAGGACGTTAAACTGGAATTAGACGAAAGAGGATGACCACTGGGAAAATGTCAGACTGGTATTTTTATTCGAAATTTGGGTCACATTTAGTATTTTTATTTTTATTTATTTTTTTGGAGCTATCAAAAAATGGATGGTATTATGTGCGTTTGGTTGGATGGCAAGAAAAACGAATTAGGCGATTTAACAATTATTCAGCATCGATTTTAAATTGAATTTTTTTTGAATTATTTTTTTATTATAAAATTGCAAAAAGTCATTAACAGAACGATTAGTCATGCTTCGTGTGAGTGCATCTATTTGTTGTTGTTTATTTAATAGAATCATTCAACTTTTCTAAAAGTGGGTCAAATTACAAATATATTAACAGTACATTATCCCTCTGAAATATAGAAACTGCAAAAAAATTCAGAAACTGAAGGGATTTTTACAAATTAATCAAAATGCACATTTTTACTAAGCAATTTTTATTCAAACTATTTCCAATCATTAACAACCTCAAATTCTTAACAATAATTTTTAAAAAATCATTCAGGATTAAACAAACATTAGTGTCCTGATGGCTGATTAGCTAGCGCTCTGGCCTTTGGTGCTTCACGTTCGAATCCTGGCGGTGACGTTTGTGAGTGGTTCGAAATCCACTTTAAACTGTACGTCTCGGTCTGTTTAGCACTCGTGCGCACAAGATGCCAGTAGAGCGACAAACCAAACCAAACCTCGTTTTCTCGTTGGTACCATAAGCTTCAGATACGAATCCTGGCGGTGGCATGAATGTTTGTGAGTGGTTTGGAATCCACGTTAAACTATAGTCCCGGTCTAATTAGCCCAAAGTGTGAGCAAAATGACCGTAGAGCGACAAATCAAATCCAATCATTCCAAACTAATTTACATCATTAACAACATCAAATCCTTAATAATTTTTAACAAAAATCACTCCGGATTAACCAAGCATTAACAGCCTAATGTCCATTTAGCTAAAGTGCTTCACATTCGAATCCTGGAGGTGGCATGGATGTTTGCTAGCGGTTCAAAATCCACTTCAAACTGTGGGTCCCTGTCTAAATAGCCTAAAATGTGTACAAAATGTCTATTGAGCGACAAACCAACCCAAACTAACCAAGCATTAATTGAGCAATGCAGTCTAAATGAAATGTCACTTCATCAAGATACAAAACTCGAACGAGTGGAAACACAAAACCCACCAAATGAGATATCACCCGAGAGAAAGGCATTTCGAATTATTCCAACATAAATTATTTCCAGTGCGGGACTCCCCGCCTCCAACTCTTTCAACAAGTCCCCCCGGTCGGCAACATAAAAGGCATCTAGCTCCTTTTGGCAACTTTGTAGTGCCCTTTGTGGAAGCGAGAGCCCGCACAAAAATTTACGGTTTTCTGACACGGCTCCACTCTATCCATCACGGCGGGGGCCCCTCCCTTTTGTGCACCCCTTTTCAAGGAGCCCCTCAGTGTGTCAGATCAAGAGATCGTGGAAATTCAAGAGGGGACCGGACAAAGCCTTGACCACTGAGTTACAGTAACCTGTCAAGAGAAAATTGTTATTTGTGGAGGAAAAAGGCATTCGGACATCGTAAGGCAGAGTTTGCGGTATCGGTCAGGTATTGGAAAATCATTTAGTGCTCAAATACCAATGTGATGCTGAAGTTTACCAAATGATTAACCGTTATTTTGCTAAAATCGTTTCAGTTTCGTTAATAGGAATTTTTTTATACACTATTGTAAAGAAACACTGATACATTGATTTTCTCTCTATGTCTCTACAACAATTGTCTCTCGACACTTTTTACTGTACATGTCTTCCCATATAGAGAATCACAGAAATCTGGAAATAAATGAAACAATTATATCTGATGCCAATCGTTGAAATTATATTGTTGTTTTAAAATTTGATTATCATAATTTTGGGTTAGGACGAGGGACATTTTTTAGACTATATCATCCTTCAAACAGAAATCTTTTCTTTCTTGAAATGCCTACATTCTTAATACAGCATATCAAATATTAGAGGTAGACCTGTCTCTTGATAAAGTTGGCTTTCCAGTATTACATCGAATTTCTTCCATTTTGTGAACTGATTTAAACTTTTAAATCGTACTTTATAAGAAATATGTTGTCTATTCATGATACAAATGCATTTAGCGCGCTGAAGCCCTAAGATATTTTTAGTTTAAAAACGTTCATTAACTTTTGCATATTTAAGTCTTATTTTATACGTCTATATATATACTTGTGCAATTTTTAGGAACTGCAATCATTACCTTATTAGTGCCAAGTAAGGAATTTCCAACCTATAGATTTTTCATGCTTAATCTTTAGTACGGTCTTATTTCTTGGGTGTCAATCTCTTCGGACTTACTTATGAGAAGTAAATATATATATGTTGTTGTTGTTTCTTATCCCACTTGGCAAGCCAAGCCCACGAGCCCATATGGACTCATGATTGAAGGGGAAGGAAGCAGCTTCTGTTGTGATGGAGCACCCGTAGGTAGAAGCCTGACTTTTGCTCCGTGACGCTCTTACAGTCATAGAAGACCGGGACCTACGGCTTAAAGTGGATTCCGAACCACTACAAACATCCATGGCACCGCCGGGATTCGAACCCGAAACCTGTGGCACCGAGCGCCAGAGCGCTAGACACTCGGCCATTCAGGTCCCAAATTTGCCAACGGCACGCAGTGTTCCCAGGTGGTCACCCACCCAAGTACTGACCGCGCCCAATGATGCTTAACTTCGGTGATCTAACGAGAACCGGTATATTCAGCATGGTACGGCCGTTAAAAATATATATAAAATATATATATATTAAATTTCGGTATTAATTCATTTAAAAATCTTATTTTAAAAAGTGAGAGAGAGAAAGTGATAGAAAATTTACGGTAAAGAAAGAAAAAAAAAAAGAACTAATATATTCAAGGCTTGTTTTCAAAAGATGCACGAATTCTTTTTAACACAAAATGGAAGATAAATAAATATAAAAAAATAAATAATAAATAATCGTTCAAAATTTTATCTAGAAAAAAAGAGCAGAGTTATATCCTTGAATTTTATTTCGCTCTAAATATAGTTTTTAACTTTTCCCACTTTTTTTGGGGAAAGAAAAAAAATCATCTCCAAACAGTTCAATTTTTCGATCTTATCTAGATAAAAGTGACTCAAATAAGAGATAACGAAATAATCTTTATGATTTTTTTTTTTTTTTTTTAGTTTAGTCTTAATAACTATGTCATGTTTGGACGGGAAAACAAAATTTTTTAAGATTTGTTAACCAGATTGCAGAGTAAACTTAATAAAGCTGTCATTACAGAAGAAAAATAATCTCTCATGACGTTTTCTCACAACATTTCGATTTGTTTTCCTTTTTTTCTTCACTATTTTGTTGAGTTATTTCATAGAATTTGGCCATATTTTCTATTGTTTGGGATCTTAACTTTTTTTTTATGGCATTTTTTACTATTATTATGCACAGCATAATTCGTACTTTTCATTTCTAATTATGCTACATATGGAAAATAAAAAATGTATTTCAGATTGTCTCAGTAGCCACGACTGAGAGATAGTTTTTACGAGTCAGTCTAACAGTAATAAAAACTTGTTTGCAAAAATATTTTTAAGTTTGCATAAATAAATAAAAAAGCCTTGAATGACGCTGCAATAGATTAATAAATAAAACCCTCTGTTTTTTAAAAAAAAATGTATTGAAATTTTAATTTTTATAATTTTGTCATTTATTAAAATCAGAAGATATGTTTATGATTTTTTTTTGTTCTAATGCAGCTGGCAAACACTTAGACAATTGTCTCTGATGCCTTAAGGCAAGCACTATACCGACGTTACTCGCTTAGCACTTTGACGTTACTCACTTAGTTACACAGGCAGGTGCATGCAGTTTGAAGATAAGCTACGGACGCGGAGCACGGTTTAAAGTCAATTTCGAACCACTACAAACACCCATGGCATAGATGGGACTCGAACCCAAAACCTGTGGTACCGAGCACCAGAGCGCTAGCCACTCGGTGATTCAGGCCCCATATATTTAGGAATTGCCTGGCAAATATCAAATAAAGCATTTTCAGTTTTTGAAAAATTTTATTAGGAAAAAATAGAAAGTTTAAGTTTTGAAAATTGTAAAAGAAACTTTTCTTTTTGAAAAACTATTTATGAATAAAGATAATTTAGAAAGCGAAATATGGATAAGACTATTTAGTAAATTATTTGCCCGACTCGTGGCTCAGGGGCAACGTGCTCCGCTGGTGAGAATTAGGTTTGAGGTTCAATAAATTGGCGGTTTTGTAGACGCCGTTTCAAAAAACGAGGAATCTCGAAGGCTTTTGTGATGTTAATAAAATTGCCTCTCTAGTCAAACTACCTGGCGGGAGTTTTGCGGTTTTTTCCCCATAATATACGCATATGCGGGTAGTTCCCCCTAAAAAAATTCTCTTGAAGACACTGCCCTCCTTTCTTCAGGGTCACGGAGCCAAGTCAGACTTCTACCTACGGGTGCTCCATCACAATAGAATCTGCACCGCCCCTTTTTCCCACCTTCCATGAGAACACGGATTCATGCACTTGTTCTAGATGTTGCTGTCTTCCAAGTGGGATAAAATATTTGAAACAAATAAAAACTATACTAAAAAAAAAGAATACAATATGAATTTCAAGAAAATGAAACTTTGAAGCTATCATACTACCAGAGGAAAGAAAGTCACAAAATAAGGTTCAATAAAAAGTGACATAATAAGTCATAATAAATAATCGTAATAAATAATGAAATTTTCAACTGCATACCAAATAAAAGAGTGAATTCCGGAAAAAAAAAAAAAAAAAAAATTAGCAGTGAAAAAAATCATGAATTTCAGAATGAAAAAAAAAAAAAAAAAATTTGCATTGTAATTATTATAATTTTTAAATTATGCAGGAACACACACACGCATACATTTTTATATAGAGAGAGATTAACATCAAAACACATTTATAAATCAGACATTACAATTAAATAGCACATATTATAGATTTATCAAATAGCACATTTTCCTAAATAAAGCAATACAAAACAAGCCGTCAAATGAAAAAATGGAGGAAAAAGTACAACAATAAGAATTGTTGCAAAGGTGAGAGGATCAACACCTTACGCATTACATTTACATTTCACTTTCTACATCCAAGATTTTTCCTATAGACATGCCGATACCTTGAGGTGGGGGGAAAGAAAGAAAAGGTATAAAAAAAGAACATGGGGAATTTTAAAACTAACTACAGGATTGTCGACAAAGGGGAAAACGGATGGGATTGAGACGTTTATCCACGAGACGGTTCTAAAAAGAACTTGCGAGTTCCGCCTGTCCACTCGGTGGATGTCATCCATGTCAGAGTCTTCTGGACCCCCCATTCCCTCGAACGAAATGAGAGCGGGGAGGGGGGAATTCTTCTCCACCTAACTCCTTTCCCACCCCATTGTAGCAGAGTGTGTGTGTGTCTCCGTGACAGGTAGGTGGTATTTCACGTCCACGGGGTTGGGAAAGAAAAGGGCGGAATCTTCGGACAGGTTAACTAAGGTATAAAGTGGTTTTGTGCCTTTTTTTTCGAGGAAGTTCGTGATTTATAAAAACGAGGAATTTTTAGTTTGCGGCTTAAAAATTTTAAGCCACCTCGGTTGTGTGTGGAATCTTCGATTTTGATTCTAATGAGTTGCATGACATGAAATATTGCATAATTTTTGATTCTGAAATTACTAATAATTCCGATTGCACCAGAGTTCTGCATTGGCAAGTTTTTGTGTTCGAATGAAAGATATGATGAACCCTTGGGGACGGGGGAGGGTAGATAAGTGGAGGAGGGTACATCTTCGAATCCATTTCCGGTGTCCGTTGCAGTCACTGCTTTCAAAAAATGAGTAAACTTAATGATGATCGTGACAGCTTGTAAAAGATTTTTTGTTGTTGTTTCTTATCCCACTTGGCTAGCCAAGCCCACAAGCCCATATGGACTCATGATTGAAGGGGAAGGAAGCAGCTTCTGTTGTGATGGAGCACCCGTAGGTAGAAGCCTGACTTTTGCTCCGTGACGCTCTTACAGTCATAGAAGACCGGGACCTACGGCTTAAAGTGGATTCCGAACCACTACAAACATCCATGGCACCGCCGGGATTCGAACCCGAAACCTGTGGCACCGAGCGCCAGAGCGCTAGACACTCGGCCATTCAGGTCCCAAATTTGCCAACGGCACGCAGTGTTGTTCCCAGGTGGTCACCCACCCAAGTACTGACCGCGCCCAATGATGCTTAACTTCGGTGATCTAACGAGAACCGGTATATTCAGCATGGTACGGCCGTTGGACGTAAAAGATTTTTTGCATACGACATGCTACCCTTAAAAGTTCTCCCAGAAAGCAGTTTCTTCTCTTAATCGCCACTCGGTGGGCTTTTCGGGGGTATACATATGAGGAACGCCGATTTACAACAACAAAAGGATACAAACCTTTCATTTAGTAGATTGAGATATTGGTATATTTTTAGAGATAAACATTTCTTGGGCAAAAACAAATCTCCGGTTTTTTTTTTTTTCATATATAAAAAAATTATTATTATTTTTTTACAAAAGTTTATTATTAGATTTTCTTGATTAATCTAATAAAATAATAGAAGTAGATTTCCTTGTAAGTAAATATTAAAAGTCTATAAAAATTTAAAATTGCTGTACGTTCTTCATTCTTAAATGCTGATTAATAAAAAAAAAAAAAAAATAATAATTTGAAAGTTTCCAGGAAAAAAAAAAATTTATATAATAATTTTGCTGCTGATGATTATTTGAACATTTAATAAGAAATGACGAATACCCGGCTTGAATTCTTCAGAAAATTTAAACAAATGAGATAAACCTATTACCATATGATCATTAAATACGATATAACGATACATATTTATTTACTAAATTCTTACACTAATTAAATTTTTAACAGTGATAATTTAGAATTATAAAATGGTTTTTATAGTAAAAGATAGAGTTTTAATTGACGAATTAGAACTATAGAACTACAGTTACATGTTATATATTAATTTAAATTTCATGTAACATATTTAAATGAACTTCCTTTGAAAAGAGAGAGAAATATCCGAATGCTCGGTAGTATTAAGAAGTACTATACCTATTAAGCTGCGTCCAGTTTTGAAACATTTGTTGAAACCTGATTCAGTTCCAAAAAAATGTTACAGTTTGAGCATATAAAACAAATTTCTTTATATCCCTTTACCTGTGAACCTCCAGGTGTCTTTCAGAAGAAGATCGTAATCATTTGACGTGAGACACAAAAACCATGGCGAGCGGTAATTCTGCTGCCTTAAAAGCTGGCAAACGAAGCCTCATGTATTCAAATTTCCATCCAAACTGCAGCAAACCGATTTGTGATACGACGTTCACTTTCGCGCGTAAATATGGACACGACTTTAATAAAAGGGAAACCCGTTTCCATGCTCCTCGAAAGAGGATTACCTCCGAACCCCAAAAAAAAAGCATTTGCAAAACTGATTCGGCTTTCTATTTACTCGGAATACACACTCCATTCCTACAAAAGAAAGAAACATCATATTAACCCTACACGGTGTCCAGTTCCATCACGTCCGCCCTACCTCTCCTTGTACTACATACCTTTCTCTGAGGCAGGACAGGAGAAACACAATAAATAAAAAGGTAGAAGCTCCCGACCAATTCTACTCAACCTGTCAACCGAGTCAATTCCTGGAAAAGGTCGGTGGGAAGGAAGGGGGGCGTAGGAGTGGTGCACCCCTCCCTCGTGGCGGTACCTTTCGCCGGTACGCGACACACCTCATTACCCTGTGGCCATTCACAGACGGTGCGAAAAAGAGGTTCTCTCTCTTTTTTCCTATGTAACTGTAACCGTACCTTTTCCCTGACCATTATCATCAAGGAATGAGGGGGGAAGATCTATGGTTTTTGCCTTATACTACTGTGTCCAAAAGGTAAGAACAATTTTCAGCGTAAGAAAGATAGTTTAAAGAACCTTCCAGTTTGTCAATCGTATGGTATGTTTTCACTGAGACCAAATGCGTGTTGGTTTACCAAAACATGTTGTTGCAACTGTACGCTACAAGATATTGTACTGTTCGAATGCTAGTGGAGGGAGAAAAAAAAAAGGATCTATGATAATAAAGCACAACTTTATTAAAATAAACTATTTACTACTGTGTCCAAAAAGTAAGACCCATTTTCAATTTAAAATTCCGGGGGCTTATGGAATTTCAATTTATTTTTCCTGCTTAGGTTGCTGGCACTGTCCTTGACATCTGTGTGAAATTTGACGTCAAAATATTCATTAGTGCTTGAGTTACGCTTGGCTTTGTGAGACGCTAAAACTGATTCCGGCGATTTTTGAAATGTCTGAATTAATAGAGTAGAGAACTTGCATTCAATTTTGTTTGCGGAAAACGTATAGAATGTTGCAGAAGGCATTCGATGAGCACTCCTATATCGGAAAGAAATGTTTACAATTGCTATAAACAGTTCAAAGAAGGCAGAGAACGCGTTGAAGACAAAGAGCCCTCTACTCAACCATCCACCTTAACTGACGAAGCTCACGTCCAAAAAATTAATGATTTCATGCTCGCAAACCGTCAATTTACAATTAGAGATCTTGCTGCTGATGTTGGAATTTCAAAAGGATCTGTCAATTCAGTTTTGGTCCTCAAACGCGTCAAATCTCGATTGGTACCGAAAACACTGAATGCACCAGCTCACACTGCATTGATTCTTCGTGACTTTTTCGCCAAAAATGAGACCCATATCGTTCCACAACCACCATATTCAGACCGTGCGACTTCTGACTATCGCCTAAACTCAAAAGACCACTCCGGGGACACTGTTTTGAGTCGATTAAAGAGATTAAACGTGAATCGGTGCGCGCTTTAAAGGCCATTCCTGCCGATGACTTTTTAGCATGCATTGAGGATTGGAAAAAAAGTTGGCATAAGTGCATTGTTTCCAGAGGGGATTACTTTGAAGGCGATGAAATAAATTTGGAAAAAATAATTGGTCTTCCTTTTTGGGCACAGAAGTACATTATAGTCCGGAACTATAGTCCAGCCGCAAGATTCAGTCCAGTTAACAAGAAGAGAAAGAACAACGGCTAACGAGTCAGTGGAAAAATAATAAAATAAAAAATGTTAAGAAATAAAAGCCGTGTACATCCACTTTTGATGGAGAATAAAAGGACTATATATCATTTCAAGCATCAGTGGACACACTTTTCTATCACAGATGACGGGGAAAGGAGTAGATGGTTATATACCTTTGGCTTCTTTCTGTGGTATATAAGCAATTACCTACCTACTCTTGGTAGGTTTGCAAGAAGTCCATTAGTTAAACGATTTAAGCCGATCAATTTTTTTTTTTTTGGTTCGCTTTGAGAGAAAAAAAAGTTTTGGTAGGTTTTTCTTAATTGGATTTATGTCTGGATTTATTTTTTACGACATTTTATGTGGTGCCAGTAATGGTTTCCTTCCGAGAAGTTACTTACTAAAATCTTTAAAAGAGTGGAGTGGTTTATAAGACCATTTTTAAGAGGGTATTAATAAGTTTTAAATACAATTATTTCCGCCTTTTGCCTAAATGAGTACATATTAAAAGCGAGAATAATTATAAAAAAAAAAAAGATATTTCAACATTGTTTTTTTAATGTTGTTCTAAAGAGTGGAGTGGTTTATAAGATCATTTTTAAGAGGGTATTAACAAGTTTAAAATAAAATGAAATAAAAACAATCATTTCCATCTTTTGTTTAAGTGGAAATAATAAAGATGTTTAGCGAGAATAATATTTTTTTTATAAAGATATTTCAACATCGTTGTTTCTAATGTAGCTGTCAATACAGAAACAGTTAATTTTTATGCCATAAGCAAGGGCTGCAGCGCTGTTACTTACTAAAATCTTTAAAAGAGTGGAGTGGTTTATAAGACCATTTTTAAGAGGGTATTAATAAGTTTAAAATAAAATAAAATAAAAACAATCATTTCCATCTTTTGTTTAAATGGATACAATTTTCACATACACATTAAAAGCAAGAATATTTTTTTATAAAGATATTTAAACATTATTGTTCTAATGCAGCTGGCAATACAGTCAGTTAAGTCCTATGCTAAACAATGGCTGCACTGTTGTTACTCATTTAGCACTATCCAGGAGGCACATGTAGCTTAAAGATATGTTACGGACGCGAGTAACACTACCCCCACAACGCTCATATTAGACAGGGACCTACGGTTTAAAGTGAATTCCGAATCACTACAAATATTCATGGCACCACCGGGACTTGAACCCGACACCTGTGGTGCCGAGCTCCAGAGCGCTAGCTACTCGTCCATCAGGTCCCCAATTTTTTCTACTGTAGCTGGCAAACACTTCGACAGTTGTATTTGATGCCTTAAGGCAAGCGCTGCACCGACGTTATTCACTTAGCACTACCCAGAGGGTGCGTGTAGCTTGAAGATAAGCCACGGATGCGGAGTAACAATACCCCCGCAACGCTCTACGATCATATTAGACAGGGACCTACGGTTTAAAGTGGATTCCGAACCACTACAAACATCCATGGCACCGATGAGACTTGAACCTGAAGCCTATGGTACAGACGGCAGAGAGCTAGCTACTCGGTCATTAGGGTTCATATAACAGCATTTTATGAGAACATTGCACTTAAGTTTCATTTTCTCAGTTTTTTTTTTTTTTTTTTTTTTTTTGGATTCATCTAAAATTGGATTGTTATTTTTAAGCTTTTCAAATACATTTGATACTCGAAAATGATTGTGAAAACTGCGATCGTAAAAGTCAAAAAATAACTATGATCTTCCAGTATATCGTTCTTTCGGTACATCAAGTTAAAAAAAGACATGTTGAAAAACATAAATATAATTCTTCCTGGCATTTATCTATTTGTTTTTCCAAAAAATTTCAATTTAAAAGAAAGGGAAAAAAAAAAAAAACCGGCATATTTTTCTAAAGTGATGAAATAAAAATGAATAGTTTGTTTACCCGTTTTCACAGCGTCGTCAATGAAAAAACTAGTAGGAAGGCTAAACAAAGACCCATAAATTCTTGGCATCAAATGCAGGATAATTTTGGGCTCAATTTCACTCAAGAATTTTTAAATCTCATTCATAAATCGTGTCACATTCGAAAACAGCGGGTCTCAATTGCAGACAAAATGTTTGTATTATTGACAGATGAAACGGTATCAGTAGTCGCTTCTAATAAAAATGTAATTTATTGTTCATTTTTTTAGAGTAAAAAATATAACGTAAATTATAGAGAAGATATGAGAGAATTGTTATCCAATGTCTTCAATGGTTTTCGTAGTACAAAAGTTTCTATTTTTAAAAATTTTTTGAATACCCAAACGAGAAAATAATAAGCGAATAAAAGAACCCATTGAAATAAATGGGAAAATATAATAACCATTTTGCAGAGGATTCACAATAGCCGAATGGCAACAATATGAAAAAAAAAAAAAATACTATCGAAAGTGAAAACTGTTATTGTATAACTGTCTGTTTGGTCCTCGTGTGCGCAAGATGACCGCAGAGCGACAAACCAAACTTGATATTGTAAACTGTTATTGGATGAAAAGTCGTTCAATGTTTATTAAAAAATAAATAATAAATGAAATATAAATACCAAATAATACATAAAAGTATTCCACAATGGATTAGAATCCGAGAGCATTTTAAATTTCTAAATTTATATATTAAATGAAATTATGCCTGACTCGTGGCTCAGTGGCAGCGTGCGCCGCTGGTTAGCATTAAGGCTCGTGCTCACCAAGGCGACAAGATGCAAGCGACCAAAATTTGACCTCACCGCGGTCGCCTGAAACCGGTTTGCAGTTCGCCGCGTGGAGTAGCCCAACTTTCAACTTCAAGCGGTTTTTCACTATGCGTAATGCTATTTCTGACGTTTCGCTGTGAAGGGGTCGAAAAAATTTGGTCGTTTGCCTCTTGCATCTTCACGTCTCTCGCCTCGGTGGGAACGAGCCTTTAGGGCTAAGGTTCCGATGGTGGCAATGTTGTAGATACTGTTTCAATAAACGGGGAGTCTCTTATCTCTTGAGTCGGATTACCTGGTGCGAATTTTACGGGTTTTCTCCCGTAAGATACGCAAATGGGGTGGTTTTCCATAAAAGTTCTCCCGGAAGGCATTGCCCTCCTTCTTGAGCGACTCGCAGCCAAGTCAAACTTCTGCCTATACGTGATCCATTACAACAGAGAGCGGTCTGATGGCCAATTGACTAGCGCTCTGGCCTTTGGTAGCAATAAAAGATGTAAGGAAGTAACTGAATGAATTATACTCGTAATTAATTCGTCCTACTTGGTAATTATTAGTAGCATCATATCAGAAACTATTTCGTCATACTTGGCAATTAAATCTCAGTACCAACAGAAGCTGCCCACGCCTTCTATAATAACACATGGGTTGATGGATTTGGTCTAGATCAAGGGTCTCCAAACTTTCCAGCCTTAGGGCCATATTGTTTACTCCAGTAAGTACCAAGGCCTAAAATCGTTTTAATTTTCTACCATTATCTATAATTTCTAGTGTTTTAATGTGTTTTTTTATCCAAATTATTACAGCAACAATAAACTATTCGCTGTCGCGGGCCGGATTGACGACAATGGCGGGCCGAATTTGGCCCGCGGGCCGTAGTTTAGAGACCCTTGGTCTAGATGATGCTGTCGACAAGTGGGATAAGAAATACCAAACAAATGAAATTATAATAATAACTTATTATAATATATCCTGCAACTTTTTCTACCTTGAGGATACAAAAAGGTGAAGTGAAAAAAGCCCACCCAAACTTCATATAACAAATATCTCAATTTATTTTATGTAACTGAATAGCTTCATTGGAAAAGACGACAACAAAACCATTTAATGAATAAATAACCTCTAAATTAATCCCATGACTTCAGCGAAAATCAACCTGTTTGCAAAAGACTCCATTCGTAAAAAAAAAAAATTCCTGTACAAAACCGTGAGCAAAACGATAATTTCTTCCAACACCCCGGTACCCACGCATTACCTATATACCCAAGGGTAAAAAGGAATAAAATATTCCAAGTGGCGGGGTGGAAAAAGTAAACCTAGATTTCCGCAATGGCACGAGTAGGAAGAAAGAATGTTAAAAAATTGTTCTTAGCCAGAAAATCACGTATACCACAATGCAGGCATCCATCTCTTTGACTTAAGAAAAGCATATATGTATGTATATCAAAAGGTACACAGTTCTTCAGGGGCCAGGTATATATAACGTTCATCGTACTATTTCTTATCTTTCTTTAAATCATTGTAATAAAAATTGATACTAAGTAATTATATTAGATTAATCAAATTTAGTTTGGAGTAGATTAATAAATAGCATGTTGTTTGTAAAGGACTCGCGTTCGAAATGCGAATTCGGACCGGAAAATTTATGTCGTGAATGGGTAATATAAATATAAAGATAAATATGTTGACTTGGAAGGTTTAAATGGCGAATGTTTCAGGTAAAAGTGCACGCAATTTTTAAACAACAATAATTTATGGAATTTAAGCATTTAATAATAAATTTTGTGTTGTTTGTTAGGTAGGAGTAAAATGGGTTTTTTTTTTTTGTTTAATAAATAATTACCGAAAAATAAATAATATTTATTGATTGAATTCTGATTTGGTTAACAGTTCTATTTTTACTTAATCTTAATAAAAAAACAATTAAAATAATCTAGCGATACGATCGTTAAACGATCTAATAAAGACTTCTTCATTGGCGCAACAGCATGGCGGGACAGGTCATCTACTACTGGCAGATTTCGAGACAGGAGACGATTTTTTTTTTACAGGATAGAGGCATAGGGTTGTCAGCCCTGCGTTCAATGCTCTACGATCATATTCAACCCAGACCTAGACTTAAAGTGGATTCCGAACCACTACAAACATACATAGCACCGCCGGGACTCGAACCCGAAACATGTGGCACCGAGAGCCAGTCACTCGGCCATCAAGTCCCTAATGAAAGTCTAACATATTAAAATAATTCACAATTATTTAATTTGATAAGAAATTATTTTGTAAATTTGTTTATTCCTCAAAATAAAATATATATATATATATATATATTAAAATTTAATGAGTAAGTACTACACGAATAATATTATTTAAAACTAAAAATCATTTTAAATCGCAATAAAATTAGACATTAAAAAACATAATATTATAAATACTATAAATTCTACGCTTTATTTAGAAAATAATACACAATTAAGAAACCTTCATTAGTTAAGAAACAAATGAAACCAACATCATGTTTATAATTTTTTTTTTTTTTTTTTTTTTTTTAAATAAAGATATTGAAAAATTTCTTAAATTGCAAGCATTTTTCTTGTATGAATCTTCTACTATAATCTGCATTTGCAACATAACATGAAATTAAACTTAATCAACTAAAATGTTTAAAACTAACACTTAGCAAAAATTAATTTATGCGAAAGAATTCAATTTCATGCTTGAGTTGACTGCTATGTTTTATTATTCAACCATGCATAAATTATGCATTAAAAATTTTTTCCGCACATAAATTCGGTCAGATGAAAAATGAATGTCGTTAGGAAATCTTGTTTGTCTTTTATGTTAAAAAAAAAATGTTCAGTTTTGATAAGGAACGTTATGAATTCAGTCTGGAATAGGTAGATTTGGTTTGTTGCTCTACGGCCATTTTGTGCACACTTTAGGCTAATTATACTAGTACCTACAGTTTTAAGTGGATTCCGAACGACTAAGAAACACTCATGTCACAGTCAGGATTTGAACCTGAAACCTGTGGCACTAAAGTGAGTAGGTAGATTGGTTTGGCTTACATTGTCGTCCTACAGTCCTTTTTTGCACACTCAGTTGATAGCTAGACCAGGAATTACAATTTAACGTGGATTTCGAACTACTAACAAACACTCATACCACCGCCAGGATTCGAACCTAAAGCCTGTGGTGCTAAAGAGAGTACGTAGATTGGTTTGTCATTCTACGGCCATTTTATGCAAACTTTAGGCTAACTAGACCAGGGCTTATAGTTTAACGTGGATTCCGAATCGCTCACAAACATCCATGCAACCGCCAGGATTCGAACCTCAAGCCTGTAGTACTAAATAGAGTAGGTAAAATTGGTTTGGTTTGTTGCTCTACGTTTATTTTGTGCACACTTTAATCTAATTAGACCGGACCTACAGCTTAACGTGGATTCCGAACCACTCACAAACACCCATGTCCCCACCAGGATTCGAACCTGAAACCTGTGGTACTAAAGAGAGTGAATAGATTGGTTTGTTGCTATACGGTCATTTTGTGCACACTTTAGGCTAATTAGACCGGACCTACAGCTTAACGTGGGTTCCGAATCACTCACACACACCCATGTCCCCACCAGGATTCGAACCTGAAGCCTGTGATACTAAAGAGAGTAGGTAGATTGGTTAATCGCTCTACAGTCATTTGGGGCATACTTAGGCTAATTAGATAGGGCCTTACAGTTTAACGTGGATTCCGAATTATTAACCAACACCCATGCCACCATCAGGATTCGAACCTGAAGCCTGTGGTACTAAAGAGAGTAGGTAGATTAGTTTGGTTTGGTTTGTCGCTCTATGGTCATTTTGCGCACACTTTAGGCTAATTAGATAGGGACCTACAGTTTAAAGTAGTAGGTAGAAGTATGACAAGTCACTATATTAATTTTTTTATATGCATTTGAAGTTTAAAAGAAAACAACTCCAATGAAAATAACCAGTGATTATTAAATCTGAGTCCGTTAATGAGTTAAGCTGATTTCTTTGACACTTACTAAATAGCAATTTGTGACGGACCCCCCCTCATTTTTTTTTCTGACTAAATCGAGGTCAAGATTTGGATGGAAAAGTAACCAAATGATTTTAACTATTGTTTCCCCTCTTTTATTAGATTTGTCTCACTTCGTGGTCGCTTCCCTCTTTCACGCACACACACACAAAGTTGAACAAAATTATACACGATTATTTGCTGCTCGTGAAAAGCAATCCAGATGACTTTGCATAAATAGTAGGAAAGGTTAAAGGATAAATTTTTGTGACAAATTCAAGACGCACCTGCTCTGAAAGGGATGACGTACTGAATAGCGAACAATGTTTCCTGTTTTTTTTTATCTCCTATTTTTTTTATGTTGTTGTTAAATATCGGTGAGTCTCGTGTTGTAATTAGGTATGCCGCAAACAGTCAAACAACAGGTGATAATAACAGGACATTGCCTTACTGGAGATTTTTAGATATAACTGACCCGTATTCGCACGATGTATGGGAGAAAACCCAGTAAATTCCCACCAGACAGTTTGGTTATTGATGCTTTAGATATGTTGTCACAATCGTCATCAAGTCTCCTGGTTTTTTTTTAAATAGTTATTCTACTGAATGTCGAGGTAAAAATATTGGTGGAAAACGAGTTGAATTTCCAAACAGAGAAAGTTAATTCAAAAACCATTTCTTTGTTGAGAATAAGATAATTCTATAAATAAGATAGTCCTCACAATTAACACAATAGGTGGAAGATTTCGTTCTACTGTCTTTTTTTCCACACTCTGACTAATTAAACCAGGATCTACAGTTTAACGTGGATTCCGAACCCCTATCAAACACTCATACCACTACCAGGATTCAAACCTGAAGCCTGTGGTATCAAAGGCCAGAGGTGATATGGTGTAATGTAGTAGTAGTGGTGGTATATATAAACTTATAATTTAATATGAGACAATTTTCTAACTATTCATACCGGGCTCATGAAATTTATTGTTAAATTAATTATTTATTGTTAAATTGTTTGCACATCAAATCAATATTATTTAAAGATTAGATGGATATAAAAATATATTTTTATTTTACAGAACATATATTTCATACATAAAGTAACTTTGCTCATCGTTCTATAATGAAATTTTTAAGAGGGATTATAAATTTAAATCAACATCAATAAAAAAAAAACATACATGTAAAATTACACGAAATTAAAAAAATACTTTTAAAAATATGAACCATATTAATAGCATTACCTCGTGCAAAATTTTTCACGAACAGTTTCACAGAAACCTATTGTACAAACAGCATAGGCAAAAAAATATTTCAGAGAAAAAGAAAAAAAAAATTTTTTTTTTTAATTTTTCCGCAATTCCTCACAAACACCTCAAATAACACGTCTACCTTCTCAACAAACACTGTTGAACAAACACCTTCAAAATAACAACAACAACAACAATAACAAAAAATCATTTCAATTTGCAAAGTCCAATAAAAAAAATAAAAAAAATCATTTTATTATATTAATCCACTTCTTTTTGCATTTTTTTGTCACCTTTCACCAAAAAAAGAACCAGACTTCTACACCACTAAATAATAATAAAGAACTTGAAATAATAATATGAAAAAAATAAATAAATAAATAAATAAAATCGTCTTACTACTTTGGGGTAGGGGGGTGGAGAGAGAACGGCGGTTTTCAAAAGATCCCGGTTCCGGGATCTCTTTCAGACGATTAAAGTAATGACAGGAATTTCGTTCCCGCCGAAAGGAAATCGTGAGTCTGCACCTTGTCAACCACCCCTAAATGATACTTATTAATACCCCTAAAGAGCACGGCTGCAATCAATACGAGAAGCGATTGCTCTTCGCTTTTAATCAGGCAGTTCGTTTTTTGTAATGTATTATTCTACGCATAACGGAGAGTATTGCACGATTTCTCTTAAGTCATATTTTTTAAAAAGTGAGTGATATTTACCGTAATAGGTCGTTTTAACACGACCAGTTTATATTTTTATTAAGTTAAATGGAGAGATTTTTTAAAAGTAGAATTTTTTTTTTCCAATGCAGCTGGCAAACAGACATGGACGTCCTAGATGCCTTAAGGCAAGTGCTGCACAGACGTTACTCACTTTGCATTACGCAGGGGGCGCGTGTAACTTGAAGATAAGCCACGGACGTGGAGTAACAATGCCCCCGCAACGCTCTACGATCATATTAGACCGGGACCTACGGTTTAACGTGGATTCCGAACCACTACACACATCCATGGCACCGCCGGGACTCGAACCCGAAACCTGTGGTACCGAGCGCCAGAGCGCTAGCCACTTAACCATTCAGGCCCTTTAAAAGTAGAATAAAACAAGTAATATAAAACTTTTTTTTAAAGTCAGTTCCTACTTTTTTTTCACTTTATTGCAGAAAAGTCCTTTACAAATAATTTTCATTCATTTTTTTAAGTTTATCTGGTGCCATCTATTGGTAGATACATGCAACTTAAATCTAAAAAAAAAAAACTAAAATTAATTAATTAAATTTAATTACTGAATTAATATTTCAAAAGAAACTGTATTAACATCCAGTGTCATCCACTACAAGTTAAAAAAAAAAATGGATTTTGAACTGGAGGGGATGAATAAAAAGTATTTTATGAACGATTTAAAATTTGAACAAGATATATATATATTTTATATTTTTATTAAGTTAAATGAAGAGATTTTTTAAAGTAGAATAAAAAAAAAAAAAAAAATATGCCACATTTTTAAAAAGAAAAACATTAAAAAAAAACAAATGACAAAACATCCATATCCATAACACGTACCTGTTGTCGAATGCGTATTTGTCTCAAATCGTCTAGTCGTATGCTTATTTCTGTCAATGAGTTTAGTTTTATAAGTATCTGCATCACTGCATCTAGTCGTATGCGTTAATTACATTTCAGTTATGTAATTTGTGGGCTATTTTCGTCGCATCCATTTCATATATGCAATTAACAATATAACGAACGGCGTATGAGAGTAAAGCACATTTAAAATTATAACGTAACATTTATGTCACCATTTTCTCACAATTAATTTCGCAAGGACTTTTTTTGCAAGTTCGCATGCATTTTTGTCTCAAAACATTTAGTCGTGTGCGTATTCGCGTCAATGCGTCTAGTCGTATGAGCTAGTACATTTCAGTCATGTAATTTGTGGTTTTTTTCGTCGCATATATATATACATATATATGTATTTGTATTTTATCATTTAGTATATATATATTTTCATTTTTTAGCGAGCGAATGCATTGCTGTATCAAAATAAGCAATTAACCATATAAGAAAAAGCATACTAGAGTAAAGCACATTTAAAATCATAATATTTATGTCACTGTTTTCTCATAATTAATTTAATTTCGCGAAAAAGTTTTTTTGCAGGTCTCATGCGTATTCGTGTCAATGCGTCTAGTCGTATGAGCTAATTACATTTCAGTCATTTAATTTGTGGCCTTTTTTTAGTTGCATTCATTTCATATTTAATATTTTTTACATCATATACATATAAAGCAAAAATATATATAAAAATGCACTGCAGTACCAAAATCTTCAATTAAACATTTAACGAAAAGCGTATGAGAGTAAAGCACATTTGGAATAATAACAATTATGTCATCGTTTTCTCACAATTAATTTCACGAGAACTTTTTTTTGCAGGTTCGCATGCATTTTTGTCTGAAAACGTCTAGTCGTATGCGTATTTGTGTCGTTGCATCTAATGGTATGCGTTAATTACATTTCAGTTAAGTAATTTGTGGGATTTTTTCGTCGCATCTATTTCGTAATTAATATTTTTTTGCATTTTATCATTCTATACATATGTATATATTCATTTTTATCGAGCGCATGCACTGCTGTTTCAAAATATGCAATTAATCATATAACGAAAATCGTACGAGAGTAAATCACATTCAGAATCATAACATTTATAACACTACTTTCTCACAATTGCTAAAGAACTTTTTTTACAGGCCCACATGCATATTTGTTTCAAAGCGTCTAGTCGTATGCGTATTTGTGCCGATGTGTCTAGTCGTATGCGTATTTGTGCCGATGTGTCTAGTCGTATGCGTTAATTATATTTCAAGCAATTTGTGATCTATTATCTATCTTTAATATTTTTTGCATTATATAATATATATATATATATATATATATAATTTTTACAGATTAGCATATGTATGTGTATCAATGCATCTAGTCTATGCGTTAATTGCATTTATGTAATTTTTGGGCTTTTTTGTCGCATTTATTTCATGTTTAATATTTTTTTGGCATTTTATCACTATATATATATTTTCATTTTTAGCGAGCGAATGCATTGCTGTATTAAAATAACGAAAATCGTACGAGAGTAAAACGCATTCAGAATTATAACATTTATGTCACTGTTTTCTCACAATTAATTTCACAATTTCGCAAGACCTTTTTTTTTTTTTTTTTTTTTTTTTTTTTTTTTTTTTTTTTTTTTTGTGTAGAATGCGTCCGTTGCACAACCTCGCTGCAGTGCGTCGGAATGAAACACGTTTTTTTCAAGCATGCGGTATCCGCAAATGTGCAATAAACGACAAGCTGCTATCGAATAAAAAGTGTGAAGTGCACGTCCAATTACTTAGGAATCCCGGATGATATCAGAGGAGCACTCACACAAAACTCACATAAAGTTCTGGCCAGACTGATAAACTCCCTGAGAAATAAATAAATAGAAAAAAAAAGTAACTTGGAAATGTTCTTTCGAACAATTTGAGGGAAAAGAAAATGACCCAAGTGCACGTTTAGATATACATATTTTTTTTCTCTTACTATTGGACATTTTTTTTTTTTTTTTTTTGCATATCAATGCTCATAGAAGTAGTGAAATTTTTGGAATTTTTTTTTCTGTGAGAATAGGAGACTATCGAAAAAACTCTTTGTTATCAATGCAAATATTTTCGGAATGTTACGTGCTACGGATAAACGTAACGACACGCTGTTCACTGTCTATGTTTTTGTATTACATCGTAGGAAGATTTCCGTATCTTTTAATATAACATTTAAACTTTATTCAACTTTGAGAAAGATTTAAAAAAAAATTCAAATCCTGTGAATATATTGCGTTTATTTTATTTATTTATTATTATTTTTTTTTTTGCAATTACAATATAAATTATACAAAAGTTTTATAGACTAATAGCTTGCTGTTAGAGATGATGGCCTGGTGATTATCGCTCTGGCGCTCGGTACCACAGACTTCAGGTTCGAATCCTGACGGTGATATGGATGTTTGTGAGAGGTTCGGAATCCACGTTAAACTGTAGGTCCCCATCTAATTAGTCCCCGCATGTGCAAAAAATGATCTTAGAGCGCAAACCAAACTAAACCCAGAGGTGATAAGAATGTTTGTAATGGTTCGGAATCCTGGTCTAATATGACTGTAGAGCGTTGAGCTGACAACCCGTAAAATGAAGACATCTCCTGTCTCGAAATCCGGCAGTAAGCAGACGGCCATGAGGCTGTTGCGCCATTGAAGAAGACTTTGGTCGCGTAGGTAAAAGATATAGGATTAAAAAAATTAATATTTTCATTTTTTGTAAAAGAAAAATGCTTGTGATAAAGAATATTACATTTTTTTCTAATTAGCTTTTACTGGATTATTAACTAATTGTTTCTTAAGAATTTGTTTAATAATTTAACAGGGGCAACATTACTTTTGTTGGTCAGCGGAATAAATCTGAGCGTACTTCCTTCCGAGAGAACTTGCACCTTACCTATTTTTCACTCTCGTGCATAATTAGAGAAAAACTAAATTCAACCCTGTTACGAAAGTGAACAATACAAAGACTGCATCGTGAGCCACCGACGAGAAACGAATTCTTGTCTTGTTATACTCATATACAACGCCCTGCCCCTATGTTACGAGTGAACTGTGCTTGGTATGTTAAATACTATAATTTAAACGTAATATCCACAATTTTATCAAAATATATTCTTAAAATTTCTAGGTTTGAAAATGCAGCCTTTTTTAAAAAAAAAAAATCTGAACCTATAATATCAAAAATAACCTGTATTTATTTTAATAATAAGATATTAAAATAAAATACCAGTTATTCCTCTATTTTTATTTGAAATTTGTGAGACATTGCACAGAACAGTATTTCTTTTTTTTAAAAAACAATTCCCATGTACGAAGCCATGCAACTTTTCCTCAAAAGTGCCAAACAGTGCCAACTTTTCGTACATTCCTATAAATTATCAGCCAAGAGTAGCACATTCTTTTAAAGAGACAATAAATTGTTTAGTTTCAAAATACCATACACAGATGACAACGATACAAAAGGCAGACAGGTTAGACAAAGATTTTGATGGACTGAACTGACTGATTTTAGGGGGTAGGGGGTAGGGATGGTTTCTCACACAATAGATAAAGTGAACAGAAAGGACGAAAATTTCGTAAGTCAGAAGAAATTCTAGTGACAAAGGTTTCTAGATGGTATCTTTCCATGAAGAATGTTTGGACTTCGGTAGTAAAACCAGTAAAAGGTACAATTTATCGTCCAAAAAGGATGTGCAAAAAGAGTCAGACAAATGGTTGGCAAAAGTGGAATCCTTCCTCAAGTGAGGCAACGTTTGGCTGTTCCTAAAGGTACATACATCAGTTAACAATAAGGTTGAAATTTAGAAATTTCTTCTCAAGGGTCACAAATCAATAGAAAGAGTTGTTAAATTTGACATCGTAGTTATTAGCTTGGGTGGATGAAAATAAGGGTTCTTACCACACTTTGTAGACCAAAAATCGTTAAATCATTTTATGGCAATGAAAAGATTCTTTTGGACTTTTTAAATATATAGCTTTGGCATTAGCCTTAGCATTGGCCTTAGAGAAAATCATTTATTGCATCCAAGAAATATTAGAAGTATATTTCAATTGTGTGAAAAAGAAATATGTTTATAAATATCAATTATATATAAAATTGCTTATATATAAAATTTAATGAAGAACTTTTTAACATAAAATGATTTTTTCATTCATTACTTTAATTAAATAATTGCTTGATTAGTATTTTATATTGTTTAAAAAATTATATAAAAGAGGACACTATACTGTCCCAAAACAAGACGAAAAAAAATATAAATTAGTTAATTAAAATTTGTTAATTATTAACATAATTTTAGCTTATATCAAACGCAATTATATGATGGCTGTTCCTACATCAGTTAACAATAAGTGTGAATTTAGAAATTTCTTCCTATTGGTCACAAATCGATAAAGAGTTGTTAAATTTGACATCGTAGTTATTAGTTTGTGTGGATGATAATAAGGGTTCTTACCACACTTTGTAGACCAAAAATCGTTAAATCATTTCGTGGCAATAAAAAAGATTCATTTGGAACTTCTTAAATATCTTAGCAACGGCGTTAGAGGAAATCATTTATTGACTTCGAGTAATATTTAAAAGTAGTATTACAACTGAAAAGTGCGATTAAAAAATATGTTTACAATATCAAAATTTATTGAAGAATTTTTGAACATAAGATAATTTTTTCATTCATTATTTTAATTAAATAATTAATTGTTTACTTAAATTTCATATTGTTTAAAAATGGTATAAAAGATGACACTATACTGTCACAAAACAATAAGACAGATATATACACTCAAGAGCCAAAACATTATGACCACCCCTACATTTTGCAATGAACTCGCCTGGATGACTTGGAAGGCACGTGATCAGGTGGAAGTGGTATTTAACTGGTATTAATCCATGCCAAGGCGGGTTGAAGCTGTGTTGCGCGCCAAAGGTGGGCCAACTCGTTATTGACAGGTGGTCATGTTTTGGCTCTTGAGTGTGTTTATAGATATATATATATATATATCTATACACACTATTAAAAATTCTTAATTAGCTGATATATATATATATATATATATATATATATATATCAGCTAATTAAAAATTTTTAATTAATAACATAATTTTAGCTTATATCAGACGCAATTATACGATCTTAATTACAAACAACTATTTATTTTTTTTCAATTATTACTTTTTATATCTTTGATATATATAATTCGCCTTTTTTAATTAAAAATTAAATTAGCAAGGTTGCTAAAAAATGTTGCAGCAAATTCTTGACAAAAATGGATTTTACAAATATGAGTTAAAACCGTAAAAAGTTAAAAATTTTTATGAATTAACATTTACTAAAGACAGTTTTTAATAACACAATTATGCAAATTTTATAGAAAATAAATATTCCAATTAAACAAGAAATATCAATTATATTAATCGTCTAATGCGCAACTAATAATATCTTAGGGAAAAAAAATTTCCCCCCTTTTTTTTTCATAAAGGAAAAAAAGTTTGCTATATTACATTTGATAAAAAGGAAAACAGAATTCTAGTTAATCGTGCCATGGCGAGTTTTTAATAGACAAAAAAGAGTGATTGATTCATTTATGTGAATCAATTTAATGAACCAGAAAAATAATAAATGTATATATATAACAAGTATATCCTACGTGTGGTCGCTGACATTAATGATAAATTATAAAAGAAAAGATTCGTTCAGGCAAGCACGTTTAAGACAAACTGTTTATTATTATTATTCGTTTTATCCCGTTACGAGTTCGAGTTCGTTACGAGTAACGTTTGAGTTCACGCTACGTTTTTTTTTTTTTTTTTTTTACGAGTGCGAGTTCGTTTTTTTTTCCCCCTCTGATATTAATGTGATTTTCAAAAAGGATACATAGCTGTAAATATCCCCGGAAATCACAATTAATTCCACAATAAATTTAATTTTTTTTAATGTTTAAAATTTTAATTAAAAAAAAATTAGATTTATGGTAGAAGAGATTACATATGTTTCAATCAATACGTACTAGAAATCAACTATGCGAAATATACGAAAATAAAATTATCATGCCGATACAAAAATACAATGAATATATAGATATGAATGTATAGATGAATGCTTAGAATGTATAAATATAGAATGAATATATAGATATTATATGTAATAAATGCATGAATTAATTAGATAGTGGTGTTAGATTACACCTTGTTAGATTTACGGTAGACGAGATTACATATGTTTCAATAAATACATATTAGAAATCAAACATGCGAAATATAAAAAAATTAAATTATTATCCCCTCACAGAAATACATTGATATTAATTGTGAAACTATAAAATCAAGTGTAATAAATGCATGAATTTAGCTCCAAGTTTTGGAGGCAGAACTCACTGCAATTAATTAGATAGTGACGTTAGATTGCACCTTGTTAGATTTATGGTAGAAGAAATTACATATGTTTCAATACATGCATATTAAAAATCAAATCTGTGAAATGTACGAACATTAAATTACTATGTCATCACAAAAATATAATTGATATTATATGTAATGAATGCATGAAATTTCCCTTGCACAAATTTAGCTCCACTTTTTAGAAGACGGACGTTAGTGGAAGCCGGACTCGTTACAATGTGATTCCCTAACCACCACCGTGCCAGTTTACCTGCACAGATAGGTCGATAGAGACTGGTTATGAATGGATTTCGAGCCTAATTACGGAGTTCGAAGGTCCCTGCAGGCAGGTTGAAGCTCCCTCTGAAACAGGGGGAGGGGCTGAGGGGGCAAGGGGGGAATATTAGTTGGAAAGAAGTCACAAAGAAAAGGGGTCAAGAAATAAGGGTTTAACCTTGGGACAGCTGGAAGGAAATGCCACACCTGATGCTGCTTCACGAAGGAATTTCACTTTCGCACCAAAAAGTTAAAAAGTGGTTGCTTCAACTTTAACTATCAAGTCGGTTGATGGTTAAAGCTTTTGACTTTGGTTGCGAGCAGTGTAAAGTTTCCACGCGTTATCTATCCTTGGGCTTGATGTTCATGAACTGTGCTGTACTGATTCATAAAGAACCGCTTGCTTAAAATATCTTTTTATTAAATTAGAGAAGTGAAAAAACGTGCTGTTATTGTAAATTTTTATTCAATATTATTCATTGAGTTGTGAAAATAAAACTTAATTTATGCAATGTTTCATGCATATTAACATAGAAAGATAAATTAATAATAAATAAATACAATAAAAGAATTAAAAAAATAAATGTTAAACTAAAATAATACATCATCTAATATTCAAAACTGTTTATAAAAAATGCAATGGACTTTCTTTAAAAAAAATTGCTGTACAATCCACAAAATTTATATTTTGTGGATTGTATAGCCATTTTTTATATAAAATACAATTGAAAAATCTCTCTAACACAACAGTAAAATAATAAATAAAAGTTTATATATTTCTATGTATTGGCTATATGTATAGCCAATACATAGAAATACGGAGAAATAAATTAGGGTGACTTTAATTTTTTCACAATGTTAGTAACATATCTTCCAGATGTTAAAATAAAATTTCAATACGTCTAAAGTTACTACACTGACTGATACCATAGAAATAGGAGCTCCATGAGGAAGCTCGATTTTTTTTATGTGCTGCTAAACTGTGTTGTATAATAAGCCATTTCTATCACACGTTGGCCATATTTACGCAGGTTGGCAAATAGCGAGAACCGAACATTTGAGTACATAAAAGCGAAACATGGGAAACATGAGACCTACTTTCACCTACAGCTAAAATATATACTACACACACACAAGAATATCTGACATTCCTTCCAAAAGATCAATGCCCTAATGAGCGAGTCCATGATCAGCGAATCTCTAATCGGAAAACTGCATTGAAATTTCGCATCAATCTCATGACAAAGTGAAACAGGTGGCGTGTGTGCATCCCTGCTTGATGGTTCACATCTGTGCGTGCGACTGAAAACCGCTTACCACCGTGTTTACTGTTCAGGAAATCACGATTTATTGACACCCAATAGCCATTTTTTATTTTTTTTCGTGTCCCTTTTGCTTTTTTTTCTTTTTAATTATTTCTCCCATCGAGCAAAAGCGTAGAAGTTCGGTCGGCCTACATATTTACCACACGTAGGAAAATTAATGGGGACTCCTGACACGAACTCGGGTTAACGAGTTCGGACCTTGGACCCTGGTCTGGTCGGGATTATTCCTTTCATCTCGTTCCATTTAAAACCGATTTTTTGTTGACCTTTTCTGGATCGACAATTGTCTCTTCGTACCGAAATTTAGTGGGTTTATTATTTTTTTTAATTACTTCGAATTGAAAAGATGCGTGTTTTTCCAAAATGCATTAAAAAAAAAAAATTGGATCAAATTACGTATAAAAAAATCATTATTTGCAAAGAAAATGAAAAATCTATTAAATATCATTCACATACAAGAACGTAATATTTATAAAAAAAAAGTTATTGAAATTTTATAAACACTATTCTAAGATTCTTCCTTCTTATTCCAAACAAAAAAAAATGAATAATTATTCTAATATTAAATAATTTTTATAATAATTATTCTAATAATAAATATAATTAAGTCAATTAAATAATAATTGACATGAATTTAGTTATTTAATATTATATATTTAATTATAAATCAAATATTTAATTATATTTATTATAATTAATATAATAGTTATTAATTACATATTTGTAATAATTAATTTTAGTTATTTATTATTACTATTATATTACTTAATATTTCATTAATATTTATCAGAGAAAGACTACATGTAACAAATAATTTATGCACTTTTATGTCTCACTTATAAAGAGAAAAATGAACAAATAGCATCCAATGTAAAATAAATTATAAAGCAGTATGAATTTAACTTAAGCTAAAAAATAAATAATTCTAACCTTAACAACGATTGCATGTATTTTATTTAAAAAAAATGCAAAATGAACAGATAATCTGACTAGTTAAAATCATGAAATTTTATGAATACGACAATAATAAAAATTTATTGCAATAAAAAAAAAAATAATTATATGTCATATAAATCATAAAGCAGTACGAAATCAACTGACGTTAAAAAATAAATAATTCGAACTTCAACAACAATTGCATGTATTTATGTAAAACAAGGAAGAAGCAAATTAAAAAGGTAATCTGACTAGTTAAAATCATAAAATTCTATGAATTCTATAATAATAAGAATTTATTGCAACAAAAAAAAATCGCTTTCACAAATAACGGCTTACTAGGAAATAAGTTTAGAGCACATGCACTTAACAACATAATCCAAATAGTTTACCTGACGGAGTTATCTATTAAAAAATCCATGTCCTTATTTATTTGAAGTTTCCTAAGCCACAACGCACTAGAAATGTGCACAAAATCCCTTACAAACGCGTCAATCAATTATTTACCACTAACTCCTTGCTATTTCGAAGAAACCTTCTATATACCACAGCTGCAAAAAAAAGTTCACACACTGCACTACAGTCGTTTAATCTTAGTCAAGTCGAATTATGTTCAAGTTTAGTGATTTTTGGTAACTTCTAAGCCTCCATGCACATGTGAGGATTGTACACAAAAATTTCTTAAGAGCACAAAAGAACAAAGTCATTCCCATCCTTTAGCCGTGCAGCAATTCTAGAAAGGGGGGGAGGGACCCTTAAGTCAGTAGGTAAGTCAACTATCTTGTCTATTACAATAGCAGGGTCGTCAAATACCTTCGCGTTCGTTTTCATTGGACAAACCCTACTAAGTTAAAGATAAGCCATAAGTCATCTTATGGTGTTAGAATAGAATACCAAAGGTGTGAATAAGATGGAACATGGCTTTTCTCACGCTATTTTGACCAATAGGTTTAAAAGGAATTTGAGAGATCAAACTGGAGATAGAAGGTTCTAGTTTAAAGAATCTCATGGAATAATGTTTCGTACGACTTTTGAATCTATCTCTCTATATATTTTAAGTATTAAAAGATTATTCAAATATTTTTATTCGAATTTTCATTCGATTATTTTCAAATATTCTTATTTATCGTTCATTTTTTACAATTCGAACGTTAAAGACTTTTTTTTTGTATGAAATCGGAAAATTTAGACAGTATCTTAAAAATATCTCACGGAAAATTACATATAAATGAAAAAATGTGAGAAAAAAATAATAAATTCCAGACAGCGACATACAAAATGTGCTATTTAAAAATGTAGAAAATTAGAAATAAAAACAATTAACACAACAAAAAAGACAACGATCTATTTTTTAATAAAAAAAATAAGAAGATATAAAGCGACAGTCAACAAATAATGATTTTTCTACTAAATACTTTTTAAATTTTCTGAAACTTTTTTTTTCCGTATCAAAATTCAAAAAATTTTTGCGATCTATAACAAAATTTTGAAGTCAGCAAGCTGAGAGCATTTTAAATGCTATTAAAACTAATGATATCGATTAGCATAATTCTGAAGTACAATTATTGCGTACTGAATAATTATTTAATGGCTATTATTTTTTTAATTTAGAAAATATTACAAATGTTTTATATATATACATCCTAAAAATAATCACATTAAAATTTTGAACAATTCAATATTTAAAAATAATTATACATTCCTTACTTCAAATATAGAACAAATTTATGTCTACATATATCTTTTTAAATTCTAATATCTAGCTATCTCTTACGTTTTAAATATTACCGCATGCATAATTTTACTCCAGAATTTAAATGTCGAACATAAATATTTAAATTTATTAATTCAAATATTTATAATTTAAAATATTTTTTCAACTATATTGACGGAATAATTTTCTCATTACTTTCTCCTGAAATTCTATTTTGTGAAACTTTTTTAATTATTCTGTAAATGATATTTAATATATTTAAGAAATTAAACATTTATTCATATTAATATTTAAATTTCATTTCAGAAAAACAATGCACTTAAGTAGTTGATAATTACACTATTCCCAAATATTTTAACGACTACAATATTCTTCTGTATTTAATGACTATAATATTTTTCAATATCTAATTACTACAATATTTTTCAGAATTTAATGACTATTATATTCTCAAATATTTAATGAATACAATATTCTTCAATATTTAATGACTATAATATTCTTCAGTACTTAATGACTACAGTAGTCTTTAATGTTTAATGACTACAATATTCTTTCAATATTTAATGACTGCAATATTCTTCAATATTTATTGACTATAATATTCTTTAGTATTTAACGAATATAATATTCTTCAGTATTTAACGACTATAATATTCTTCAATATTTAATGATCATAACATTCTACAATACTTAATGAAATATGACAGGGGAAAAATGTACGTTAACAATATTCTTCAATATTGAATGACTACAATATGCCCAAATATTTAATGACTATAATATTTTTCAATATTTAATGACTAAAATATTTTTCAATATTTAATAACTACCAATATTCTTCAATATTTAATAAGTATAATATTCTTCAATATTTAATTATAACAACAACATTCTTCAATATTTAATGACCATAACATTCTACAATATTTAATAATGAAATATGACATGCAATATACAAGAAAAAAAATAGAAAATGATTTACCTGAATATTAACATGTGGCATCAACAAGTAACCATGGAGACATAGGTCTCCTAATGGATCCGCTGGCACACATCGAAATTTTAAAGAGTCACTTCTTGTCTCTGACAATCCAACTCGCAGCACGAAAGTGACATTTAAATAAAAATCCAATGCCGACAGCACTCGATGAAAAGAACAAAAAAAAAAAAAAAAAAAAAATATTCTACAAGAACAAATATCCTTTTTAAGTCACGCTCATTTGCACGCAGTTATTCTACATCAGCAGAATACTATTATCACACTTTTTTTTCTTTACATAAATATATATGAAAAAAAAAAAAATCGTCTGTGACGAGAAATAATAATGAATAAAAAACAGAGATCGCTCGGTTAGTTGACTGCAACCGCACGGGAGAGCAGGGAATAGAGATGTGAAGAACTCGCAGGGTTTACCTCTAATAATCGCGCCGACTTCGCCGGTAGGGCTTGTTTTTATCCGACTTCTGGTCACGTGACCCGCCACTGCTTGCCAATGGGAAGTGAGCACGGGATATTTGGCGCTGTGGATGTTCCGTTTTTTCTCCTCTCTGTCTAGTTAGAGATCGGATGCGATGCGGTGAAGTTATGGCTGGCTGGAAGACTTTTTGGAATGTATCTATCGGCTTCGTCGTGGGTGGGAGAGTTTTTTTTATCGGGAATTTTATTTATTTATTTTTTTTTGGTAGAGAGGGTTTTGTTCTCTTTTGCAACAATGTTGACACTTGTAAGAAAGCAGTGCTATTTAGATGACAGCATTATTTTTTAAATTAAAATGCCATCGTCTGGATATTCTTTTATTAATCGTTTGGATTTAGAAATATTAATTTTCTATTATTTATTTAAAAGGATGTTATTTCTGAACTAAAAAAAAAAATGTCCTCATCAGGACATTCTTTTATTCATTTAAATAATATATCCATTTAATATAAAATAAAACATTGCTATAAAATTATTTTTAAATTTTAAAGAATGCCCTCATCAAGATATTCGTTTATTGATTAATTGTTGATGGAATATTAATTCTAAATTAAAAGAATACCCTCATCAAGACATTCGCTTATTGATTAAATGTTGATGGAATATTAATTCTAAATTAAAAGAATGCCCTCATCAAGACATTCGCTTATTGATTAAATGTTGATGGAATATTAATTCTAAATTAAAAGAATGTCCTCATCAAGACATTCTTTTATTTATTTAAAAGAATGTTATTTCTGAATTTAAAAAAATGTCCTCATTAGGACATTTTTTCCATTCGTTTAAATGTTTCAAGCGAGAAAAATATGCAATAAAACTTTGTTATAAAATTATTTTTAAATTTAATGAATGTCCTCATCAAAACATTCGTTTATTGATTAAATAATGATGAAATATTATTTCTAAATTAAAATAATGTCCTCATCAAAACTTTCGTTTATTGATTAAATTTTAATGGAATATTCGAAATTAAAAGAAAAAATATTAGCTGATGAAATATTAGTTCGAAATTAAAGGAATTACATCATCAAGACATTCTTTTATTGATTAAATGGTTAATGCAATATTATTTCTAAATAAAAAGAATGGCCTCATCAAGATATTCTTTTATTGATTAAATACTGTGGAATATTATTTGTAAATTAAAAGTATGTCCTCATCAGGACATTTCTTTTTTTTTTTAAAAATAAATTAGATATTTTGAATGAGAAAACTGTCAAGGGAAATATATTAATAGCAAATATATTACATTTAAACTAAAACTATGTTCTCAGGTAATTCTTCTGCATATAAAATCCTCTGAAAGAAAACAATTACTTAAAGAGATTAATGATGAATAATTATTTTTAAGCCAAAAATATCCTGGTCAGGACATTTTTTTATTATTTGTTCAGTGCTCTGAATGAGAAAACTACACAGTGAAATTGTTCATCATAAATATTTTAATAATAATATTTCTAAATCTGATATGAATAATAATATTTCTAAATTTGATAGGAATAATAATATTTCTAAATTCGATATGAACAAAAATATTTCTAAATTCGATAATAATAATAATAATATTTTTAGATATATTCGATATAAAAACATTTAAAAATTTGAAATGTCCTTGTTCATTAATTTAATAAGTGTTCTGAATGAGAAAAAAAGCTAGATTGATAAAATATTACTTCTAAACTAAAACCGCATCATCAAGTAATTTTTTTTATTTATTAAATCCCCTGAAAGTAAAATTACTTAGTAATATTAATGACAATATTTTTTCAAAGTTACAATTTTCTTATAATCAGGACATTTTTTCGTTTGTTGAATACTCTGAATGAGGAAATTACACGGTGGAACTATTTATCTTAAATACTTTTAATAATATTATTTTTAAATTTGATATGAATAATAAATACATTTGAAATAATATTTATAATGTAATCAAAATAATTGTAACTCCTAAATTAAAATTACTTCTCTGCATATGGACATTCTTTTACACATTAAGTGTTCTGAAGAAAGAAATTGTACAAATAAACTACATTATTAATGATAGAATATTATTTTTAATTTCAAATCATGTCCTCGCCAGAGCATTCTTTTTTTTTATTAACTATTTTCAATGAGAAAACTATAAGTGGCAGATAAAATAGTGTTGATAAAATATCACTTCTAAATAAAACCCTATTATCAGGTAATTTTCCCATTTATTAATCTTTCTGAAAACAAAAATTGATGTTAATGATGGAATAATATATCTCAGTTAAAATAGTTAGGAAATTTTTTTCGTTTATTCAGTGTTCTGATTAGAAAACTACTCAGTGGAACTGTTAATCTTAAATACTTTTAATAATAATATTAATAAATTCGATATGAATAATAAGATTTTTACAATAATATATACGATATAACATCATTTCTCATTTATGTCATCGACATGTCATCATCGTGACATTTTTTTATGCCGTTCTCGTGATTCCGTGGTAACTTGCGCCGATGGTGAGTATTAGGGCTGAGGTTCAATTCGTTGGTGGCTTTGTTGTAGACGCTGTTTCTAAAAACGAGGAGACTCGAGGGCGTTTTGGGGTGCTCAGCATCTTGCCTCATGAGTGGGACTTTTTCGTATTTTTCCCTTTTTTTTTACGACACGCTAATGCGGGACAGTTCCCCCTAAAAGTCTTCTTGGAAGGCCCTTCCCTCCTTCTTCAGAGACTACCTATGGGAAAGGGGGGTCAGACTTCTACCTATGGGTACTCCATCACAACAGAAGCTACTCCCACCCCCCTTCCATAAAATCACACGGTTTCATAGATTTAGTCTAGATATTGCTGTCGACCAAGTGGGATAAGAAACAATAACAACAACATTTTTTAATCGTTAACTTTTTGAGAAAAATACACAGAGAAAAAAATATACATATATTGATAATATTGATAATGAATATGAATATTGATAATAATGATAATGAATATGAATATTGATAATAATGATAATGGATATGAATATTGATAATATTGATAATGAATATGAATACTGATAATAATGATAATGAATATGAATATTGATATCGATAATATATCTTTTTCATTAATTAAAATAGCGCAACATAAGTCTCTTACTTAAATTAATTTTAATTAGTAAAAAAAACAACAACACATAATTGATCTGTGGATTAGAAATACAAGCTATTAAGCTTTAGTATATCTAAATCAATTAACTAAATGCCACTTTAATTATTGTGTATTAAATAAATTTAATTATATATTTAAAAAAAGCACACGTTGCTCATTTGCAATTGTAAACAAAGTAAGCTTTCGTAATATCATTGATGTCAGGCGAGGAAAAAAAACCGTTATACAGTTAATGGATGATTTAGCCTGAGGACTTTATCAAGGATTTTGTAGTTAAATTTTAAATTGCTTTTTGTAGTTAATTTTTTAAATAGGATATTATAAAACAAAGGATATAATTTTAATTAATAAAATTACAAATTAAAAAATATTTTTAGCATGATTTATATCAATTTCGATCATTATCATTATCACTTTGAAACCACTTTAAAACGATTACCACTTTTAAATGGCCACATTAAAATACCATTTTTAAAACTATCACTGCAAATAAAACGTATCCACTCAAAAATTATTTAATAATTCTTTTTTTTCCCGTCATTTAATGATTCTTTGATGAGGTTATAAAGAAAATATATTTAACATGATATACATCGATTTCAAACATTATCATTATCACTTTAAAATCACTTTAAAATGATTCCCAGTTTTAAATGGGAACATTAAAATATCTTTTTTTTTTAAAACCATCACTGAAAATAAAAAAAGTAACTACTCAAACATTATTTAATAATTCTTTTTTCCCATCATTTAATGATTCTTTGATGAGGTTATAAAGAAAATATTTTTAATTTCAACCATGATCATTATCACTTTAAAATTATTACTAAAATTTTAAACTTTTGAAGTTAATATTTTAAATAGGAGATTAGGAAGTATAGTTTTAATTAATAAAATTACAAATAAAAAAAGTATTTTTAACATGAAGTGCATCAATTTCAATCATTATCATTATCACTTTGAAACCACTTTAAAATGATTACCAATTTTAAACAGTCACTTTAAAATATCTTTTTTTAAACTATCATTAAAAATAAAAATGTATCCAATCAAAAATCATTTAATAATTATTTTTTTCCGTCATTTAATGATTCTTTGATGAAATTATAAAGAAAATATTTTTAACATGATGCACATCGATTTCAATGATTATAATTTCACTTTGAAACCACTTTTTTTTACCATTATCATTATCATTTTCAAACCACTTTTTTTTTACCATTATCATTATCACTTTTAAACCACTTTTTTTTACCATTATCATTATCACTTTTATGCCACTTAGCAATTTTAAATGGCTATATTAAAATATCTTTTTTTAAAACCATGACTAAAAATAAAATCGTACCCAATCAAAAATTATTTAATAATTCTTTTTCTCTGACATTTAAAATAATCATCGTTGACGAGGTTATCATTAAGTGTTAAGCTTTTATAAATTTGTCTGAAATTTGAAATATATTTAAGACATATTTTGACACAATTTTAACTATGTGATAGTGAAATTAAATAGTTCTAAATAATAATATTAACTCATTTTTTTCTTCTATCTCCGTAAGATATAAAAATCTAGATTTAAATAGGAGACATTAGTTCCATACTCCAATGCTTTACGTGACTGTATTCATGGATTAACCTAGAAAAAGATTCGAGATAACCGGAAAATGGAAGGGCAAATTCTTAATTATTTCTTGTAATACGACATGACCTGACAATATTTGATGAATAATATTTCGAAAACTTTTAAACACTTAATAATGTTTAATGTTTCTTTTAAAACTTTGTTTTGATTTGTGTATGTCTAAAAGTTTAAAGAGATATATGGCAACTATTCAGCATTTAATTTGTAAAATGGAGGACAAACCATTTTTATGATAGCGAAAATAGTTTGTCCTGATAAAAAAAAAAAATTGAAATTTTTTTTTTTAAATATTGGAGATTTCTAAAAATGCTATTATATCTGTAGGTATTGCAATATCTTCATTACCTCTGATAATTAATTATCTTTTTTTACCTGACAATATTTGACGAATAATATTTCGAAAACTTTTAAACCTTTAATAACGTTTAATGTTTTTTTTAACGTCAATCTTTTTTTTTTTTAAATAAAAACTTTGTCTTGATTTGTGTAGCCTAAAAGTTTAAGGAGATATATGGCATTATGGTTCTGTATTTTTGTAAAATGGGGACAGATGATTTTTATAATAGTTTGTCCATCCATTTGATTTTTATAATAGTAATAAAATCGTTTGTCCTGATAAAAATTTATAACGCTTATATATATATTGGAGGTAAACTCGAAATTTAAAAATGCCATTACATTTGTAGATATTGCAAGATCTTCATTGCATCTGCATTCTTAATTATCTTCTTGTAAGACGAAATGACCTGAAAATATTTTATGAATAATATTTTGAAAACTTTTAAACAATATTTTGAAAACTTTTTTGTTTTATGTTTTTTTTTTTTAAACTTTGTCTTGATTTGTGTTTGTCTAAAAGTTTAAGGAGATATATGGCAACTATTCAGCATTTAATTTGTAAAATGGAGGACAAACGATTTTTATGATAGCGAAAATCGTTTGTCCCAATCAAAATAAAAATAAAAAAAAATTCGAAATTTTTTTTTAATATTGGAGATATCTAAAAATGCTATTATATTTGAAGATATTGCAAAATCTTCATTGCATCTGCATTCTTAATGATCTTTTTGTAAAACGCCAGGATCTGACAATATTTGATGAATGATATTTTGAAAACTTTTAAACATCTAATAACGTTTAATGTTTTTTTAATGTCAATCTTTTTTTTTTTTTTTTTAAAAAAACCTTTTTGATTTGTGTAGCCTAAAATTTAAGGAGATATATTGCAGCTATTCAGTATTTAATTTGTAAAATGGGGACAAATAATTTTTTGATAGCAAAAATCATTTGTTCTGCAATCATTTACCTCCAATATATATATACACTGAAGTGACAAAAGTCATGGGATACCTCTTAATATAGTGTCGGCCCTCCTTTCGCCCGGTAAAGTGCAGCAACTCGACGTGGCATGGACTCAACAAGTCGTTGGAAGTCTTCTGCAAGAATATTGAGCCATGCTGTCTCGATAGACGCCCATAATTGTGAAAGCGTTGATGGTGCAGGATTTTGGGCACGAACAGACCTCTCGATGATGTCACATAAATGCTCAATGGGATTCATGTCGGGAGATCTAAGTGGGCAGATCATTCGTTGGAATTGTCCAGAATGTTCTTCAAACCAATCGCGAACAGTTGTGGCCCGGTGACATGGCGCATTGTCATCCATAAAAATCCCATCGTTGTTTGGGTACATGAAGTCCATGAATGGCTGCAAGTGATCTCCAAGTAGCTGAATATAAGCATTTCCAGTCAATGTTGGGTCCAGTCGCACCAGAGGACCAAGTCCAGGCCATGAAAAAACAGCCCACACCATTACGGAGCCACCACCAGCTTGAACAGTGCCTTGCTGACAGTTTGGGTCCATGGCTTCGTGGGGTCTGCGCCACACTCGAACCCTACCATCAGCTCTTACCAACTGAAATCGTGACTCATCGGACCAGGCCACGGTTTTCCATTCATCTAGGGACCAACCGATATGCTCACGTGCCCACGAGAGTCGCTGCAAGCGATGTCGTTCTGTCAGTAAAGGCACTCGAGTCGGTCTTCTGCTGGAATAGCCCAAGAAAGCCAAATTTCTCCGCACAGTTCTAACAGACAAGTCCCTTGTACGTCCCACATTGATTTCTGCGGTTATTTGACGCAGTGTTGCTTGTCTGTTAGACTTTACGACTCTTTGCAGACGTCGCCGGTGTCGGTCGTTAAGTGCAGGCGGTCGACCACTGCGCTGTCCATGGTGGGATGTTATGCCTGAAATTTCATACTCTCGGCACTCTCTTGACACAGTGGATCTGGGAATGTTGAATTCCCTAACGATTTCCGAAATGGCATGACCCATGCGTCTAGCTCCAACTAACATTCCGCGTTCAAAGTCTGTTAATTCCCGTCGTGCGGTCATCATCACGTCGAAACCTCTTCACATGAATAACTTGAACAGAAATGAAAGCTCTGCGAAAGCACTGCGCATTTATACCTGTTCTACGCGATGCTACTGCCATCTGAAAATTTGCATATTGCTATCCCATGACTTTTGTCACTTCAGTGTATATAAATTGGAGGTAAACTCAAAATTTAAAAATGCTATTGCATTTGTAGATATTCCAAGATCTTCATTTCATCTGCATTCTTAATTATCTTCTTGTAAAACGCCAAGACCTGACAAAATTTGATGAATAATAGAGAGTTTTTGCATACCGTATTTTGGACGTCCGTTAGCTTTTTCTCCCTAGCGCGCATGCTCATAGGAAACATTATTACAGATACACATGCGCAATGCCCTATGAGCATGCGCGCTAGGGAGAAAAAGCTAACGGACGTCCAAAATACGGTATGCAAAAACTCTCTAAGATTTTGAAAACTTTTAAGCACTTAATAACGTTTAACGTTTTTAAAGGAGATATATGGCAGCTATTCAACAATTAATTTGTAAAATGGGGACAAACGATTTTTATGGTAGCAAAAACTGTTTATACTGATAAAAAAAATTCGAATGTTTATTTTATATATTTGAATTAAACTCAAAATCTAAAAATGCTATTACATTTGTAGATATCGGAAGATTTTCCTTTTTCTGAATTTATCTTTAAATAAATGGGTTTTTTTAAATTTTATATTCTAAACAATATTTTCTAGTTGAATAATATGGTTATGAATAGAATAAGAATCTATTTTTGTTTCTCCTTCATAACTTGATATAGTTATGGTAGTTATTTTTAATAGGACAATTTCAGTACCAAAGAGTTGCATTCGAAGAAAATTGCATTCAAAAACTTCTAAACAAACTATAATTTGAATATAGCTATAATTTTTCTATCTTTTTTTAAGTAGTATTCTAAAAGTCGAGTAGCTGAGAAGTACTGTTTAAAACATATACCTAATGTTTACTCCGTATTTAAGGACAAAAATGATTGTTTATGCTATTTTATTATAAAGTAAAGTGGCACGAGATATCATTTTATAACAACTCTTATTGAATTAATACTATTTATAATCAGGTTTCTAAACAAAAGTTAGACTTATTTTAATTAAGGTAAATAATACACGCACACACCCATATACACACATATATTCAATATTGGTGGTCCGTATCTCTAAATATAAGATATAAACCAAGGCAAATAAAGAATACACAAACATAGCAGATGTTATTGTTAAAAAGATAAGAAAATTTTAACTAATTTTAAAATAAAGTAGCAAACGTAACAAAAAATGGAAGACAATGCCTTACTTCCTCAAATCTTTTCAAGTAATGACTGTTTATCTAGTTTTGTATTTTAAATTTTTTTTTATTATTTTATTAAATACGTGGATTAATATAGTCAGAGTCAGGTTGGTTTGGTTTGATTTGTTGCTCTACGGTAATTTTTTTTGTACGCTTTAGGCTAAATAGACCGGGACTTACTGTTTAATGGGAATTCCGAATCACTAACAAACATCCATGTCATTGACTGGATTTACTGTTAATGGGACTTACTGTTTAATGGGAATTCCGAATCACTAACAAACATCCATGTCATTGACTGGATTTACTGTTAATGAGATTTACTGTTTAATGGGATTTCCGAATCACTAACAAACATCCATGTCATTGACTGGATTTACTGTTAATGGGAATTCCGAATCACTAACAAACATCCATGTCATTGACTGGATTTACTGTTAATGGGAATTCCGAATCACTAACAAACATCCATGTCATTGAGTGGATTTGAATCTGAGGCCTATGGTACCAAAGATCAGAGCGTCAGCCAATTGGCCATCAGACCGCTCCCGAATTAGGAAGTTTGGTTAATGCTGATCTGAAAGGTTCCACGTCTATTCTGAAGATAGACTTGATAAATTCGTAAGCCGTAGCCGTTTTAAAAAAAATAATTGGTCTTACTTTTTGGGCACAGTAATATTTTCTAGAGAAGTGATCGTAACATTTATTACTAAGGGGAATTAAACTCCCACTCATTAACGAGCTAGTATAAGAGCATTACTATTTTGTCATTAGAAATTAATAACATTGGAACTTAAAAATCTATATCTGGGAATTACACTCATTTACACATTCCTTTAGACGTTAGTATGAAACCATTACTACTGTATCATTTTATTGGCAATGCTACTGCCGTCTGAAAATTTGCAATTGCTATCTCATGACTTTTGTCACTTCAGTGTATATCAGGGAAGTACTATTTACTCCAAAGGTATAGGAAGAGAAATTTTCTGCCATAATTAAAAGCATTAAGCATTATTTTAAAATAATCTTTATGCACAAAAAAAAATATTAAAAAAAATTAAATCCGCTTACAATTTTTGATTGATTTGTAAATATGCTCTTTCCACTGAAGTGACTGCAGCTAATGCTATTAATGAAGGTCACTATGCAGTAGTTTGGAAACATTGGCTTGGTCTGAAATTAATAATGAAAGACCCTAGTTATTAAGCATTTTTATAATGCCATGGGTTTTTGTTGGTTGTGTAGCTTCAGCTGCACCCTTTAGGATCTCTAGTGACAGTAGGGTACAGCGAATTTTTCTGTTGTAAAAAAAAAGGCTGTATATTCTACAATCTGCTGTTGTAATGACACTTCATATAAAAATACTTCACAATATAAAGCAACGTTTAAACATTAAATCTAAGTCTAGGTACAAAAGGATGAACTTGGTGATAGAAATCCATAACCCCTGTTTCCGCGTATATGGCACTTTAAATCTGTCGATCAGAAAGTCCTTCCATAGTTCTCAGGGTTTGCAACAACCATTGTTTCATTATCATATTTTATTTTGTCGATTTTAAAGTGAATATCTTTTAACTTTTTAGCATGCACCTAATTTTCAATATTAGCACAGACGCTGCTGCGATTTGATTGTAGCTTTAAGTTGGCAAACACAAAATATTATGATGCAAATAATATGATATCTTATGATGAAAACAATATGATGATGCAAATATGATGATAACGTTAAAATACACAGTCCAGCAAATGATGCAAATAACCATGACGAAACAACAATGATTAGAAAATATATTGAAATGCATTTAACATGCCCAGAAGAATATTACACTAAATCAAATTTTAGGTGGTAGTTTTTGATTGGACTTTTCTTTTAACAAAAAATAATATTAGATTTCGAACTTAATAATTCTTTTCAAAATAATAGTTATTTTTTAAAATAGTATGTTGTTGTATAGACATTTGATTTATCGGTATTGAAAAGATGGAGGGGTAAAGCTGGATGTCATTGATTACTTATTAATATTAATGCAATACAAGAATGTTTTGATTTTTGCATTCCCAAAATGAAAGGAAGTATTTTTTTCCCCAAATTCTTATTTTATATTCCTTTATTAATCCCTTAACTTCGACAATCCCTCCAGCATCTGATGTTTGTATCTTTCTGTCACATCACGAATTAACTCAGGAGTGAATTAATTTTTAATTCTCTACTAAAAGAATATTTTGGGTTATTATGTGTTATTGAAAGTCAAATACGAGTTTCTTCTCTTGATGTTGTACAACTATCAACTGTCATTGTATTGGAATTTCTGGGTTATTCTTTAACCCTTCGATTAAATTAATGGAATGTTTTTTATTACAGGCATTTTAATTTTTTATTAGATTAAATTTATAATGGATTATTTTTATAACGATTAGGCTACATTTATAATGGAGCTATTTTTATAACGATTAGGCTACATTTATAATGGAGCTATTTTTATTACGATTAGGCTACATTTATAATGGAGCTATTTTTATTAAACTACATTTATAATGGAGCTACATTTTATAATGGAACTATTTTTATTACGATTAGGCTTAATTTATAATGGAGTTTTTTTTATTACCATTAGACTACACTTGTAATGGAGTTTTTTTTATTACGATTAGGCTACATTTATAATGGAGCTATTTTTTTACGATTATTAGATTACATGTATAATGGAGCTATTTTAATTATGATTAGGCTACACTTATAATGGAACTATATTTCTAACGATTAGATTACATTTATAATGGATTTTTTAATTACGAAAGGCTAAATATATAATGGAGCTATTTTTATGACGATAAGGCTTAATTCAAAATGGAGCTATTTTTATTACGATTAAGCTACATTTATAATAGGTTTTTTTTATTACGATAAGGCCAAATTTATAATGGAGTTATTTTTATAATGGTTAGGCTAAATTTATAATGGAGTTTTTTTATAATGATTAGGTTTAATTTATAATGGAGCTATTTTTATTATGATTAGGCTACATTTATAATGGAGCTATTTTTATAATGATTAGGCTGCATTTATGATGGAGCTATTTTTATAACAATTAGGATAAATTTCTAAGGATTCAAATAGATTTAAATGGACTAAATTTATAATGATTTATTATAAAAAAAGCAGGATAAAAACTTATTGATAATATTCTTAAAGATTACTGTTTTCGATTTCAGTTATAAAATATTGTTTTCAACCAAATGTGTATGCAAATAATATTACTTTAAGGATTTAATGGGCCATGCTGGAGAAATACAGGAAATGAAATTCCTAGAATACACCCTCCCCCCCCCCTCCCACACAAAACGTGGTCAAAATCTCCCCTATGAGTACATGTCCTTGCAAATTAAAAGTTAATGGGACTATAACAAGGATTTCAGAGTTTTAATAAAGAAGAATTATAAAAAAAATTATGAATATTTTTTCAGATCAAAGAAATAATTAAGGTTTTATTTTCCGTATAATTTTCTTATGTATACAAAAATAATTAATGATAGTAATTTTCGTGCATTTAATAAACATTTATTCAATTCAACAACAATTCGTCAATAAACAATTATTCAGTTCAATACTTATTCGACTATAAACCATTAAATAAACATTTATTCATTAAAATACAATTATTCAATTCAATAAACAAATATTCATTAATAAACAATTATTCAACTCAATAAACATTTATTCATTAATAAACAATTATTCAATTCAATAAACATTTATTCAATCGTGAAATCTTAATCATTTTCAATTTACTTTAAATTTTAATTCATTTAAAGAAATTTTTTGTATATCTATTTTCCAGTTTAAATTATGCATATTTAAATTATGTATATGCATATAATATATATATATATAATATATATAATTGTGTATATGCATATGCATATGTATATATATATATATATAATATATATAATTGTGTATATGCATATGCATATGTATATATATATATATATATATATATATATATATATATATATATATATATAATACGTCTGTGTTAAATAAAGTGGTGTCTAAATAATAATACTTTTTGTTTTAAACAAAGTTTAACTATAATTTATTCTATGATAAAAAAAATAAATTTTACAATATACAATACATATATTTGTCAATTATTAAAGATATTAATCGCAATTTAGATGCATAATTTCATAAAATTGTTAAGAAAACAAATTTGAAATATCAGTTTTAAAAATAATTTTATAAAAATATAAGCATACAAATTTTTAAAACAAACCTATAAAAATGTAAGTATATGTACTTAATAAACAATTATCAATTCAATAATTATTCATTAGTGAACAATTATTCAATTCAACAATTATTCATTAATAAACAATAACTCAATTGTAAAATATTAATCATTTTCAATTCACTTCTAATTTTAATTTATTTAAAGTAATTTTTTATATCTCTTTCTTCCAATTTAAAATAAGTTATGCATATAAATTGGATATATAAAGTGTTATTCAATGATAAACGAATAAATTTAACAATATGCAATACAAATATTTCTCAAAATATTATTCAAACATTAGATGCATAATTTTCATAAAATTGTTAAGAAAGCAATTTGAAATATCAGTTTTACAAATAAACCTGTAAAAATATAAGCATATATACTTAACAAACAATTATTCAATTCAACAATTATTCCTTAATAAACAATTATTCAATTCCACAATTGTTCATTAATAAACAATTATTCAATCGTAAAATATTAATCATTTTCAATTAACTTCTAATTTCATTTATTTAAAGAATTTTTTTATATATTTCTTTCCCAATTTAAAATAAGTTATGCATATAAATTGGAATATATATAAAGTGGTAATCAATGATAAAATAATAAATTTTACAATATACGATACATAGATTTCTCAAAATATTATTCAAACTTTAGATGCATTATTTCATAAAATTGTTAAGAAAAAAAATTTAAAATATCAATTTTACAAATAAACCCATAAAAGTGTAAGCATACAAAGTTTCAAAATAAACCCATAAAAATATAAGCATACAAATTTTCAAAAAACCTATAAAAATGTAAGCATATATACTTAACAAACAATTATTCAATTCAACAATTATTCATTAATAAACAATTATTCAATTCAACAATTATTCATTAATAAACAATTATTCAATTCAACAATTATTCCTTAATAAACAATCATTCAATTCAATAATTATTAATTAATAAACAATTATTCAATTCAAAAATTATTCCTTAATAAACAATTATTCAATTCAACAATTATTCCTTAATAAACAATTATTCAATTCAACAATTATGCATAATAAACGATTACTCAATCGTAAAATATTAATCATTTTCAATTAACTTCTAATTCCATTTATTTAAAGAATTTTTTTACATCTCCCTCTTCCAATTTAAAATAAGTTATGCATATAAATTGGAATATATAAAGTGATGTCTAGTATTAAATACTTTTTGTTTAATACGTAGATTAACAATCATTGTTTCAATAATAAATGAATCAAAATTTGGTGCATAATTTCATAAAATTGTTAAAAAAATTTTGAAATATCAACTTTAGCCAAATACAAAATTTCAAAATAAATCTACAAAAATTGAAACATATATACTTACATGGTACAAAGACTCATCGGAATCTTCCAATAAATTTTCCAGTTCTAAATGACCAAAAAACTAATTCCTAAATGATGGTTATGCTTTAATAATTTGGGAACATATCTGCAAATATCAGCTTCCACAATTACATTGCAGATACGACATCTTTTGTAAAACAACATACGCAAATTCACTCACTACATATACCATTACTGTAAGATTGAACACCTTTAAATGAATAGTTATGAGGCAATAAACAGTTAAAATTGCAGTGATATCTTAAGTTGTGCTGCATCAATACCTTCCCATGTAAACTGAGAAATTTATGCAAAACAATAATAATGCCTTACTGCCGTCAAAAGGAAAATGGATAATATATAAAACCAACAAAAAACAATTAATAATTGGATGTGGGTTTTTTTAAAAATTAAGTCTTTCACGCTACGTTATGTCAGAACATGATATATGGTTTAATTTATTTTGATTTCCTTATAAACGAAAAACCAAACATTTTTTATTTATTTATTTATTTTTTTTTTCGTGAATGGTCATTTCTGTGAACAAAAATGTCTTGTTCCAAAGATTTAGTGTCAACTGGTTGACAAAACAACTTTTTGTAACATTGGAAACAAACAAGACAAAGAATAGTTTTGAAATTTTGCAAAAGTGTTGCCAAAACTTTCGGTGAATGTTTTGTCATAAATACATGACTAATAGAGCGAATCGGATTTTTATTTTGTTTTTTTTTATGTATTTTATTTACAAATAATGTGTGGCAATTAAAAAAAAAAGTAATTTAATTCCCGTTTAAAGAAGTTGGTTATATTATAGTTGTGTTCTGTTATTCCTGGTATGAAAGAAGTACAGTACCACATTGTTATAGAAATTAAAATAAATATATCGCCTCTCTATATTATAAAATTGATAATTTATATAAATTTCGTAAAATAAACACAATGTTTTCCGTTTTATGATTAAATTCGCCCAATAAAGTTGGCTATATTATAGTTATGTCCTGTTATTCCTGGTATGAAAGAAGTAGAATACCAGATTGTTATAGAACTTAAAATATATATATCGTATTTTTATGTTATGAAATGGATCATTTATATACATAAGGATAAATATCAGGATAAATATCACCCAATACAAATATTGAGGGAGTAAAAATATTGATGGAAAACTTCACATTAAGATTGTAAAAAGGGCATTGCAATTCAGCCATTGAGAGCCATTGTAATTCAGCCATTGAGAGCCATTGTAATTCAGTTATTGAGAGCCGTTGTAATTTATTGTCACTTGAAAACCGACGACACTGAATTGACGTTTGCACGAGTATAGCGATAAGTGTCCGCTACTAAGCAAAAGAGATTCAGAATTAACAAAGAAGATAGTAATATCTGAATGTCAGCGTAAATTACAACGAAGATTCCAAGAGTATGATCTGAGGAACTAGCACCCTCCACACATATGTTCGAACTTCGAGTTACAAAATTAAAGGCGCTTCCGATCTGCAGATGTGACATGCGTATACTTGCATAAACTCGATAATACTTGTCATGCCCGAAACAAACTACTTCAGGTAAGTAGCCCACGTGAACTTGCTACTTTGGTCTTTCCAAATGCACAAAAGTGAAGTCGTTAAACGATCGAAACTTTTTTTTTGTTGGATACTGTTGGGATATAGTTATGCGAACTTTTATAACAACGTATCACCAAATTTTTGTTAAAAAACGTAAGAAAAACATTTTTTTTTCTGTTATCTTATAAGCTAACTCAGTCCATAATAGACAATGGGCGTCTGCCTACTGGTGGATTGTGAGACAATAGATGTTTTCCTTTCATAGAGGGGTAGGGTTACCAGCCCTATGCCCAACAATTATATTAGACGTGGACCTAATTAATGAAGTATTGTGCGCATTAATTCACATTAATGAGCAGAATACTTTTTCCTGCATACCGCACTTAAGTCTAATTTCTTAAAATTTCTAAAATTTGCTGATTTTCATTTTCTGTTTGCTATGGGTCATAGTGTACTCCAGCTTTAGCAATTTGCCACCAGTGTACATATATCATCTTCATTGACGCGACAGCCCGATGTTGGATAAAAGCTGTCTGCCTACTGGCACATTTCGAGACAGGAGATATTTTCCTTGTATGGAGTAGGATTGTCAGTAGATGTCGGTAGATGTTCTATAGTTATATTTGACTAATTATTACTGTAATTATATTAGACTGTCTAACGTGGATTACGAACCAGTACAAACATTCATGGCATCGTCGGGACTCGAATTTGAAATATATGACACCGAGTGCCAGATCGTTATCTTACAACAACAATAACCACACAACAAAAAACAATTAATATTAGAATGCATAGTATAGGAATGCATATAATTTGATTCAAGGTGCATACGCGGCCCGCTTCAATATATGCCAATTTAACTTTAAAAGTCGTGTGATTAGTTGAAAATATATAAAAGTTTATAAAGTATGTTATTTTTCCAATATTTAACTAAGTTGACATTCTTTTCAACGTTATCTTTCTCATGAGTTGCTCAATTCCTTTTTAATAAACTACATTTTTTCTTTCTCTTGAAAAACAATTTAGTTTAATTTCACCCTTTTCTCTTACAGTCACCTCAAGTCCTGTAAATGCAAGCTTCTAAAAAAAGATGGTAATCTGTTTGAGCTAGATCGGAGAATATGGTAAGTGAAGCATAAATTCTCAATCAAATCCTTCTAAGAAACTCATAGTCTGTGGGGGTTTGTGTGTATATATGCCGATTTAACTTTAAAAAGTCGTGTGATTAGTTGAAAATATATATGAGGTTATAAAATATATTTCTCAAATTATCAACATAGTTGAGCATTCTTTTCAATGACATTTTTTTCCTGAGTTGCTCGATTATATTTTTTTATAAAATTTATTTTTTTTCTCTTGGAAAAACAATTTAGTTTAACTTCAACCAAAACTCTTATAGTTAGCTCGATTCCTGTAAATGCAAATTTCTAAAAAGATGATTAATAATTTGTTGGATTAAGGTCGGGAGAATAAGGTGCGTGAAACATAATTTCCCAATCAAATTCTTCTAAGAAACTCATAGTTCTGTAGGGTTTAACATGGTCATCTCAGCAGGATCCATTTGACAACGAAGTCTAATTTGTTTTCGTGCCAAAATGATTTTACGCGTCTAAATCGCTGACAGTAACTTCAACAGTTATTGTTGAATTATGTCTGTGTTTATCTAAACCTAATATCTTGCAGTATGAGACGAGTATCCCACGAGAAATGTACTCATGAATGGAGGGAAAGCGGCCGCTTCTGTTGTAGTATACGAACGTAGAAATCTGACTTGGCCTCGTGTCGTTGAAGAAGGCGGGCAGTGCCTTCTTTTTTATTTTAAGGGGAACTAACCCGCATGTGCGTATCGTATGGGAGAAAACTGGGAAAAATTCCCACCAGGTAGTTCGACTCACGAGGCAAGATACAGAACATCCCAAGCACCACCGAGTCTCCTCGTCTTTTGAAGCAGTGTCTACAACAAAACCACCAGCGGATTGAACCTCAGCCCTAATGCTCATCAGCGGCGCTCGTTGCCACTTAGCAACGAGTCGGGCATTGTTGCATTAAAACTTAATAAATAATTCCCATCATCTCTAACTTGCAGAAAATAATTTGAAAAATAATCATGGAATAAAAAAAAGTAGTAAAAGGAGATTGAATTTAATCCATATAAATTCCAATTCAAGCTTGTCTTATTTCAACTAATAATATTTTACAAGGAAAGAGTTTTATAATTTTTCACTCATACATTTTTTTGCAAATCCAATGTAAATGAATCAATTAATGATGTGGATAAAGATTAATTATGATGGCTTGATTATTTGAGACCATCATTTTCCTTTCCTGAAGAAGATCGTAAGGTAAACGTGTCTTAAATCGTAACCCATAAATGACCTTCTAGATAAAGCGGTGATCTTTCGATCTAAGGTTCAAAGAGTAACAATTTACTGTGATGGAAATTACGACGGTTTTGTCCCTCCAGTAATTGGTTTTTCGGATGAAAAGGAACGGTATCGAGAATCAAGTTGTGCCTGCCGTTTTTATGAACTGTTTGTTTGTAAATATGTGCTTGTTGACTGAAACATGTTGCCGGACTTCTCATGTAGTAATTCGAAATTGGACAGACAGGACCGTGAGAAAGTTGAACGGCCTCATTCGGTTGTACTTATGTGGAAGAATTTTAAATATTTATGCATATTTTTGAAAAATCTTTTTTTTTAAAGTTAAGTTCAGAGATCATCTTAGTTAATTCTGGAATTCACGAGGTAAGTAAGCAGGTAAGTTCGTGAAATAAATGTAAATTGGTTTATAGTTAATGAAACACTGCGGCATCAGATATACGAGACGCATAAAAAAAATCACTTTTTTAAATTCTGAATGGCAGTGCAGGTCAAATTGAATCATTTTTTACTGCAGCAGATATTAATATTTTATGCGCACACTAATCCACGTCCAGATTTGAAACATTGCAACAAATGTCGGATGTTGAAATAACTCGAAAATCCCCTTAGTTATCCTACCCCCTTGCCATATGGTTTGGTTTGTCGCTCTATGGTCATTTTGGGTGACTTTAGGCTCATTAGACCGGGACCTAAAATTTAAAGTGGATTCTGAACCCCCAACAAACATCAATACCACCACCAGGATTCGAACCTGAAGCCTGTGTTACCAATGGCCAGAGCGTTAGCCAATTAGCCAGATTTAAATCCGTTGGTGATGTCATAGCATTCAGAAACGAGGGATTTGATAATGGGAAAACATGTTTAATGCATCTCTCATCAATCGTCAAGCTGTTTGCTGGGGATTATTCGGGTTTTTTAAAATATAACACGCAAATATTAAATCAAATACTCAAAAAAATTCCTTCAAGAAAGCAATGTACTTTCCTTATTGGTCTTTAGTTGGACTGTTAGTGGCACACATATGTGAAAAACAAGGACCGTTGATATTCAACAAAACAATAAATAAATAAAAATAACAAAATAAAATAATTATTTACATTACTTGTTTTTTTTAGAAAAAAATTCGAATTGTTACCTTTTTCTAGAACAACATAAAAAAAAAAAAGAGAATTTAAAAAAAAATTACATGGGTTTATTAGATTTCTTTTGGACTGTCAGGTCATTTGACCGTTAAATTTCCATCAAACACCAAAGGAGATATTTAGAATGGTGTGAAACGATCCATCACTGCCATTGGAATGTCTGGACTGCATTCCATTTTAAACAGAAATTTAGTTTTTTCCAAAACAAAATTTAATTAAAAATTTTCAAAAATCTGAAAATCAAAAGCAAGCAAATGTTAAAAATTAAAGCAAGAAAAAAAAAAAAAGATCATTGTTGTTGTTGTATCCCCTGAAGAGTACAAGAATATCAAATTTCATGGTGCTCCCGAATAATATTGGCTATGTTGATTGCCAGCTGGAAGTATAAATCCTCTTCCGAGGGATGGTCTAGACAATGCATAGCGGCTGCAACAGCTACATGAAGAGCAGTAAACTTGACGTCAGGGTAGTTGCCACATTTTTGGTGTTTTTCAACGACCTCAGCAGAAGCGTTCATATTTTTGTGGTGCTTCATTCTTAAACTTGTGAGAGTAATAGCTGTTTTACGGTCGACATTTAGTTCTGTAACTTAGTATTTAGTTTTAATTTTAGAAGGAATGATAAGTTTAGATTTTGCCAAGGCACTTGTAAGGGTAGTAAGCAAGGGTAGTAAATATCAGTTTGATCCAGACTTCTGCCATTCTTCGCCAAAGAATCTGTAATTTCATTAAATTCCAAATCCACATGAGCAGGGATCCATTGAAGGATATACATTTGCTGCAAGCAGTGGATTTGTTCTAGAAAAGACATAATGTTCAATATCATACTTGACAGCATTTCTCTCATCCCAAAATTTCCAAATTGTTATTTCTTCATGAGTTGAAAGATTTTTTTTTGTGTCGGTTTTGTAATCTGAGATGGTTTTGTAAAAGTAGTTGCTGAATAAACTATAAAAATTGTGTTATGTGGCATTTTCGTTTCTAATAATAATGTATTTCAAGTCTCATAACTCAATTTTTTTTTGTAAAAGTGGAAATTTCTGGTGTATTTTGTACATAAGCATTGTATATTACACTACGGAAATGATTCTTGATATTTAAGACGATGATCGTGACATTCAAGTTTTCGAAATTTCGTACTTGGAAAAAATGTGAAATAGAAAAATTATCATCCGCTGAAAACAAGAAATTCGCAATGATGAAAACACCCGAATGTTATTTTTAATTTAAAAGCATTTTTTTTTTAAAATCAAGAATAATTTTACAGATCTAAAAAAAGGACCTAAATATCTGAGGAATAAAATGTAGATTCAAATTGCAAAAAAATCAGATTGTCACAAACTCAGTGTTAAACTAAATATTAGTGTGAATTTTTAAAAAATTGAAAAAATCAAATGAAAAACAAAATATAGCCGAATATAATTTTTGTAAACCTTCTATTAGATGTTGTTTTATGTCAATCTAATAATATTTTTAACACGACTCTTCTTATAACCTTTGTAAAAAAAAAAAAAAAAAGAAACATTTATTTATGTACATAGAAGTAAATGTTTCAATTAAAGTATACATCTATGAATTTGTCCAGCTTGAATTTTTGACAATCAATTTAATATGTTACAAAAAATTCAAACGCAACTACAAAACTCTTATTGCCTGACTCGTGGCTCAGTATCTACGTTCGTCTCTGGTGAGCATTAGAATAGAGGTTCAATATGTTGGCGGCTTTATTGTAGACGTTGTTTAGCATCTCAGTTCATTAGTAGGACTACCTGGTGTGAGTTTTCCGCGTTTTCTCCTATATATTGAACATATGCGAATGCGCTGCCCCCCCCTTCTTCAGCGACTCAGAGTCAAATCAGCCATCTACGTCATAACAGAAGCTACCTTCCTCCCCTCCATCCATAAGTAGATTACTCAAGGGATGTCCGTCCCGCACTGCAGGACACTAAGGATTAGGCACAACACAACAATCTTATTAATTTGACGACATTTTGATTTTTTTTTTATAAATTTCTCAAGTTGTTATTAATTTGACTTATTTTGCGAAAAAAATATTTAAAAAAATTATTATTTTCATTTATTATTATTGTGTAAAATATTTCATTAATGAAATGAAAGAATTATAAATACTTAATTTTCATTATTATTGCGATTTTTAATTTTTTTTTTAAATTTTTTTTTAAAGAATTATTCATTATTGTTACATTTTTTGAATTATGAATTTTTTTAACTTAGATTTTTAACTTAATTTAATTTTTTCTAATTATTAGTATGTAATCTGTCGATTTTGCATCAGATATGTTGTTGTTGTGTCTAATCCTCAATGTCTTGCAGTGGGGGATGGACATCCCATGAACAATCTACTCATGGAGGGATCAAAATGAGCAGCTTCTGTTGTGATGGGGCACCCGCAGGTAGAAGTCTGACTTGGCTCCGCGTCCCTGAAGAAGGAGGGCAGTGCCTTCCGGGAGGACTTTTAAGGGGGAACTGCACCGCATTTGCGTATTGTGTGAGAGAAAACCCGAAAAACTCCCACCAGGTAGTCTGATTTACGAGGCAAGATGCTGAACATCATAAACGTCATCGAAACTCCTCGTTTTCTGAAACAGTGTCTATAACAAAGTCGCCATCGTATTGAACTTCAGCCCTAATGCTCACAGTGCCACGATTCGGGCTGCATCAGATATAAACCTACGTGTTAAAATTTATGACATTAAAAAATCTTTAGTTCTCTTCTTATATCTAAAAATCTTAGTTTCTAGAATTAATGAATCAGATGTTTAAAATTTTTATTTTAAAGCTAGATAAAAAAAATCTAACTAAATCTAACTAAAAATATCTACACCTATGTTTTACGTCAGTTCATCAGTTAAAAAGAGAAAAAAAAATATAAAATAAAACTAGATTACCATGAATTTATTTTCATATTCATACAAAAAAATTAAATAATATGAAAATATTATTAAAACTTTGTTAGTTAAATAATTCCTTGGAAATAAATGTAATACATTATCTTATCTTGCGTTGTATTTTTAAGAAATATAATAAAATTTTAGAGGAAAATATTATTATCTAAATAATTCAAAATAAACAAAATGCTATTTCTATCAGAATAATTCATGATACTATTTTTCTAAGCTTTTCCATTTAAATTTATAACTGTTCCTTGTTGGTATGTATTTTTAAAACAAATCAAACTAATATTTTTAATAAAATGATGGGGTTTTTTTTCATGCCCTTTTATTTCCGTAAAATTATTAAAATATATTTTAAAATTTCTAATTTTTATTCTTAAAAATCGGATTTAAAATATAATAACAAAATTCGATAAAATATTCAAAATTTCCATTTACATTGTTATAAACATTTTGTGAAACAGACTATGTATGGACAATATATAACTAATGAAGTTTGTGATGTTCAACATCTTTCATCATTAGTCGGATTACATGGTCGGAGGTTTCCGGGTTTTATCCCATGCGATACGCACATGCGGGTAGTTCCCCTAAAAGGGAAGGCGCTGCCCACCTTCTTCAGTGACACGGAGAAGAAGTCAAACTTCTACCTACGGGTGCTCCATCACAACAGAAACTGCCCCTTCTTTCCTCCTTCCATGAGGGATACAACAATAACAGCAACAGTATTCATTAAAATAGTAAGGTGTTCAAAACCGCTGGTGGTATCCGTTGCAGTCCCTACTTTTAGAAAAGGAGAAGACTCTCTTATGGTTGTGACGTCATGTGTAAAGCATCTCGACTCAGCACTCAAACTGGTGGGAGTTTTCTGGGTTTTCTCCCATACGACACGCAAATGCGGGTCAGCTACATCCTTACATCCCATCCTCCCTTATGGAAATGTCCTTTCCTCATCGCTCGTTTGTGGACTGTTTGCAACATGCACCAATGGAACGCGAGACCTACCTAAAAACAACAACAACAATAATAACAACAACATAAACAAATAAAAAATATTGCCAAGAAAAATGTGAAGATTGGACATTTTTGATAAAACTAATACCAAAGAAATAACTGTTAATGTAATTTTTTTTTTTTTTGATGCAGCAGGCAATACAGAGACAGTTAATCTTTATGCCATAAGCAAGGACTGCACTGACGTTACTCATTTAGCACTGCCCAGGGAACACGTGCATATTGAAGATATGCTACTGACGCGAGCAACACTACCCCCACAACGCTCTACGATCCTATTAGACCGGGGTCTACGATTTAAAGTGGATTCCGAATCACTTCAAACATCCATGGCACCGCCAGGACTCGAACGCGAAACCTGTGGTACTGAGCGCCAAAGCTTATTGAAAAAAAGTTGAGTTTAGAGAACTGCCTACTCTGACCTTTCTAGCTTCTGAATAATATTGCTATTATTATGATACAGATAATTAAATTTGTAAGCGATATAAAATGTAAAAGTGAAATTGTGGTTGTCATAAAATACTATTCACGAAAATACGAAAGATAAAATTTATTATTTCTGTTTTTCTATAATTTTCTATAAATTTAAAATTGTAAGTAATAATTATTTTATTTAAAATAACTGAAACATTTATTTAGTCAACCATCTACATAACTTAGTTTCTTATTGTTCTGTATAATATATTTAAAAAAAAAAAAACATATCTACAGAAAATATACTGTAGATGTGTTTTTTTTATTCTTGATGATGATTCGTTCATAATTCAAACGAATTATTGAACGAATTCGATTTTATATGATTCGAATTTAAAATTCGAAAGTTATGCCTAAAAAAGGAGATAAATATTTTACATTATTTCTACACGTAAATTAAAAACAAATCTTTCCATTAATTTCCATTTTTAAAGCAGGAATTTTTTTTCCAATACAAATTCTTAGAAAGTTGTTTTTAAATTGTTTTGTTAATTTTCTTGTAAGGAAAGAAAAGTACAAATATTGCATGTTGGGTACATTATTTTGTCATGATTTGACAAATGAGCTGAAATGACTGCATAAAATGACTGTAAAGCAGTAAAAACTTACACCCCATTTTAATTTTTATTTCTTTTTTCATAAGATTGATCATGTTGATATGAACAGTTTAAATTCTCAGTAGCATACTAATGAATTCATTTTGCATATATTATATGCTACACTGAATGCCCAAATTATTATATTCATTTTCATGTTATGGCAAACGTTACAACTCATAACGATAAAATCTCGTCGGAAAAAATAATTAGTGAAAAATTTTTTTGTATTTCATTGGAGTTGAATCTTTGATACTTTTGACATAGATTTAAAAATAAAAATTTAATTTGGAATATAATTAGAATATTTTCTTGGAATAGAAAAGATATTACTTGTTTAAAAATTAATTGAAAATTTTTAAATAAATATGCTTTTGAAAAATATTTAATATTTAAATATTTTGTAAAATGTATTTGTAAAGAAATAATGTTTTTATCTGGATTATATATATGTATATATATATATATATATATATATATAATCTCCTTCAAAGGTGCAACAGCCCCATGGTGGAGTAAAGCCGTCTGCCTACTGGAAGATTCTGAAACATGAGATGATTTTTGATTTTGATGTAGGGTTGTCAGCCCTATGTCCAACGTTCTAGTCATATCAGAAAGGTACCTACGGTTTAAAGTGGATTTTAAACCACTACTAATACTACACCAAACCGCACCACATCACTGTGTCTAGAGCTGAGTTGCCCCTATACAGTTTGGGAGTGATGTGGGTGAGAGAAGTCTGACTGAGCTCTGTGACACTTTACAGTCATATGTGACTGGTATCTACGGCTTAAAGTAGATCCCGAACCACTACGAGCATTCCATGGCAGCCTGGCAGAGCGTTATCAACCGAACTCGAACCCTAACAGAACTACCTGTGGATTTACCGAGTGGTAGAGCGTTATCAACTCTGCCGACAGGACCCCTACACCATACCACTAACAGACATCCATACTACCGCAAGGATTTAAACCTGAACTAACAAACATCCACAGGACCCCTAATACGCTAACAGACATTCATGGATACCTGAAGCCTATAGTACCAAAGGTCAGTGGGCTAGCTAATTGGCGATCAGACCGCCTTGTGCAGGTAAAATGCAGGAAAACTAAAATTAAAATCCTGCGGCCATGATATTTTTGAATGGTTCGGAATCACGTTAAACTGTAGGTCCCGGTCTAATTAACCCAAAACTGGGCTCAAAATGACCGTAGAGCGACAAACCAAACCAAACGTACATGCACTACGTCTTTTTTTACTATAAAAGAAAGAAGTAGTGCAGTTGTCCACCGTGAAAATAAAGTCTAAGTGGTCATAATAATTTGATACTCGGCGTAAATATATGTTTATAATTCTAAAAATATCTTTCTTGTTTTTAAGTTATACCAGAAAGTAAAATGCAATGATATAGGTTTAAAATTCGGCATTCCTTTTTAAAGATCACTGAAGATGTTAGGTATTTTGACCTGTTGCCATTTATCACCAGAGCAATATGATATATAGCGGGTTGAACTTTATCCAGATGGCCTGCATGGAGACCTGAACCACCAACTATATTTCACTTACGATGACAACAATAATATTAAAAATTCTTTATCTTTCTATTTGAATGATTAAATTCAGTGAAAAAAATGGTGGAACTGCAAGAGAATTTAATTTAGAATTCAATATTATTGATTAAGAAGAATTGCCCTTTTACCAAGAAGGTTAAACTGTCCGATTAATTTTGAAATTTTGAAAAAAGCAATAAAGGTTGGGAGGAATACAAGGAATTTTGAAAATGGGGAAAAAATTAAGGAGTGTTTAAAACGAATGACGCATGCACACCTGTTGTTATGGTAATGAGTATCTTGTTTATGTTTACGTCAACTCGTATTTAAAAGTATTCAACACTTAAATAAGTATTTTCATTTTTTATATGTTTTTTTTTTTTATGTTTGACTTCTTTAATTTTTTTTTTGTGTTAAAGTATGAATAATTCAAAACTTTTACGTAAATGAATGCAAATTTAAATCTTTTAAGTGAAATAACAACACAATTTGTGAAAAATTAAGGCAATCAGGTATAAAAAGAAATTATTTGGATTTTAAGTGGAGATATTGGAGCTGAGTTTCTTCTTAAATCCAGGGTTACTTAAATTTTGAACATTAGTTTGTGATAATTTACGTTTGTATTATTTACAAAAGGGTCTGATGGGCGAGTGACTAGCGTTCGATGCCACAGGTTTTGGGCTCGAGTCCCGGTGTTGCCAGATATGTTTGCAGTGGTACGGTATCCGTTTTAAACCGAAGATCCCTGTCTAATATGACTATAGAGCGTTGGGCTGACAACCCTACACCGTAAAAAGACAACATCTCCTGTCTCGAAATATGTCAGTAGACAGTTGGCCTTGGCCCACCATTTGCCTATTGCTCCAGTGATACTGATAATGATAATAGTAACGCTGGCCAATTGGCTTACGCTCTGGCCATTGGTACTTCAGGCTTCAACTTCGAATCCTGGCGATGGTATGGATGTTTGGTTCGTGGTTCGGAATCCACGTTAAACATTAGGTCCCAGTCTAAGTAGCCTAAAGTGTGCAAAAAATGACCTTAGAGCTACAAACCAAACTTAACCATCCTCAATTCAAAATATTATTTACATTAACTTCCTGTCTTTTCCTTATTGCGTTGTTTAATATCCATTACCTGAAATTTAACAGCTTCCAACAAAGATATGATAGTTAAATTTAACAACCCTATCTCCCCTCTCCCAGAAGTTGCCAAAATAAATTCTGTAAAATTGCTAATTAAAAATATTTTTTACCAAGAGAAACCTTAAGAAGATAAACCTTTAACCTTAACCTAAACCAAGATAAACCTTAAGAAAATAACATAACAGTTGTTGACGATGAAATGTGAGTCACCTTTTATAAAAACTTGACAAATTTCGACTTGCATCTTACATAGCTGTAACCCAGTCGATGAAATATCCCTAAATAGTTTCAGAGTAAAAAATTTAAAAAAAGTTTAAGGTCAGATAAATAATTAACTTTCATGTTTATCAAGATTTTCATTGCTCTAACGAATATGAAGATTAAATTCGTCAAAATTTTTTTGTACCTTTTGTATTCTTAAAGCCTTATATTAAGATTGATGGATTATATAAATATCATATTAAATTTTAAATTATTTTTTAATAATAGTTATCAGTTTAATTTAAAATTAATTATAATATTTAATTTTCTATTTGATGTATGAGGATATTTTTTCAATTTTCCATGGGCCAAGAATATAAGGACAAGCATGAATAACAAAATAATTTTATTACCAGAAAACGAATGCACTCAGTCATATAGTCAACATAAACATCGAAGCATTTGTCATACC
>BPLQ01001420.1:410-14228 GCA_021605075.1 Caerostris darwini
GCTTGTTTTTAAGTCGTTCAGACCTAATTGGCCTCATTCGCCTGTCTTGGTGGAGAAAATCCATAAAACCTCTTCTACTGACATAATCCGATTTCTTCAGAGGCGCGACAATCCCATGGTGTTCCAAAGTAGTCTGCCCGCTTGCAGATTTCCAGATAGGAGATGTTTGTCATAATCCAACTAAATGAACTAATTTTTTTTTAACCACTGTAGAGATTCCTAGCTTTATGTTATGTTCATTCTTAGTTATATGTTTTGAGTTCAAAAGTGTTAACTTGGTTCCTGTATTGCAGTAAAAAATTGTTCGTATGAAAATATACGATTAAAAATGCATTGAATATTTAAAGTAATAATTTCGTTATTTAAGCAATGATAAGGGTTTGCTTATTTTTTTATTTTTATGTAAAAGTAATTCAAACAAACTTTAATTAAACTTTAAGTTAAAGTTCTTTAACTTAAGTTAAGTTTCTTCTAAATTGGTTTTTTGGCTATATTTTTTTATATTTTAATTGCAATGTCTTTTTATATTATTATGTGCTATAACTGCTTAATATATAAAATTGATCTATGTATTAGATATACAAATAAAGATATTAGTAATAACTGTTACAAATCTACTGAAACTGATAATACTCTTTACTCAATTATATAATGAATTATTATTTAATATATGCCAATTTATAAAAGATAATTCTGTTTTAAAGCTAAATTTTAAATAAAATTTTTATTTTCAGCAAAAATAACCTTTAGCTATCATTAAATAAAATCTATATTACCTTGCATTTTCGCTTGAAAATTTGGTTTTCCTGAAATTCAACATAAATCTAATAAAACTCCTCTTTGTTTTTATAAATTTTTAAATTTTCAATTTTTCGGTAGTGATATTTAAATGAATATTAAAAATTAAATATGAATTTTATAATATTTTATGAATATTAAAAAATTAATATTCATAAACAACAGTTTTATATGAGAGTTATTATTATTTTGACAAATTTTTATCTCATTTAAAATAATGATTTTATTGTTCATTTTACTAATTTAAGCATAGAAACTAATTAAAACATGCCTATTAAATCTTGTAATTGTCACTGGTGTATATAAAAGCAAGTTCAATACGAAAATAAATTGCTTATAAACTATTAATGTTTTCTATCAATTCGAATAATCTTTCGTATTTTTACCACAATTTCTTATAAATTTCAGTAAAATTACAATAAACTACAATTTTTAGTATGATAGCAATGCTATTTTGTAATTGGCATAATTAAAAAATATATATATGGTCCTTAAGGTTATTTTTCCAGAAAGTTATTTTTCTTCGTAAAATGTTTAAAAAATTGCTGCTTGGAATTCTGCTTTTTTCCACGGATGTAGCTTGATCGAAAAAACGAAAATGTTCAAAATGTCCAAATGTTGTCTTCATTTACGCTGATGATTTGGTGAATAATTTCTTGTCTATTGTAAAGCATCCTAATTTATATTTTATTAGTAATTATATTGAGTCTCAAATTTTATTCTTGATTTATTTTAATAGTCCTATGGCTAAATGTTCATAAAGAAAGGAGACTAACCTTTTGATTTTTGACTTTTATTTCTTATAGTGGAGGCCTGGTGACTAGCGCTTTTGCGCTCTTATGTCCTGGTGGTGTCATGGATGTTTGTAGTGGTTCGGAATCTACTTTAAACATTAGGTCCCGTTCCAACATTACTACTACTACTACTACAACACCACTACACTACTACGTCCCTGTGCCTAGAGCTGAGTAGCCGCTTTACAGTTTGGGAGTGATGTGGGTGAGAAGAAGTCTGATTGGGTACTTGTGACTCTCTACGGTCATGTAAGACCGGGACCTACGGCTTAAAGTGAATTCCGAGCCACGACTAAGATCCATGGCACCATCCAATGTGGTTGTAGAGATAGGACTGACATCCCTACGCCGTAAAAAAAGAAAACTTCATCTGTTTCGGAATCTGCCAATAAGCCAAGGACTGTAGTACTAGGGAGTAAGTTATTTGTTATAGTCGAAACATAATGAGAAGAAAAGATTTTTTAAAAAGATGATAAATTACGAAATGTTTTTTTTTATGATTAACGTCATTATTCCAAAAAAAATTATTTTTCATGTATTTGTTCAGACGGGAGATGGGTTTAGCGTAAAATTCATTTGGTTTATGTTTCCTTGAAGTCGCGTGTTTCCAGTAAAGTTATTATTTTTAACGAGATTAGGGAAAATAATATGTTTGTTATTTCAATTTAATTACTTATTCAGTTTCTATTAAGGATGGGACATTTTGTGATTTTTGCATCACTGCGAAAGAAAAGCCCATTTGGCAAATGCTAGTAAAAGATTCACACTGCGCTAGTAGTTTGTAGAGGAGTTTCGAAGCTATTCATTCTTACGAAACTGACTTTCCTTCAAAAAATTGTTAATTAACCATTTTTATTCAGAAATTTATTTGTTAGTTTAACATCTTTCTTGTTTGTGCACGTGTGTTTTTTTTCTTAAATACCGACGGTGCTAAAAGAGTTTTACTTATTTTCTAAAAGGTTTTTACGCTTATGTTAATTAAAATGCGACACACAAAAGTTGCGATATTTTGACATCACAGACAGTCATAGTGACACAACCAATCTCTGATGTCTACATTATTTAATCTTTGTATAAATATATATTGAATAAATAAAATTGAATTGCTTTAATAATCATTTGTTCATTCATTAATAGTGATATTGAAAAATTATAATATTAAAGTAAATTATTTTCTTATTAAACTATTGAAATATTTTATATTTTTCCATAGGATAAATATTTTCTAATTTGCATTTATTAAACACTTTAAGGTAAAAAGAAATGCATCAAGAGGGAAATAATGAGATAGAATGAAAATTTGTCCAAAAGGAAATGATAAATATATTTAAAGAGCAAAAAATAAATAAATAAACTGATTGAAATTTCAGAAGGATGTAATGTTTCAATTAATAAAACATTGATATTTTATTGCCTCTTGTACTGACTGTTAGCTCACTTGGCATTGATGTGCAGAATGGAAGATTGGCGGATGTCTTCCAGTGAAATTATTTGTCTACTTTTTGTCAAAGGTTTGTAGTCATCAGTTGTCCATCCTGAGACAGTCTGAGGTACCTTCTAACATGCATTGTTGGCGGCAAAACTGACAATTTAGGAATGTGTTTGACAAGCATATAGATTTATTGTCGTATCCCCTGAAGAGCGCAAGAAAATCAGATATCCTGATGCTTCTGAATACTACTGGCTATGTTGAATGCCAGATCGGATGGTCCAGATAATGTGTAGCGGCTGCAACAGCTGGCCAATCATGAGAAGTAAGATTGACATTTATTTTATTTATAGTTATTTTATTTATTTTATTAAATTTATTTATAGTTAATATAAATCATTGCGTATGTAGTTGGACTTAATCCTGTTGAAATTAAAAGCACTACAAAAAGAGGCTTAAAATATTGTGGATGACATATTTGTAACGCAGGATAACAAAAGTGCTTATCATATGGCATAGAATCCAGTACTACAATTCCCAGCTGTTGAGCTATGTGATTAGTGATAACTCTATCAGTATGTTCTCACTATTTGGACATTTCCATATACGTTTTCGTTTTCCTCGGGCTCAATTCGATGTCCTAGATCAGGGATGAATAAATTTGTGTATACATTGTACTCAGCTGTAACTTGGGAATGCATTTCGTAAAAATTATATAATGCCTATACACTTTCTGTATATGCATTATAAAAAACATATTAAAATAAAAAAGACACTGAAAAGTTTGAATCCTGATATTACACTAATAATTGTAATAACAGATATATTTTTCTTGTAACAATATGGGTTTAAGTATATAATTTTTATGTATCAATTTATGTTACTCATACCAAAAATTTTTTTTCTCAAATATGTCAATCCAGATTTGCGCATTTTAATGTATTACTTGAAAATAATCATATTTATTTTGTTGTGCGCACTTTTAAAAAGGATCATATATTTGCAATAAAAACGTTAGGGATAAAGAAATAAGTATATAAGTATTTTGTATCTAGATTAGCATGTTATTGAAAAAAGTTTTATATTTTAGCCAATAAATAGAAAAAAAACATTAAAAATTTTTCTTACATTTAAATATTTATTTTTATGCAACTAAAACTGCATCATATTTTATTTTAAATTTAAAATACTTTAAAAAAAAGTAATTTCAAGCATTTTTAAAATTAAATGAATATATGATAATATCAGCTATGGTCAAGCCATCATTGCACTAGAGCAGGGGTTGCCAATCCGCGGCCCGCCTTGAATATTTTTCCTTCACGTGAGATTTATCACACTATTTACAAAATATATTTATTTTATAACGGCAAAGTAGTGAAAACCAATATATTAAAAATGCATTATGTGTGCAACGATATATTCAAAAATAAATTGTCTGAATTATGACAAAAAATATCTTTGATTTTAAAATAATATTCTTGCGAATATAGGACAGATATTACCTATTTTATTGATGAATTTACAGTAATGAGTTCGAAGAATAATTAATTCACTACTGTGCCCAAAAAAGCAATACCAATTTTTTTTTTCAAAAATTACTTATTTCATCTGCCAAATTTATGGGACCTGAATGGTCGAGCGGCCAGCGCTCGGTACCACAGGTTTCGGGCTCGAGTCCCGGCAGTGCCATGGATGTTTGTGGTGTGTTTGTTCGAAACCCACTTTAAATTGTAGGTCCGGGTCTGTTAAGCCCTTGTGCGCAGAAAGTACAAACCAAACCAAATTTATTTCATCGCGTTTAAAGTAATTCCCCCCGAACACAATGCACTTATGACAACTTTTTTTAAAATCCTCAATGCATGCTAAAAAGTCATCTGCAGGGACTTCGACAGGGTCTTCAAAGCTTGCGGCGATTCATGTTAATTTTCTTCAATCGACTCAATACGGTGTCCTTGGAATGGTCTTCTGGGTTTAGAGAATAGCCAGAATTCGCATGGTGCTAAATCAGGTGAATACGTGGTTGTGGAACGATATGGATATCATTTTTGGCGAAAGAGTCCCGAAGAATAATGCATTGTGAGCTGGCGCCTTCAGTGTCTTCGGTACCAATCGAGATTTAACGCATTTAATATCCAAAATGGAATTGACCGACCCTTTTGAAATTCCAGCAGCAGCAGCAAGGTCTCTAATTGTAAATCGACAGTTTGCAAGCGCCAAATCTTTAATTTTTTGGACGTGAGCTTCGTAGGTTGAAGTTGATGGTCTACCAGAAGGCTCTTCGTTTTCAACGCTTTCTCTGACTTCTTTGAACTGTTTATACCACATGTAAACATTCCTTCCGATATGGGAATGCTCACCGAATGCCTTCTTCAACATTCTATGTGTTTCCGCAAAGAAAATTTAATGGAAATTATTTGCTCAATTAATTGAGTTTAGGGAATAGCCAGAAGACGCAAGATTTGAACACAGTGGTTGTGGAACGCCAAGTTTACTCCAGAATGGAACTCCTTGTGGAACTCCAGATTTAATTGTATTTATGCGTTGGCATAGACATAGAAGCTTTCTGTCCATTATTATTTGTCGGGTCTCTAACCAAGACCTTCAGTTTGGCAATCCATCACGTTTACCTATGCATAGATTACAAATATAGGTTAAAAAGATTCAATTGATCAAATTGAATTTGACTAATTAAATCTTACCAAATGCATGGAAAGGCGAATCTTATAAATTTTATTGGAAAATGAATGCAATAGTTTCCATCTTTTTCAGCTCCTTTGCCTGTACCTGGCTCACCTAGCTGTACATTCTGGCAACCCATACCAGTTTAAGCAAGCACCTTCAGAAGGCATTGCGCAGTTTAAATACATTGATGATGTCAACAAAAGAATACATGCCGGCATAGATACTAAATTATACCAATAGTTATCGATTACACTATTACTACTGTCTAACACTACTCTTTTGTAGATATTTTCGAAATGATAACATTTATCTTTGCAAAGAATTTTCAAGAATTCGTATAATAACAAACTTTTGTATTCTTCTAAAAATTTTAATAATTTTATTCTCATTACATATCGTTTTATACACTTATTTTTTATTTTCAGAAATAAAAATTTTTAATTTTATACACAGAATAAAGAATCAAATATTAACTTCTCATTCCTAGATTAATTATGAAAGAATAATTTTATAAACAGCATTGATGATGTTTATTTGAAACAGGATTACAAATTTTTATCATTTTTTTCCATTGTCTTTAATTTTTTCTGTAATGTGCAGGTTGGGAAACCAGATTGCAACTGTGTGTGGTTGATTTAAATACTTAAGGGAAAGCTTTATTGGGACACGCGCAAACACCACACACTTACAATTAGAGGCATACACTATTCATCAATTTAAAAACAGATAATTATAGATTCGGGGAAGGACTCCACTTCTAAGTCGAAAACCGGATACTCGACTACGCGCAGGGGGCACGAAAGGCACTTCCTGTCTGGGTGAGAATCTGTTGTGACTGCAACTATATTGTTTCATCCGTTCGGTGGTTCTTATAAGTTTTCTGGTCCGAGAAGTGTTTATTAAATCTTCTTTATTTACAAATAATATATACATGGTTGATGGTAACAGCTCATCTCTACTACTGAGTTGGATAGTTTAAGAGAGTAACTGATGGCGGAGCGATCATCTGCTCGACTTAAAAATGAAATAAAAAAGTTTCGATGTAAAAAACAGGCTTAAAAAGAAATTAAAGAAAATACTTGATATGAAGAGGGGGGGTGAAGAAACAGCTCATTTCAAAGGCAACAGCGCAACTGTGAGTCCAGAAGGAAAACCGGTCTTTATAAGATTAACAACATGACGCTGGGTAGCGCTGCTGAAGCATACAAATTTCAACATCTGTAGGTCAATTAATGCGTAGGGATGCACTAAATATATTTCCTTTCTGGATGAGGGATGATATACTAAACTTTTCTCAGTGGGAGAGCAGGTTGCGCTGCACTTTCTCTCGGTTGAGAGTCTCGAGGCCGACTGACTATTTATCCTGAACATCAGATGGCGCTATGGGTAGTGTGTAGGAGCAAGCGCTATTATGTTACTACATTTCAAGAAATAAGTCATGAAAATGCTCCATTTAATAAGTATAATCAAGACTTTTAGATTGTGAAAAGTAAAAAGGAAGTTAATTTAAAATCAAAACAAAGATCAGTGTGATGGTAAATAATATCTTGACGGCCTGATACGTTATATAACTGTTCGATAGATAAGTATATATATACATTTGTAGGTGGAAGAACTAATTTTGGATAGTACTAATAGAAGCTGTAATTGAAATAAAATAATTTCGCCATTTACTGTGATATATTCTATCACTCTAAATTTGCCACATATTAAAACAAAGATAAATATTTTCTGATTAGAAATATCGATTATTTACACATAAAATTATTACTTAAACTATTTTGGAAAAATTAAGAAAACAATATTTATATAAAAAAATGATTGGAATTTCTTATAATCATTATTTAAGTAATTTAATAATTTTTTGTTTGTTTAAATATATTTGAATTTTTAAGTTTAATAATTTTCAATTTCTTAATTAATTTATGTATGGAGAAGAAAAATAGCTCCATTGGATGTAGATAGAGTATTTAGGATTCATAATTATATCTAAAACCGGAAACATTTGAGAGAAAAGAAAGTATCTTCACCTCAGGCTACAGACCTATCAAGTATAAGGCCCATTTAACTGCAATCGCAACGGTTTGATGACCCTAAAAATCGTCGTAGAAGATGGAATTCACATATTTGCAATAAAAAATATAATTACATTTTTCTCACATTCGACCAATTAAAATAACTGTTCTCGGGGATTTTGTTGGGTAAAAAAAAAAAAATCTCTGAAGTTATATCCAGATGATTTGAATTTGTTCCGAAATAATTTTTATTTAATTTTTAATTAGGCCATTTATATCCATGACTGAAGTCTTATAATACTATCGTAACATAAGTAATGCTATAGTTATATAAGAAATTATAAATATATACCGTGAGAAAATGAGGTGCATAAAAAAACACCATAATAAATAATAATAAACAGGATACAAAAAATAATACCCTAAGTAAATAAATTTAAAAGCAGAATGCAAAATTGATTAAAATTAAAATTTATTTACAGGAGAAATTGAAATTTTGGACCATCGGATTGTGATTGAAAAATATTTCGAAAACTTGTTTTCGTTTTACAAAAAAATTATGACATTGACAAGTGCCATATTGAATGATTTACAACAATTTTTCATTTATTGTTTACTTCGCTGCTGCCGCCTTTTTTTTTGTGTGTGTATCATCTTGCTTCCAATCTTGTCTTATCTTATAAAAGCAAGATGATTGTCAGTCGCATGCAGTTTTCAGAAGTCCATCCATTTATTTTTTTAGTCATCCAGTTGTAAATCTCTCTGAGTTTTTCATTAGACTACACTATATTGAAGCAAACATTCTTATGCGACGTTTCTCTGTGAATTCATCTACATATATACTTCCGAAATAATCGTTGTATGCAGTGGATAGATATAATTTCCACTCAGATATTAAGATTCATGTTGCATAATTCTGGTATAATAGGTGTCAGAATAAAAAATCAATTAATTGGGCATAAATATTTTGGGAATGTATGCATTAAATAAACATATCACTCATTACGGATGTTAATTAGGCTAAAATGTTATCCGGAATTTAGGAATTTGTAAGTATTATTTTATTTGGAAGTATTCTTTACATTTTATAATTTATAAATAAGGTTTTCCAAAAATTGTCATACATTTTTGATTCATTGTGGTTTCATTAATTGTGGTAATGTTTTGTTATTCCTTTTTGCTATATTTTTCCTGATAAATATATTATCATTATTTAAGATTTTAGATGAGTTCCAAAATTTTTGAAATTGTTTAAATGATAGAAGTTTACAATATTTATATTTCGGAATATAAAATATATAGAATACACATACAAATTTATTGTTAAAATTCTTATAAAATTATTCATAAAAAACATTGCAACTTTATAGAAAATTTTATTTTCTTAAAAATAATTTGCATACTTAATTCACGAATTGCTTCAAAAGAGATTAGCAAGTTTGGATCTGGATAAAGATTCATATCTAATATTTTTGAAGCATATGCCATTAAAAATCTTGTGACCTGAATTTAAAGTCTGATTTTTTTAAAAAGTTGGTGGTCATCCACCAATTTTGTAGCCTCAGTTGATCAATGCTCTGGAATTCGTCTAGAAAACCACCAATAGAACAGCACGAAATTTTTCTGAATTTCCCAGATATGTTCTATGTAGTTATAATATACTTTGGCTGGATTTGAAAAGAGAAGAAGAGACCCCGAGTTGATATTAACCCTATATAGCAATTGTAATTGATACTTCTCATTCGGTTCTCCTGCTCTCTCATTCGGTTCATTGTTTCTTTAAAGAAGCACGTTTTTTAGGTTACTATATATATAGCTTTCGATGAATATATGAAAATCTGGAAAGCTGAGATAAATGTGTCCGCTTCTTGTCTGACTCCTTCCTCGTCGAGTACTTAATCATCGATGTGCAGCTGTAAGAGTATATGCAGCAGACATTTTCAGCAGCAGGGTTTTCAGCTTTCGTCTCCCATGTATCTCAGTTTTCTCTCTTTTACGATGGTCTAATTTCATAAATAAAATATCTTGAAATAACAAACAAAAATATTCCGTATAGAAAAATAAGTACAATTATTATTTGAGTTGAGCAGTCTATTACATTGCTCAGTAGAATAGTGTTAAAGTCTGCGCAGGAACATATTGCTTTCAACGAAAAGGACTGTACTTAACATATAAAAAAAAGAATTATCTTCAATCTTCTTGTTTTATTTATTTATAGGATCTCCGTCAAGTGAATATAATTAACCAAAAATAGTTTTCCTTCATGGGATCACAGTAAAGAACATCTTAATTATCATAAGGCCAAAACATGGATAGTCAAAATGTTTTGCCCATCTAGCCCTATTTTTAGGACATTGTACAAACCGGAGCTAATTAAAGAAATAAAAAGTAAATACCTCAATTATAGAAAAAAACAATATATTCAGTGTGTTAACGTTGTTTTCGAAAGAATAATTAAGAACTGTTCTCAATAATGCCCTGTATCACAGTACGAGGGTCACTCTGAAATTTTTGAGATACGGCTAAATGATACAAGTTTAACTTAACAAAGAGTGTTCAAAGTACTCCCCTCCAACATCAATGCACTTTTCCAGTCAATTTTTCCAAAGATTAAATGCTTCATGCCATCCATTTCTTGGAATTGATGAAAAATATGCTTTCTTCAATCTCATTTTCGTAATGAAAACGACAACCACGTAAATTTTTCTTGAAATTAAAAAAAAACCAAAAGCAATAAAAAGATCAACAAAAAAAGAAGAACAGAGAATACAATAAAACATGCTGAAACAGAGTTCATTAATCTAGCATATCTCTTGCCTCCCAATATCGCTCGGCGAGAAAAGTCTTGCTCAGAGCAGGACAGTGAAGTAGATGCGTGGAGTCCATGGCCTCTCCAGAACTGCACAGAGTGCATATCGGGGAAAAAACAATTTTGGGTCTGTAAAGATCGTTTCGCAGGCAGACATGTCCGGTGGCTAGTCGGTAACGAGCGACTGCTCTACGCCTTGGACAATTGCATAGATTTGGGATGGCATTCTTCCAGGACTTTTGGAAAACACGGTTATAGAAGTCTTCTTGAGCGTGGACTTTAATTGATCTTTTGATGAGATTTTTGGAGAATGACATAAGGCCAAGTTGTAGATCTTTTAGCCACTAAAAAGTGTTACCAGGTGCACCATGGGGAGGTAGATCTACTGCGTACCCTCGTTTAAGAAATTCAACTGTCGATTTTGCCGTATGAGAAGATGCATTAGCATGGCGAAGCAGGAGTCCCCTGACATTCACTTCTTGAAGAATTTCTGAAAGACACTTAGTGGTGTACCAGTTAGCTGTGACTGTGTTCTGTCCCTCCAGCTTGATGGCTTTGACCAGTCCCGTACTTCTGAAGAAAACTGCATAAATTAACTTTTTTCATTGCTCGTTGTCTTTTCACCATTGTTGGTTTGGGGTGATCTTCAAAGACGCATACTTTACTTTCTTGTCGTGTTGGAACGTCAAAAAACGTTATGTAAGTTTCATCCCCAGTTATGATTATAAAAATAAAACGGTGTCCACCATCGTTAAGTAATTTTATGGTTTCTTTGCAGATTCTGACATGCTCCGTTTTTTGGTGTTCTGTTAAATTATGGGGGGACCCAACGACAAACTAATTTTTTCATATGCAGTTCTTCATGAATATCTCTATGTATAGCTGTGGATACAATGTTAATTTTTTTCTGTATCATTTGGTAAGTTCATCGATTATTCCTTTGTGTTCTTGATCCAGCAGAGAAATTCGACCACTACTAAATTCTGTAAACCATCTAAATACAGTAACAAGAAATGAACTTCGTCTCTATATGTTAGCTGTCCACGTTGAAGCATTCGTCTTTATTCAACCCCACCTTAAAATCATAGAAAATCATAGCGCGATAATGCTCTATGTCAATCCCATTTTCCTTTCTTCCAAAATCTATTCTACGACAGCTAAATTGCAATTGTTGCCGCAAATTATCGTCTGCGGCCATAAAAGAGTTTAACTTTATAGTTAAATTTAACAAATATTTTTTTCCTGCGTTTGTCGTCTGCCACTCTCTCAAAAATTTCAGAGTTATCCTCGTATTATTGTTATATTCATTTAGGTCTGATCTATACATGAATTCCATAGGTCTGATGGCTACCAAAAAAATGCATCAGCCAAAGATAATTGTTTGATAATCTTAATATTATGGACCTCCGATAGCCTTCAGTGTTGGTTTCAAAGAAAAATGATCTATGCACTACTCTTGGTCTAGTTGTTATGAGTACAGCAGTCTAGCAAGAAGGGGACTCATGTGTAACTACGCTAAAAATGTCAGCTGTTGTTTCTGCTGCAAGGAATGAGGAGGCATGACGTAAATTAAAATATTTTGTGCAAAAAGGTTAAGTCGAAAATATTTTCTAATTAGTGATAGATTTACACGACATGCAAATAAGCGGCTGTTACTCTAAATGAACTGCAGAAAGAAAATGTGTCCTGTCAACCATCTTTGCAGATTTCAAGGAATTCATAAGTTATATGAGTTTAACTAATGTGCAAAAAAGGAATAGTGAGGATATGTAAAAGATTCATTCAAATATTCATGAATCTTTCATTGACGCAGCCTAATGGCTTGCGCTCTGGCCTTTGGTACCACATTCATTAATTTCGAATCATGGCTTTAGTATGGATATTAGTTAGTTGTTCGGAATCCACGTTACACTTTAGGTCCCTGTGTAATTAGCCTTCAGTGTGAAAAAATTTACTACAGTATTACAATCCGAACAATGCATTCGCTTAGACTTTTCAGTTACACATTGCTTTCTGTCTAAATTTAAAGAATTTCCCAATTCCAGATTGTGCTGTGTCTAAAATAACTGCTTTCTTTAACAATTATCACACAGGAGAATACAATTGTTACACACTCATTAAAAGTTTCTGCATATTAGTTATGCCGCGGGTTGGAATATTCGTTACATCAATGCAATAAATTTGAATGACAAGTTTTTCATTTTTCAGATTTTATATAAAAATGAATACAAAATAAATACGATATGAAAAACTTTTAATGAGTTATATTTGTCCAGATTGCAGTTAAGCTTCAACTTCTTTTCAATACTTGGGGCACAACAATTAAAGTGTCTTTTGCAGGTTCACATATGATTGATAAAACTTATTACTGAAAACCGCACACGGTTAAACATTGAATTTATCAGTCACAAAATATATCCTTTATTTCAATAATTTTAAACAAAATAAGATAATATGTTTCTTTATGGGATTGATTATTCTTTGTAATATTTCCTTCGAAACATTTTTATAAAAATTCAAGAAACATATATGTAGATTTCTCTACCAGTCTAGTAAATTTTTAACGACAGAGGGAGGCAATCTAGGGGTGTATTTCAAAGCGAAAATAAAGAAACGTTGGCTTTCTCTCAACAACACATATTTTAATTCAGAGATATCCCGTTACATCCAATATTTACATTACAATTCATCATTCCACCATTTTCTCGCGCTGCTTCACGCAGCGCGTTGCATTTTCGCCATCTCTCCGCGTTTCTCTCTCGCGCGCAGCTACGGGGTTTCTTCCCTTCTTCCAGGGCCAGAGTTCGTCCAATACTGCCACTACATGGCAAACAAATCCTACAGAATCGGCCATCCTGCAGGTCAGTGACCTCAGTGACTTAACACACACAAAAATCAAAATAATTCTAGAATATGACAAATAATAAAAAAGAAAGATGTTCGAAAATGAAATAACAATAAATTCCAATAATATCATATTCTGAAATACATGCCAAGTATACCAATATCATATTTTCAAATACATGCAAATTAAAACAATATCATATTCTGAAATACATACAAATTATATCAATATCAAATTCTAAAAAAGCTTATACCACATATAAGAAATAATAGTAAGACACAAAAACATATCATATTAATATACAAATTGTATTCAACATTAGGTATAATATAATCCTTAATCAAATTTTTGCATAAAAGGATCAGGAGGATCCTCTCCTTCCTTAAAACGTCTTCGAATGCCTCTAGTACGCTTTGGATTTCCCTTCCTACCCCGAAATCTTTCCT
>BPLQ01001420.1:16637-67072 GCA_021605075.1 Caerostris darwini
AAATGGCTTCTTCAACCGCTTCCGTTCAACATTTCAACGGATTCATCTTGTCCAGGGTGGCCTTATCTCACTGTATCACTTATCAAATAGGCCAGGGCGGCCGGATACACAAAAAATGCTTGCCAATTTCTGTAGATTTCAACAGTCCAACGAATTCGTCCCGGCCGAGCTCCCAATTTTGTAGATTTCTCTACCAGTCTAGTAAATTTTTAACGACAGAGGGAGGCAATCTAGGGGTGTATTTCAAAGCGAAAATAAAGAAACGTTGGCTTTCTCTCAACAACACATATTTTAATCCAGATATATTCCGTTACATCCAATATTTACATTACAATTCATCATTCCACCATTTTCTCGCGCTGCTTCACGCAGCGCGTTGCATTTTCGCCATCTCTCCGCGTTTCTCTCTCGCGCGCAGCTACGGGGTTTCTTCCCTTCTTCCAGGGCCAGAGTTCGTCCAATACTGCCACTACATGGCAAACAAATCCTACATATATATGCTATAAAACATGCAAAATTATATCTATTTTGCAATGAAAAAAAATTATTCTTGGCAAATTCCTATCATTCCTAGGTACGTTCAACAAGCAAAATACAAAAAAATCCTATTTAATTATCGAATTAAGAATTTTTGTAAAAAAAAAATTATATCTAATTATTTAATTTTTTTTTATAAATCGTTGAATGAAATTGTCGTCTTGCCCTTCTATAGAAACCGTGAGCTATTCTGAAGTTCGGCAAAACTTGTCTGTAAATATTTGAACAGCGAAAAATATAAAGTCAGACCATAGCCAAATTTTCCAAATTCTTGACATTGCTGCGTCTAATAACCTAAAAAAATCCATCTAATGCGTACTTTAAATCTGTCATCATAAACATCTCATTTCACTCAATCTCCTTCACTTTCATATATAAACGACAGTAAATCCTAAAATGTTTATAAAAATTTCTCCATAATAAATAGAAGTTTAATTATCCATGAATAATATCTACTTATCATATTAATTTCTCAGCAAAATTGGGTTAGATTTCTAAACTTTATATGTCATTAAATTGTAATTTTTAACAAGTACAAAAACTGCGAATGATATATGAGGACATGTTTTTAAGTATTCTGCATGAACTATGATTTTAAATACAGCAGCAGAAAGAAATCTAAGTTGAGCGTGAAAATATCATTAAAAAATGCAATTGAAAGGATAGTATATGGAACATGCAAAAACATATTGAATATGTTATTGTAACTTAAATAATTAATAAAAAATTAAACTATTAGATTTTTCATGTTCAAAGTTGAAGAGTTAAAACAAAAAAATGATTGCATTTAATTAAGAAATTATGTTAAAGATTGGGAGAAATGTATGAGATTCCTAAGCCAAATCTTTTCTAAAGTAACTGCTTGAATTAAATAGAAATAAATAAGTGGTCGTCCTAATACAACAAAAGTATAGGCATACCTATGAAGAGATAACACATATTCCTCGGCTTCCTAATTAAACTATTAATTAGGAGCTCTAAATGGATTCTAAAAAAGAAAGCATGAACGAATATTTGGTTTGGCCAAAGAAAACTTTCCATGCATGGAATCGATATGTGAAAAAATTGATTCCATCCAATAAATATTTATTTTTTGCAATTTAAAATAAAGATTTTTTAAAATACAGTTTGGATGCTTTCTCATAAAACATAAATTTGCTGATTTCCTTACATTCAGTATATACTGTAAGGGAGATCGTAACCACAAAATGAGACTCTACATTATGCCCCTGAAATTTCAGTGTTTTTTTTAAATTCCTCTCATTAGTGAGGAAGGGGGAAGATGTAAGTGGCAAGCACTGTCTTCCAAATGAATTGATCACCAAAACCACAGAATTGACCACAGAAACCACATCATTAAGATTCACTTTACATTCGTAATTACGACAGCAAATATAATTATTAACACTTAGTGCTGCAAGTTTTTTAAATTAAATTCAATAAGTTTTTATTACAATAGAAATGATTTAAAGATCATTTAAGACCCTGTATATTACAAAGCAGATTGATTGTACTTTAAAAGGGGAAAGGCCAAAAAAGAGATGGATTGATGAAGTGAAAAATGATCTGGAGAACCAAAGAGGCAGACGTCTATAGTTTCGTATTGTTAGGGAGGTCATGGTCCAACATGTACTGTATTGCCGGAAAGTTAGTTACTTAGTTAAATTTATTGTAGATTTGACCGACTCGTGGCTAGTTGGAAACGTATGCAATTGGTGAGCATTAGGGCTGAAGTTCAATCCACTGGACGCTTTATAGATACTGTTTCAAAAAGCGAAGTGACTCGATGGCGTTTATGATGTTCACAGTCTTTCCTCAGGTAAATTTTGTCTGAAATCTGTTAGCAGCTAAGATCAGAAAACAATGAAGTAAGTTGAATTTTTGGAAAATATTTGCCACCATATTAGTTTTATTTTTAAAGGAATTTTAGGGTCACATTAAATTATTTTGAGTGACTTTATTGCGATATATTGTTTTTTTCACTTTAATGATGTGAACAAAAGTTTTTTTTTTGTTTATCATCGTTAGATGCATCTCGTGTTCCACTTATGCATGTCAGGCGAGGTGAAGACATTTCTTTTGGGACTGCATTAGAGGTAACCTGCCCTTAGATGAAAAACAATTTTATACACATTGTCACAATCGCCATCGAGTCTTCTCTTTGCTGAAGCAGTGAGTGAATCTAATGCCATCAGCGGATTCAAACCTGAATCCCGCTGCCTATGTTATTAATGAATCTCTAGACGGGCTTTTCTTCTCTCCACACTCCCCCCTTCCTTACCTAAAGCTAAAGCTATGTGAACTATGTACGTATGTATATGTACCTATGTACCCCCTACCATTTACACTGGTATGAATGGAACATAATTGGGCTTATGTAAACCACCGATGGGTGTGAGTCTGAATGGCCGAGTGGCTAGCTCTCTCGTGCTCTGTGTCATAGGTTTTGGGTTCCAGTCGCTGAGCTGCCATGGGTCTTTGTAGTGGTTCGGAATCCACTTTAAGCCGTAGGTTCCAATCTCACCACATCAGAAGCTGCCCCCTTTCCCTCCATCCCTCACTGCAGGTCTCTGAGGATTAGACACAACAATACATAACAACAACCGATAGGTGTTGAGGGGGATGATAGTGCCTATATTTGAACATGGAGAATGTATTAGCGATATGTAATTCCTTACATTGTTTTTTTTTTTTTTTTGGTAGGACATCGTATGCCGTGTTCTGCTAGTTTAATAAAAAAATTATATCGATCGAAGAAGTCTTGCATCTTTTATTCTATTATCCAGTAACGACACGATTTATTTTGTTGAACGCAATTTTAAACTGAAATATGTGTTTTTGGCAATGAATATCGCTGAAATAAAAACTTAAAGCAGATTGAGCATTTTCAGTCACATTAGGATATTCCGAAAAGCTTACGGTTTTCTCTGTTCTTGGATTTGGTGAATCTTAAATTTTATATCTTGCAGGAAAGATAGTATTTATTTAATTACATAATAAGGTAGTACTTACATAATCATGACCATATTTTCAAAGAAAAATAATTCCATCAAAAAGTATTATTTATAGTTAACGACATAGTTCAAGAAATCATTATATTAAGGCTTATACAATGATTATTGCGATAATGAATGAAGTGTCGTATTTTAAGTTAAATTTTAAGATGTTTAATTTTAATGTATCTTATATTCTCTTTTAATGTATCTTATATTTTGAATGACGTCTTTTTTGAAAGCTGCCTTGAATTGATCGAAATGTTAGAGATGAAATAAAGGAACAAATACATAGTAGCATAGAAATTGCAAACAATACTAAGGATTGTACTTAGAATATATGGCGGTTTGCATTAGATCTGGTAACTGTATGCAGAAATATATTCTTAGAATCTTTGTACAGAATCACCGGAAGGAGTTTAGCTTTTTGCTTTCTGAATTAATCGGTAGCAGGTGAATTTTGCAAAAGGTTTAATAAAAATATAGCTGATTTAAAACTATTGGAAAATTGTTTCATTTGTTGTAATTCCAATTTTAGAAAATGGTGTTTGTTAGATAACACTTCAATTTGTCCCTAATATTGAGCTAAAAGGGAATTACACTTGGAAATACTCACAAAGGAAGGAAATAAATTTATAATACTCTTTAATAACATGGATTTTTTAAATTACCTGCTTCTGTATAATGCATCTGGTGAAAAAATATATTATTAACTGAAGGCCATTATTAAAAATACATTTTATTTTTCTTTTCAATTTCTAAGACAATACCCAAGTAGAAGCCTTATTCTTTGTGTAGAACAAATTACTAATGATTTTGCTTGTTTTTAAGATATGCATTTATTATTTCAACATTTTTCAAGAATAATTTAAAGTATACAAACATTGTACTTAAGTTATAAACAGGGAAAACCATTAAGAAATGTTTTTAATTTTTAGTATTTATTACCTTCATATCTGTGAAATTTAAGAAAGGCCTTAATTATGGAGATGGCTCAATGTTAAAAGAATACTTGAATGAAAAGTACATTAAAGAATTTGCTTATTTCCCTTAAAATTGCTCTGATTTTTAATATTATTCTAAAATGAGTAGTAACATTGCAATGTTTAGTATATTCGTGATTGCAACTCCTCCGTTACACAATACCCTCTTTTATTTTCAATAAATTCATGTCCCATTTTATCTTATAAATCAATGTAATGCCAGACTAATCATTTGTTTTCTGAAACTTTTGCGAATAATCTGAACAAACAGTTGCTTTTTTTAGTTTCTGAGTTTAAAAAAATTATGAGCATTTAAGCAACTTTAAAATTAAATTACGTGTAATGTCACTGGTGTAGCGTGAAACATATTCCTGGCTGCCCTACCTAGCATAAACATAACTCAACCCAACTTCACTGTTTCCGTCGGAGTTATCAAGTGGGGTGAGAAAAGTAAGGGTTAAAACCCTTAATTAACCTTAAGGGATTAGGACCCTTAAAGAGAACAGAATAAATATTGAGGCTATGCTTAATTGAATAACATGCAAAAGAGTCGAGAGGGAACTCTCTATTCATAGCACCTGCCTAAACATATGTTTTGTCAGCACTCTGAATAGTTGACTCAGCAATTAAAACGCTCAGTTTTTACGAAATTTCGTTTCGAATTCTTACCGTAATCACCCGTGAAACTGGTTGAAATAAAATATTAGATCTCGCATTAAATTTTTGGACTCCTTCATAAGTATAAGATTAACAATATATTTAGTATGGTTATTTAAAAATTTAAAATAAAATAAATTTAATTTCTATAGGATAATATTTCAGACAAGAGATTAAAAAAAATTATTTTTTACGAATGATACGTCACCAGAAAACTGCACCAGATTCGTGACTCATTCACTGGTGTGGTGAGTGAATGCAAATCTGAATTCGTCACACATGCAAATTAGAATTCGGGGAGTGGGGGGGAAACGCCTAATATAAATTAATAGAAGTAGAAGTGCTTTGTGGTGATTCTGTGAATAAACTCCCTGAAATGTCTCTGTTTATACTAGACCTATAAGAAGAGAGTCACTTTAAGATTCATAAGAACACTTTAACTTTTATTTACAAGCATTACATACACACACACACACATATATATATATATATATATATATACAGAATTCTGAGTATTAAAAATTATTCTGTACAACGAAATGAAAATTAAAGAATTAAATTTGATTCACAAGTGCAGAAAGCCCTAGTATAGATCTTTTAACTCAGTGAATATGACAATTATTATCTCCTGCTTCTGGGTTTGTTTTCGGTTCACAAAATATGTTCTCTTAGATTCTTATCTAGCAACGAAAGAGGTGAGTCTGGAAAGTAAAGCACATTGCAAGTAGGTTAGATCATTTCGGAATAGGTACCCACACCATAGTGTGTTGAACAGAATGTAACTATATTAGACTTATGACGGCTTCAATAAGAAGGTCCCTTTTAGTTTCATGGGAACACTTTAATTTTTATTTAAAAGCATTATATATATATACGGAACTCTGGGTAATTACAAATTAAAGATATATCAATTGATTCACAAGTTCTCGAGTCCTTCAGAGTTCTCGAGTCTTTCAGAGTTCTCGAGTCTATGACAAATCTGATGCACCCGGTTTGAGGCAGATCTTAATTATCACACGGTATGATACAGTAAACCACAAGGAGCTCACTTTGTAAACAGGCGGAATCTTGTCAGTCACTTCAGAGAAAAAGAGCAATAAACCAACACTACTTGTCTACTCATCACGGAACACTTTTCTACTCCAAAACTCTCCCTTTAAGATCCATCAAGAAGGAAGGGGGGGGGTCAACTTACCTCACTTCTTATTGGAGTATACATAATCTCAGCCCATGGTCTATCACCCATCACGATGCAGCAACTCATGGTGTAGCCCGTATTCTATCTGTAATTTTTTCGACCTGTGATGGTCGCATAGACAATCGCTAATTTCATGAGTCTCATTGTCCATGACACTAAATATCTGCTGTCAGATTTGAGATGCAGGTTGTTCTCATTAGAACAGAACTCTAATTGCATGTAGTATCTAATTGCACGATACTGCTTATCTGCTGTCAGATTTGAGTGATAGATTGTTATTCTGCATTGGTTAAATAATATACACTCCTCCCTCCCGGGAAAGGAAATGCTATATCTATTCTTGTGGGAGAAATGCCATATTCAATTCGGGCTATTATCCCTGAAATAATCTTTCCTTTTGTGCTCATAAGGATGTGGCAACGTTCAACATATGGGTCTTTGAAGGTGAAAAAGAGGTTTTTATAAATCGTGAATAAGATGCTCTGAATATCAGCTGCAAGAAATGAGTTTTGGATTTTAAATGACTTTAAAAAAATGTGATATAAAGTTGGAATTTATTGGGCAAACTATTTTGGGTTCATATTAAACATATGATTATTATTATTATGATAGGTTTTAAACATTACACAACCCATATTTCTGCACTGTCTGAAAACATTTTTTTTAATGATTATTTATGTTTTAAAAAGGCATTAGTTTCCTAAAAATTAAAATAAATTATTAAACTGCACATACTTTGATAGCAAGAGTAATCTTTGTAATATTGTTTCAAAATATTTTAAAGCAAATAATATTAACTGAAAAAAAAACTTACTCAATCGAAATATAAAACTGAAAATAAATAAATATATAAATATTTTGAGCAATTGGTGATTAATGATGTTCAAAATTTAAAAAAAAAATGCGTTTTTTGCATAGTTTGAACTATTGGTAAATGAAAACCAATACTGTGTTAAAATACTTATTTGCAGAGCAATGCAGACATTGATGAATTGCAATAAATTAATTTTTTGTTTTGATATGCTTTAAAAATAGTTACCCTTCTCATAGAAAAATTTAAAAAAAAAAACTTTGTCCTTATTAATTTGAAAGAGAAAAAAAAAATTCTGAGTACATTGCGAAAGTAATGCATTTATTTTTGAAAAAAAAATACAATTTTTTTTTTAAAGAAAAACTGTGCTTGAATGTTCTTTCACATATGTGTTGCTGTGTAAGAGCGCAGCATTTAGAGTGACAAAAATGTCCGTGACTTACGATAAAGTACATATTTTTCAAAGGTGCTGAGAACACACGTTATTCAAAAGTCAGCATATGTTTTACATAAAATACGTAATACCATATACATACCATTACGTAATACCATTTTTTTTACTATATGCCTGAATAAAATAAACTTTAGATAAATCTTATAATATTTTATATTTGCAATAATAAATATGAATGATTAGTTATTACTATATAATTTCGGTATAACCTTTTTTTCTATAATTTCGAAAATACGAAAATTAAAATGGATCATGAAATATTCAAGTGTTATTTGAAGAGATTTGAAATAGCAGCTATTGATCTGTGTTGTGGTTTGCGCAGCTTTCATGTGAAACATGCTCAGGTATCTGTCTTTATGAAAGGCGCGGCCTAATTACCAATTGGCTAGCGCTCTGGCCGGCGGTGGCATGAATGTTTGTTAGTGGTTCGGACTTCCCGTTAAACTGTAGATCCCGGTACAATTAGCCTCGCGCGTGCAGAAAATGGCCGTAGAGCCACAGAACAAACCAAGTAAGCACAGAAACATATTCAAGGTTAAACATTTACATTTCTTTTATTGATTACGTGTTAAAATTGCTTGCTATATGCAAGATATTTCCTGGATGTTTTGAAACTTTTTCCTTAATCCCCTGGGTTAAAACAAAATGATTTTTGCAGCCAGTTACGTTTTTTTTTCCATACACCGCTTCTATCTAAACACGAAATGCCATATGTGCCTGCCATTGAAAAAGAACATTATTTTAATTTCGTACAAACTAATTCTTTTTTATTAGTTTACAAAACCATCCCATAATAGTATTCTTAAGTTGTATACAGATGATTTTAAACGCTCAATACTTTCATTTGCAATACACTAGCTTAAAAATAAAAAAAAACAGAAAAAAAAAAACACTATCACAGCACGACAGCTATAACGGTAATGAAACCCATAAACTGCTGGTTACTCTAGTAACAAGAGAAGAAGGAAATATTTTGGAAATAAAAAGACTCATCGACTAAAATTACTTCAACATAGTTATTTTTCAAAAGTGGTATATTCGGGAGTTAATGTTAATTTGAAATAAATGTTGTGACAAAAGGTGAGTTTCAGTAAAGGCTGCCGAAAGATAGCTTGAAAATTTTACCCCTCACTATTAATAACCTAACTGTAAAAGGGTTTTTATAGTAAGCATTATTTTCAATGTTTTATTGCCTTTGTTGGTATTTTTCCTAGGATCTCTCTTGTATTCGTTAAGGAAAGAAAAATAGTGATCAACATCAGTTAATTAGTAATTCTGACTTTTGTGGAGCGTTTATGTATTTTATTGATTCCATGCTTTTTTTGATCCACTAGCACACACCGATGTAGGATGTGCGTTGAATTTTGTCTTCTTTCCTGTCGTCCACTATTTCGCAATGTTTCTTTCTTTATGTTTATAAGAGTGGTTGTTTTTCTCGAGCGCAAAGTGCTGTCCGTTTCTTTTCTTTCTTTTTTTTTTTTTTTTTGACAAAAAGCATATATTAGATTGTGATTTTATAACATTAGTTTTTATGAAACTTCTGCCACATTGCTCGCAGTGGTCAGTTTTTATTGTATAATTCAGGAATCATAAGCAGTAAATTACAATAATAAAACTGTAATATGTAAATATAGCGGGAAAAAAGGAAGGATACATGCTGCAGAAATGTATTTCTTTGATCTACAATGGATAAATGCTTCACAATTTCTGAGAATTCACACAGAAAGATTTTTATATCATGCTTGTACAAGTTTGTTTCAAATTAAACGATCGCCCGACACCCACAAACTAAACTACATCTCTCGTAAACCATGATTAAATGGTAGTGGAATTAATGAAAGATCGAACACTCCTTTTCTTAAAAGATTACGTTTTGATTTCTCGTAAATTCAGAATCATGAGCTCTTCAAGTAATTTTAACAAATAACAAAATTCTTAGACAACTGAAGCTTCAAAACTTATTTTAAAGGACGGCAATAAAATTTCCAATCGGTTTTCCTACAGTTTAAAGCTTAATTTATTCCCTCCGTACGTTTTGGATTAAAATAAATATGTATAAAAATATATAAAAATGGAGCATATTTTTGCTGGTATTCGTAGAAAATCATTATCACCATCAAATCATTATCATTATCAAAAATGAAACCCATAACTTTCCACAACTACCGCATTCACCCCGTGCTACTTCTGACTATTCCCTAACCTCAAAAGACCACCCATGGGACACCGTTTTGAGTCGATTGAAGAGATTCAACGTGAATCGTCACGCGCTTTGAAGGCCATCCCTGCCGACGACTTTTTAGCATGCTTTTAGGATTGGAAAAAAAGTTGGCATAAGTCCGGAGAGAATTATTTTGAAGGTGATGAAATAAAAGAATAAATAAAGAGTTTTTGAAAAAAAAATAATTGGTCTTACTTTTTAGGCACAGTAGTATGTTTAGATATTAATATCCTGAAATGCCATAAATATATTGTGTAAGGTTTAATTATAACCGCGAGAGGTCGCGGTTTTAACTGGTGACTGTGACCAGTAACTGGGTCCTTAACTGTGGTCCAGTGTGGTAAGTGGCAGTTGCGGTGAGATCTCGAGACCACGAGGTGAACGCTAGGAGCGTCAGATAAAAACAGACGGCCAGGGACCGGCTCTAGAATTTTAGATATTAATACTAATGTAGTAGAGGCACTGGGTGTCATGTGTATGTATATAGTAATTGTATTCATATTGTAAATAAAATAGATAAATAATTGTAACGAGAGTATTCCTTCCTGACACAACGAGCTGCTAGTATAGTAGCTAACAATTGATTTAAATATGATAATGTGTATAATTGGTAATACTTATAATTGACGTAAAAATTGATATTACATATTGGGTTGTTGAATAGGAAATGTACTTTTAAGTACACAATTTTTAAAAGAACACAAACACAAATTGTTTGAACATATTGAATCAAAATATTTTCCATCTATATTAATCTACTTCTGCCTTACATTACGAAGCCTTTTTATGCCAATTTCAAAGGACATCTTTGACGAAGTCAATAAATTCAGTAAAGGGTGTTTGACAGTTTCGTAATTGACAAAGCGTTCATTCTTTTAAAGCGATTTCAATGCTGAATACAAGTTTGGTGAAAATAGACGGTAAACCATAACCTCAAATTTTCACTCATTCAGTGTTAGGCGTGTCAATTGGGAAACTATAAATTCTGAAATATTAAGAAGAGCAAAGCTTTTTCGATTCACCAAAGAGGATTCTGATTATCACAATTCCTGTCGCTCAATATCAATTTGTTAACAATTCTACTTTTTATCAATTGTTTGACCTATGCCTAGGAAACTGTAATGGATAACTCCCCTTTGATTCCACCAAAACGCCAACATTGTCTTCTTTGGATGCAAGCTTGAACTGGGTGCGTGTTTTGGATATTCATCTGCATCCAACCGCTTTGGTTGCGATTATAACACAGTATGCAATTTTCATCACAAGTATTGATGCAACCCTTAAAGCAACAATTTCTTTGCGAAATACTCAATCATGTGCGAATGTGTATGCGTTGCAATCATATAGATTCCATTTGTAAAATATTACTCAACTTTCCAAGTTCTGCAAGAGATCACGAAACTGTTATTCTTATTCGAAGATCAACAACAAATTCTCTCAACAGTTATTGTAGGGGTTCACTTTAACTTTTGCCTTCAGGACGTAGTTCCAAATTAAGTTTTCAGGCGTCCCCGAAGGTTCCTGGGGGCCTGATGGCCAATTGGATAGCGCTCTGGCCTTCAGTACAACAGGCTACAGGTTCAAATCCTGCCCGTGGCATGGATGTTTGTGAGTGGTTCGGAATCCACGTTAAATTGTAGGTCCTGGTCTAGTTAGCCTAAAGTGCGCACAAAATGACCGTAGAGCGAAAACCCTTCACTTTCTAAGCACATATCTCCTGATTTAAACTTCTCATTAAAAATAGTGTGATCGATAAATTGAGTGATCGATATCATTATTAAATATGAGTACGTGTGACATCAAATAGGAGACTTTTAGACAAAAAATGACTATTATGTGTTTGGTTTTTTAATGAAGCATAAAATTTGTATTTTTTAATTGGATCTTTTAATTCAAAACGCTACAAATATAATATCAATATATAATTAACGTACATTTTCACTGTTAATTGAATGACATAAAATGTTTCTCTCCATCAGTCACAAAACTAATTTATTTAAACCTAGTAAAACTATATCAATACATGTATTAAAAATAAATACGTATATTAAAATTCGCGTGTTAACGCGTCAAAAATGTATATTTTAATAAACTGTACCATCCTTCAAAGTTTGTCGCTTGACAGTTGAATAACACATAAATTTGTCAATTTCATATCATACTTCTGAATCGAAGACCGATATCTACGGTTTAAAGGGGATTCCGAACAACCACAAACGTCCACCGCCTGGACTCGAACCCGGAACCTGTGTCACAGAACGTCCGCCATTCAGGTCCCTCGATGAGTTGTTTCATGCTAATTTGTAACGAACGAAATCAAAAGTTACAAAATTCTAACATGAAATACAAAATATTTGTTCAGTGACAACTTTTTTTTCGAATAGAGCTTGGGCATCTTTAGCAGCCTTCACTGAAAGGCTTCATCATCATCAGCAGCAACAGCTTTCCCATGGGGAGCCAAGGCCATTTGCCTACTGGCAGATTTCGAGACAGGAGATGTTTCCTTTCTGCTGGGAAGGGATTGTTAGCACTCCGCCCAACAGTCATATTAGACCGGGAGCTACAGTTTAAAAGGGATTCCGAAATACTGCAAACCTCCATGGCACCGCCGGAGCTTGAACCCGAACCTCTAACCTGTCCTGTCACACTATTCGCTCAGCCTTCAAGCTCCTTAAATTACGACTGAAGTTAAATATTTAAAAAAAAACCAAATTATTAATATTGAAATGTAGAAATATAACTGTAAACTAAAAGCGGCTGAAAAAAAGGCGCCTTTAGTTTACTAAAATAAATGTTATTTTACACGCTTATTTTATTTACGTTATAACGTTTAATCCACTTAATTTAGTCAACTAATTTTAACAAGTTTAATTCAATCATATAACGCAAAAATATATGTTGTTTATAAAGTAATAATAATTTTCGTTATTTGTAAACTTTCATTACAACGTTTCATTATACGTTTTTTTCCGTTATAACGTAAAATAACTGCAAACATCCATGGCACTGCCGAAACCTTTGGCACCAAAGCACTAGTCACTCGGCCATCAGGCCTTAAATACTTGATGAATCACAAATTGGAGCTGGGTAAGTAAAATGAGCTAAAGAAAGGAATTTGGAAACCAAACAACAGAATACCGTTTTGAGATGGTCTAACCGTGCTCTGTCCGCTTTCATTCGTTAAGAAAGCATAGCGAATTCGCGTGACGCATCCTGCAACGATTGCGGAGGACAGGAAGAAGCCTCCATTCATCGATTGAGAGAAAGAGCCATCCATTTTTCTCCGGCATGGAATCCGGAGAAATAATCCATTGTTCACCTCCTTCCTTTGCTCGAAAGTGTTTCTCCGAGGACATGAGGAAAGAATTCCGCATTGCCTCAAGGGCGAACTTATAACATTTACTTATATGCGTTTTGCTACATTTGAGTCGTTTGTTTGCTTAACGCAGGGGTGTACGTTATTTCACGACCCAACGTGTTAATAATTTTTATTAAATTAAGTTTATAGTGTTTAAATTTCTGTTAACCCCGTTTCCTAATACGTCTAATTCCTCATCGTTTCATCAATTTTATTCGAATTATAAACGAATTGTTTTTAATTTTTTATCATATATTGATTTATAAACATTAAGATTAATTTGCAGAACAAAATATCCTCTCCCCCTCATAATAATACTTTAAATAATAATAACATTTTAAATTCAAGATCATTTGCATTATTCGTGTTTATTAAATTTTAAACTGTATAAATAACTTTTTCGATTTACCCGAGTGTGAGAATACACCCACACCCACATTTTTAATAATAAAGATAATGCAACTAGAAAATAATATTTTTTTATTAGATTGTTTTATAAATTATATTCCCTTAACAGGCCTTCGAGAATAAAAATACGTATCAATTTCAGAATGGTACATTAAATGATATAATCACTGTTTACATATTCATATTCATTTTCATTTTCATGACATAGATGGTAGATTAAGTCAAATAATAAGCTAATGTACCACCAAAAAAATCATTTGCCAAAAAAAGTATTTGTTTACTAACAACTGATTGCTATTTGTTTTGTATTGGCATGCCTTTAGTAAACAATTTCATTATTCATTAAAAAGATGTATGTATTTTATAGATTTATTTATATACAACTTTTTAAAATTTTGATTAAATTACTTATTATTTGCATATAATTTTGTGCAAATTTCACGTATTTAAACATTTCAGATTATATTGAGGATTATTTTTAAATGAACATTTCTTGTAATGTATAACAACTATGAAAGAGATTTAAAACATCTGAATTAATTTTAAAGATTCATGTCATACTTTAAAAAAAAACAGAATAGTAAAAATTTTGAAAACCTTTACATATTAAAGATGAAAATGCTAAAATTGATTCCTACAATATGCCATTTCTTTAAATAAAGAATAATGCTATTACAAAAGAAGCAAATTTATTAAGAAACAATATAGTAAATTTGTTTAAACTTGCAATTTATTATAAAGTTATATAAAATAATTAATAATTTCACGTGAAGCATGCAAGGAAAATAAGAATTGTAATGATTCATTTATATATTACTATTTAATTTTTAATTTGTAGATAGCACAAAATTTTTTTAAAAAGTTAAAAAATTTAACTTTTATACTACAAAAATTCCCATAAAAGGAGAAATTATAAGAAATGATATAGAAAGTTGTAATCCCAAAAAAAAAATAATAATAATAATAATAATAATAATAAATAAATAAAAAGTGCCAAATAAATATAAAAATAAAACAAATCTTTAAAAAAGTAACTAATATTAAGGATGAAAATGAATAAAAACATATTTCTTGTTATATGTTGTTTTCTTAAATAAAGAATAATTTTCAAAATAAACAAGCAAATTTATTAAGTACTTATTTAATAGAACATTTAGTTTATCTATGTATATTTTCAATTTATTATAAAACTCAATTCAAAATATAAAAAGTTCTATTCAGAAAATAAACCCAAACTAATATAATCAAGTTAAAACAGGAGGGCACAAAATTTATATATTTCATATACAATTTATTTTTAATATTTTTAAATATTATACTATCAAAAATGCTAATTTCTTCATAGTAACAAATATAATTTACAAATTATTCCTTAAAAAATGAAATGAAATACATAATAGGAATAGAAAATTTAAATACCAACAGAAGCAGGTTAATAAATGGAAATATTTCTATAGTACTTTTAATTAGCATAAAAAAAAAAGTTATCACAATAAAAAATAGTTAAATATTAGAATTTCAATAATTAAAGCAAATTATTTATAGCTAGTAGCTTTTTAATATGCTTTTACATAAAAATTGTTTTGGTTGTTTTAAATTAGTATAGATTTATAATATATATTCTTAAAACTAGACATATGAAAAATAAATTAACATTAAAATTAATCACGTTCATTCACAGCACATTTGTTTCTAATCATAAAAACAAATTATGTTCACCAATTTTTATGTAAAATTTTTAATTTACGTTTATTATTGTATTTTAATTATTATGTGGATAATCTTCAATCAGCAAATGCTTTATAAGAAAATTAGAAAGAATGAATTTTTAATTCACTTTTCTTAACGATGTATTTTAAGATTGTTTAGATTTTGTACAATTATCCTGTGAAAGCTTACTACCAATGAAACCACCAAACATCTGTATATAATAGTCTTGTTTCATAAAAAACAGAAAAGCAATTTTATTTTAATACTATATTTTAATTAAAAAATGCATTTTAAAAACAATTACAATAACAACACTCTTAACAGTTAAAACAAACATATAACATCACTAAATATATATCAGAATCTAAAATCATGCAGCATTTTAACAAGTACAAATTACAGGTACAAATTTATCAATTTTAAATAGCCTTTCAAATTACAAAAAAAAATAGGAATGAAAAATAACAGAAATATCAATAAAAACAGATTGTTAATTTGAAAATATCCGCATAATATATTTTTCATTAGCATAAACTTGGCAGAGAATTTTTCAAAATTAAAAATAAGTAATTATAATAATTTTAGTAATTAAGTAAACGTGTATATACATTTAATTACATTATTATTTAAAATTACATTATTTAAATTTTAACTTTTGTCCAAACGTAAAAACTATATATTTTCAGCGAATAACTGAACTGGGATTAACTTAAATCAAGCTTTTATTTTCACACCATCTGGATTGGAAATGAATAGATGTTTTATATGGAGAGAAAAGCAGATGTTTAAATTGAGGCAAAAACAACAATGCTAGTCGTAACAATGCTAGTTCCTTTTTAAATTGTTTTCAGTTTTCTGTTTTTTTATCGTTTTTTTTTAATTGTTGCATGTTTTTATACTTCATTTCTTTTAACATTTATTTATTATTCTTAGAAGAATAAATAATATATACGTTCTTAAATGAACACTGCTGAAATTTCTTAGAAGGAAAAAAAAAACTTGTAAGAATAAAAAAAAAGCATTAGATATATATGCATACAATCTATATAACTTTAAGAACAGAATTGTGAAACAATTTAAATTAAACATTTATTACAAGTGGACAAGCAGAAAGATTAAAAAAAAATAGTACAATTCTTAATATTCTATGAATATTTGAATATTTATTGAAAAATATGGAGCTGTCCGCTTGTCATATAAAGATGAATAACAATTAGTCTTTGCAAGTGGAGCACAAGCATATATGCGATACATTTTGCAATTTTTTGTATTGCAAACATATAATTAAACAAAGAATAAATGTTGTCTGACAAAAACTATTAAAATCTACATTTGCTAAATCTTTCTTATTGAGAACTGCGTATTTGCATTTCTGTATCATACTCAGCTCCTCGCATTCGAGATTTAGTATTGCTGCTGTTTTAAATTTATCGGAAGTAATAGTGGACGCTTTGCAAAAACTCATTTTAGGCTTCCCGATAAATTATCGTGTTCTGATGAGCGCATGCGCAGTAGCATCAGGCGTCTGATAGCGAAGAAGTGAAAGCTGGTGGCTTCCGTTATGCAAAAACTCTCTATTAAATAAAAAATAAAGAGTTGGAAATATCTTTAGTTAAATAAGTATGTTGTGTTAGTTAATATTGTATCTTTAGAATTGATATATGAATGAGTCTGTACATGTGGGTTTTTTTTTTTCATTGAAGATCTTGTCTACACCGATTCTGTTCTGATACAGAAAAATGCTGTTTGCTATGAGTAGTTTTTTGACATCACAAACGCCACCGTGTCTGTTCGGGTTTTTTTCCAGGAGTAAAATTTTCACCGTGCCGTATTGTTACCGATGCGATGACATCCACTGCTCCCAGCCGACATTAAATCTTTTTCTAAGGAGTGAGTTCAAAACGGGAATCAGCAAATATTTATCTCCGTTCTACTGCTGATAGGATATAAATATTTTACTGAGTGTAATGTCGATAATAGGATTTAAATGTTTTATGGAGTATTATGTTACTATAAAGGATTTAAATATTTTATTTAGAGTGATGTTTACTGATAGGAATCTTGTTTTGATTAATAGTCAGTATCCAGCAGCACGGGACGGATACCCAATGAATAGTCTAAGCACGGAGGGAAAGAAAGGGGGCAGCTTCTGCTGTGATGGAGCACTAGTAGGTAGAAGTCTGACTTAGCTCCGAGTCGCTGTAGAAGGAGGGTAGTGCCATTTGAGATTGCTTTCAGGGGGAACTATCTGACATTTGCATATCGTGTTGGAGAAAACACGCAAAACTCCCACTTTGCCTTGTTATCTGAATAACAAGGCTAAATGCTGAACATCACAAACGTCATCGAGACTCCTCGTTTTTGAAACAGCGTCTACAGCAATGGCGGCCAGCGGATTGAATCTCAGCCACAATTCTCACCAGCGGTGCGAGTTATCACTGAGCCGCGAACCTGACATTGAGAGGAATTAAGTATTTCATTGAGTGCGATGTCGATTGAAAGTTTTAAATGTTTTATTGAGTGATGACAGGATTTAAGCATTTCATTGAATGAGACATCAATGATCATGATTTAGATATTTTATTGAATGTGATAGTGATGATAGGATTTAATTATATTGAATGAGATATTGATGATAGGATTTAAATATTTTAATGAGTGTGATGTCGGTGATAGAATTTAAGTATACTGAATGAGATATCGATGATAAGATTTAAATATTATGATGTTGACGATAGAATTTATATATTTGAGTGTGATTCTGATGATAATATTTAAGTATTGCATTGAATGCGACGTCGTAGATAGGATTAAAATATTTTAATGAATGCAATGTTGATGATAGTATTTATATTGTTAAGAGTGATGTTATTATGAATGATTTAAATATTTCATTGAATGAGATGTTGATGATAAAATTTAAATGTTCATAAAATGATATTTAATTTTCAAATATTTCATTCATTTTAGTGGTCATACATCCATCAAGCGAAAAATTATACATGTTTTGCTTTCTGTCATTTATCTAAATGCCCTAAATCCTCATCATTTATCTATTCATAAATTCTCATATCAACATCTTACGATTGATACAGAAAAATGCTGTTTGCCAGGAGTAATTTTTTTGACATCACAAACGCCACCGAGTCTGCTCGGTTTTTTTTTCCAGGAGTAAAATTTTCAACGTGCAGTATTGTTACCGATGCGATGTGTTTACATGCAATGCACCGAGCCGACATTAAATCTTTTTCTAAGGAGTGACGGAACGGGAATCAGCAGATATCAATCAAGTTCTATTGCTGATAGGATATAAACATTTATATATTTCATTAAATATTTTAATTTATTCAGCCTGATATAGAGTTTAGCGGATACTCAATTCAGTCGGTCACTCTTTCTGATGTAAAGTTTGATATCGAAATTCTACTTCCGTCTATAAAGTGCCAAGTGTATTTTGAATTTGCTTTTCTACCTCATAGGGAGTAATTCTTTCTTCCTATAACGCTGAAATGCTACGAAACTCCTGTCTGAAAATTGTAATTACTAATGTACACAGAAGTGAAAAAGAAAGAGGAAAGCAGAAATAAACTCTTTACTCGGTAGTTATTTTCTCTGTAGACCACACATATCACGTCAAGTCACTTCCGTTTCTGATACTATTAGAAAGCAAGATAATTCTCACCAGACTGTCATTTCATCGAACGATGTGATCGCTTTAAGTTCCTATTCATATCTATGTAGTAACCATTAACACATGATAATATGTTTCTTTTTAACGCTCTGGCGCTCGGTGCCACAAATTTCGGGTTCGAATCCCAGAGCTGCCATGGATGTTTGTAGTGGTTCAGAATCCAATCCAGAGCCAGAGCGATAGGCACTCGGTCATTAAGGCCCCAAGATCTCATATGACTGTAGAGAGTTGTGCTGACAGCCTACCCCTTACAAAGAAAATCATTTCAAAATTTAGAATCTAGCTTTAGGCAGACAACAATTAAAAAGCCCAATACACGACAATAAAAATCAATACATCAAAATAGAAAAATACACCACTATAAAAAAATGGAAATTTCCTCCCTTTTCCACAGACGTTGGTTGTTCTTGGAATTCATAAGTTGTTTTTTTTATTTATTCTTTCTGATGCAGCTGGCAAATAGACCGTGATCTTCGCCATTGGGGCTGCACTGATGTTATTCACTTTGCATTACCCAGGGGGCGCGTGTGACTTGATGGTAAGCCACGGACGCGGAGCAACAATGCCCCCGCAACGCTTTACGATCCTATTAGGACCGGGACCTACAGCTTAAAGTGGATTCCGAACCACTACAAACACCCATGGCAAAGCCGGGATTTCAACCCAAAACCTCTGATACCGAACGCCAGAGAGCTATCCATTCGGCCATCAGGCCCCTGGCATTCATAAGTACAACACAATAAAAACCCAATACACCATAATAAAAAAAAATTAAAACAGAGACTTTTGCTAATTCTTATTTAAATGTTTAAAATAATTTTTAAGGTTAATGTAGAAAATGTGTCCATTCTTACTTACAAGATTCTTACATTTTTTTGCTCCTCTCTTATTTTATGTCTCTGTATTATTAAGTGTTCTAAATTTTTTCTTTTATTTGAAGTTTTTATTATTTTGTCATTGATTTGTTTGTTACTCATTTCCCCGTGCGATACTTTACGGTAGAGGAGGATTAATTGTACATTTCAATAGTAATTCGAGAAGAGGGCCAAATTGCCAACTTGTTTTAAAAAAAGCGAAGCTCGTGCATCATAGCACATTACTGATTTCTCACGAAACGGTTCTTTATTTCCCTCGAGTAAGTACTTCAGCTCGCGATGCTCTCAAAAGCCCCTTCCCGTCAGAAACAGAATTACAAAACTTCCGTGCTCAAAACGGAGACGTCTTTTTATTGATTAGACCCGTGCAGATTCAATAAGTTCTGGAAAAAAAGGGAATATTCGACATCATTTTCGGTTATGGAATATGTTCCGGGGGAGGGGGAGGAAATCTAGTAACAAAAACGTCGAGACAATTGAGAGAAACTTTTATTCATGGATTATTATTTTTTTTCGTCCTGTGCAAAATAAATAAGATTTATTGTCTGTTTTTGAAGAATGCATTTAATGTGGGATATTGAAAAATATTCGGATTTTTAAAAGTCATTATTGAATTATTGAGATGCTGGAAGGGTTTTAAGGCATAAACCTGGTTTGACTGGAATCCTTGTCATAATCAATTTAATCCGTTGTAGTCTGATTAGAAGCAGACGTACTGATGTAATATATACATATATAATTTAATGTAAAATTCCTTAATGTCTGAGATCAGAAAACAAGGCTTCCTTTATGCCTTTTGCCTTTCTTAGTTGAAATTTATTATCTCTTCTTTGCTTAGTTGTCCATATCTTTATGTTTGTCAAATTTGCACACATTTCAAATTTTCCCTTAAAATTATCTTATTTCGTCTTTCAAGACGGTCGAATAAATTTGATTATACCACTGATTTCATCTTTTTTCCCCGTTTAGTACAGACAGCTAAAATTAACCTTTCTGATGACGCTGCTGCAGATGCAGATTTATTCAAAGGTGAATTCATATTCAAAAAAAGGCCTCAATATCCGTGGATAAATCTTAAAAGCAATTTCAGTTTTATCATTTTTTATAATAAGTTAGCCTTTCTTTATCAGCGTTTGTTAACTATTATTCATTGTTAAATCATAAATAACTTTCATTCGTTTTTTTAAGTTTATCTGACGCCATCCATTGGTAGATACATGCAACTTAAATCTAAAAAAACTAAAATTAATTCATTAAATTTAATGAATGAATTAATATTTGAAAATCTGTATTAATATCCAGTGTCATCCACTACAAGTAAAAAAAAAATGCATTTGAACTTGAGTGGATGAATAAAAAGCATTTTATGAACGATTGAAAATGTGAACAAGATATATATAGGGAGAGTGTGAGCTAATAGAAGGAATTGAAAAGAAGAATGGATTGAAAATATAATGCATATAATATTTTTTAATTCATTCTTTATATATATCAATATTAGAATAATTAATAATTGCACAGTTAGTCGAGCGGATAACTATGTTTTGAGAACAACACACCCATGGTTCAACGTTATCCTTTAAAGGAATATTGATTTTCGGCAGAACATTCAGAACTGCCCACTCATTCCTATATAAGAGAAAAACTCAAAATTATCATTCGTTGAGGAAATTGCAGAGAAATTCAGACATTCAACTTATGTAATTGAATTTCACATTTGTATTTTGTCTTAGTATGAATGATATGATTAGTATGATTGATCAGACATTCTTTGATGCATTCACTTATAGAATTGACTACAATAATATTTTTTGATTTGCTTTAAAATAATCTTTTAATTTGTTAATTCATATTCAGCACCTGGCAATTAAAAAGGAAAGAAGCGAGGTCATTTTCATTGACTTTCTGTATACTGCGTGTTGAGTTTTCAGTACTTGCTCCTTTAATAAAAATTTTTTAATTATTTTCATTTTAAAAGCTTCTAAATGTTTTTTTCCTGACATAATTTAACTTTTTAAAATTCACATTTCCTTATTGGCATTTTATTTGCTTTTAATGTGCATGTGTTAATGTGGTTTTTTTTCTAACAATAATATATATATATATATATATATATATATATATATATATATATCAGAATTATTTATGAACACAAAATTTTATTTGGTGATTATTTAATTTTTTAATATTTAATTATCAAAAATTGATTAATCACTAAATATATAGTATAACATGTATTTAGTGATGCATAGTTTACATAGTATAGTGATGTATCTAGTGATACGTGGTATAGTGCACATACATAGTAAAGTGATGCATTTAGTGATAATCCCTAAACTAATCACTAAATACATATATATCTATATAATTTATATATTACCAAAATGAAATTATCATCATAGGAATAATCACATTTTCGTTACAACTATTTTATTCTAGAAATATTTCTAGATTTTTTTATTTTTTATTTTCGATACAAACTTCTCAGAAGATTTCTCAATCAAAAAATGTTGTGCAACTTAATGTTCTCTTCTGCAAGAATTGGAACAGATAAAAATAAGTTTGCTGCAAGCACAAAGATTAGACCACCTTAAATTTGTCTTCATCCGATAGCATTTGCAACCGCCATTTGTCACACTTCAGTGACATTTCGAATGTTTTTCACTTTTCTGTTAGAGGTTCTATCAAATGATATCATGTCGTAAGGTGCATTCATATTTTTTAGAATGTAATTTTTTTAGGATGATTACTCTTCACTAAATCCTAGCTCAAGGATCTGTTGCTTTTTTGTTTGTTTCTTATTCCACTTGGAAGACAGCAACATCTAGACCAAGTCCAGTAACCCATGTGGTCTCATAGAAGGAGCTAAGGAAGGGTTGAGCTGCTTCTGTAGTGATGAAGCACCCGTAGGTAGGAATCTGACTTGGCTTTGTGAGACTGAAGAAGGTCGGAAGTGCCTTCTGGTAGGACCTTAGGGAGATCTACTGCTCATTTGAGGTATCGTATGGGAGAAAACTCGAAAAACTCCGAGTCATGAGACAAAAGGGTGAACGGCCATCGAGTTTCTTCGTTTTTTGAAACAGTGTCTACGACGAAGCCGCCAGCGGATGGAACCTCCTCTCCAATGCTCACCAACTGCGCACGTCGGGCACTCGAGTATCTTAAAAGTTCCAACGAAATTTAATGAATAGGGATCTGCGGGAATTTAGAAGGATTACAGTAGACAGAAGGGTGTTCACAAACGAACTTATGAAACACATTAACACAACAAACATAACTGGAAATTTTGAGGCACGGAAAATTCTCATGCGAAATTTGAAGGGAATTCTCCAAGGACAAAGGTTTTCTGTGCCATAACCAACTGCCTTATATTTCAGCCTTCCTTCTACAAATTCATTTACAGTGGCATGCTGTCCGAATTGTAAAAAACGAAGTGGTTCCCAACCATTTTGTAACGTGAGGGTAATTCACTGCCTAATCTTGTAAGTGGCAACCTCAACATCTGCCTTATCATGGATTTGCAGATATATACTATACTTATTGAAAGCTTCACCATTGGTATTATGGCCAACATTGATCATCCGACAGCATAATGATCAACAGTCAACTAGATCAGTAATCAACTAGAGATCACCACAATAAGCCTAGCTAGGCAGGTCCGTGAGTGGTAAGAAAAAGATATTCTTGCAGAAGCCTATAGTTTCACAAAAGAAGTCTCCATCGAACATCTGTGGAAACCTAATGACTTTAAGATTTCTTGTTTTGCATTTGCGTAAATTCATTAAAGTAAACGTGTTTTCTTTTGTGTCATTCTTTTTTTAAAAAACTCTTTGAATAATTTTTAAAATATGTAAAGAAATTCTTAAGCTATTTCGCAGATATCTTTAAAAAAACAAAAAAAAACAATTTTGTTTTGAATTAATTCCAAATATATTTGCAAAGAAAAAATTAATTTTTTAATTTTTAAGTTTGTTCACAATTATTTATTTTATATTAACTCTAACATTTTCTATGCTTTATTATATAGTTATTAGTTTTCAATTCGTTTTAATTTTATTTTATTTCGTAAGTGTGTTTAAAATCACTGATACTATTTATGACTTATTTATTAATATCAAGATTAGAAATGATTTTTGGTCATTACCATTCTGAGCAAATAGCCTTTTTCTAATTTTAATTATATGTAGTTAACGAAATTTGAAAGTATGAAGGTAAATGTTGCGAGTTTTAATAATTTGATAGCTATTACTCGGAGTTGTCCAGCTGCAGAAAATAATGACTAAGCAGAAACTGTCTTTCATAAGTGGAAAGAATTTTTTAATATTGGTAAACATTATAGTGCTAGGTAATAAATTGGTAAATAACATGAGGCTAGTGAATGTCTATCTGGCATAAGATGAGTATGAAAACCATACTTTTAGTTTTAAAATTAGAGGTTAGTAATGATGGTTTTAAAATGGTTAATTAGTGTTTTCATAATCATTATGAAAACCACACGTATTAATCTAAATAGTGTGTGCAATAATGATTTAAAATTTAAAAATAAACACGAAACACTAAAAAAAAACAAAAAACACTAAATACTAAGCACGAGCGATAACCAGAAACCAACCAAAACGATATACCACCAAAAATGAAGCATCAAAATGTTCCAAAAGTGTTTATGTACAAAAAATTATTAATCAGAACATGAATAAGAACTCATAATTAGCTATCGCATCATTTATTATTTATAAATAGAAGATTTGAATCAATAAAAAAACTATTAAAAATGCTTGGTTTCCTCTGGTGGTATGAACACTAAAAGGTAAGACTTTTAGTATCAGAAAATAATTAATGAAACTTTTCATAGGATTTTTGTTTCATAAATTTTTTGGTTGCAACCCAATAATTGAAATTGATTAATTAGTTTTAATAATAAGTTTAAGTTTTAACAAGTTTATTAAACAATTTCTTAGGTATTATAGTTCTTAGGTTTTAAGCAATAAAAACAAGCTGACAAATGTTTTTTTTTTAAATATTGAGATTATCATGGCAGATAATCTCTCAGGCAGAATTATCAACCATCTAAAAATTAACCCTCGATATTCTATTTTCTGCTGATTCAGACGGTTATTTTATGAAGTCGTGGAAATATGTGAAGATTCACTTACAGTTCTTTTTGCGTTTCCGTATGGAAAGCCTAAAAACAAGTGCCGAAAGTAAATAGAAGTGCTACTTGGAAGATTTTCTCAACAAATATATAATTATCTCCATCAATTTGCTATTTCTAGAAATTTTGAGCAAACTATACGATATAATAATTACGAATGTTGTAAGCTTCATATGAATTCTGTTTAATTAGCTCTTAACAAATAATATACTTAACGCTCTTAAAAACACTTATTATTGTTACCCGTCATTAGATTCGACAACAAAATTTTTTGTTTGAAGTTCGGCCGCTTATTTAATTATTATGCTTTCTGAAACAAGTGCCATATATCAAAGGTTCACCATTGCCTTGTTTCTATGGGTATGGACGAAATGTCGCTCGTAAGGTAATTATTGAACATGATTACAGTAGAGGATGTGTTTTGAACTGTGTCATCTAATTAATTTTTAGCCATATTAGTGCTGTATTTAAAGAGTTTTTATACGTAATGTTTCCCAATCTTCTTCAGACATTGAAATCATTCGAATTCTAGTAATTATATCTACGCGCAAATAATTTGCAGAATTCTTCAAGAAGAATTCTGCAAATCAATTGCACGTAGATATAAGTGAGTCTTTCACATAATTTGTTTTGGAATTCTCAGTTAAGGACCCTTTATAAAAGGCATTCCATTTTTTTATTGCTATATCTATTTATCTGTTATCTTCTAGAATCTAGATGATGTCCCGTGGAGTTATTTTTCCAAACATTTGTGGGACAAGAAAAAAATAAATTGTGTAAATAACAAAAAATTGAAGTAATTTTGTTCACGAGTATTTAAACGTATATGTCCAGTGTACAAATAATCAAGTAAAATCTTTTTCAAACTCAATATATTATTAATTTAACCCAATACAGGATTATGAAAAACATTTTTAATTTCGCTTGCATATTGTAGGAATAAATAAATTCTTGGGGGAATCCATCTCTGAGCAGGAGCAGACTTGTTGATCGTGATCGCGATCGAAAGTCTGACTGGAAATCGCAATCAATGGTGAAGAGATGAGTGAGTGGTATGCGTAAGATAAAAAGTGTTTTACCTACTCCTTTTCTTCTTGAGATAATTTTTTAATGACCAGTAATCAAACAGTCTCTTTAGTCACATTTTCCAGCACCTTCTTTACACACAGTCTTGGGCCATGGCAAAGTTTCGGCGGGAAGAGGTTCCGTGGTAAAATGATTGAAGATGCAAGAGACGATGCAGTACAGTCGAACAAATTACAGTGCGCGTACACTACTATGCGAGGCCTAAATGGCCGAGTGACTAACGCTTTGGTGCTCGGTGCCACAATTTTCGGGTTCACGTCCAGGCGTTGCCATGGATGTTTGTAGTGATTCAGAATCCCCTTTAAGCCATAGGTCCTGGTCTTCTGTGACTATAGAGAGTCACAGTGCCCATTCAGACCTCTCACCCACATCATTCCCAAACTGTAAAGGGGCAACTCAACTCTAGATACAGTGATGTGGTGTGGTGTAGTAGTAGTAAATTACTGTGCATTATTAATTGTAGCATTACTGCGTATTAATTGTAACATTAATGTGTATTAATGGTAACATTACTGCGTATTAATTGTAACATTACTGCGTACAGTTGAAGTCTTTGTGGTAAATCGGCGACCTTATCGAATCCTCTACGGTATAGATACATTGTATTCAGTGTGATTATACCTGGTAACATGGCAAGTGTTTGTTCCGTGGACGTCTTTATTTTCCATGGAATGCATGTAGTCATTATTACAGCATGCAGGTTTCTAATTTTCTCTGGGATCAATTTGGTTTTCGCGATGATTAATTCCAATGCTGCTAGAAAAACCAAACTTTTTACAGCTGTGTTCGGAATGCCTCGCCGTTTACTGTTCTTAGCTTCACGTAAGATCTTGATCCTCGAAGAAGCATCCAAGAAAATAGGATTGGACTGACTGAGACAAGGCGCCTTTGAATCACTATCACAACGGGCTATCCAATCTTCCTTCTACAGAAAATCTATGGATATATTTAAGGCATCTCAGAACACAACCGAGTCCTTGCTGACACAGTTGAAAGAATGTTACGGTCGACTTTGGCTCTTGGTCAATAGATGTAGAGTGGTACTGTGTCGTCAAATGAACTCTTTGGCCATTTTCTGAATAGGATTAAAAAATTCTTGGATTTACTAAGCTGCCTCTTTGATGCTAAAGTACTTTTCCAACTGATACGTTTGTTCTCTCGATGTTTGAACTGAAAATGGACATATAACTTCCTTCTTTGACATGCATACATATTTAACTGGTTTTACATCAGTAGTAACACGCATTGAAGTATGCATGACACTTTTTTAACAATCAGCGGCAAAAACTGTATAAAACCCTCTGAAATCACTTTCTGTTTCTTCAGAAGTTGGCCGTTTATATAGAAGCTAAGCGCTCTTTCCAATTTGCATCTCTTTAATTAATTTTCTTGGGTATTTCTTTCTACGCGAGAATTGGGATTGAGATTCAGGATCCTGCGCTGGACACAGCAGATATGGCATCATAGATTTGTGGCCAGATTTGTAATTTGATCCGCCAACCAGATTAATTGTATGAAAGCGGAAGTCCTCGATTTTGATGTCAACAGTTTACATTGAGCATCTTCTCCAAAGACATGATTCTTTGTTATAACGTCAATTAGTTGTAAATGCTTCTGTTTAAATACTCTTACAATCCAAATGGTGGCAACCACTGTGTCATTAACCTTTCCTAAGTATCTGCTTGATCTCTGTCAAAGTTAGAATTCAAATGAAGTTGAAAACTAAATCTGGTATCCTGTGCATTTTACTTATATTCGTGCAAGTATATAGAAAGCGTAGCTTGTAGTGACACCAAGACATCAAGTGTTTCAACTACAATTTGCTACTAACTCATCCCTTGGTTCAACCACCACGACTTCACCCAGCCGATGATTATTGCAGCCTGATATACTTCAGCCTGCTCATGCGTCCTGATGACCAATTGACTAGCGCTCTGGTAGTTAGTATCATAGGCTTCTGGTTCGATTCCAGGCGGTGGCAAGAATGTAACTGTTCGAATTTGGATTTGGAAATAATTGTCAAAATATTTATAAATTTTAATTTTAAGATTTAAAAAAAAATCTAAAATAAATAAATTTTGAAAGCGTAAAAAGTATTCGTAAACACGAAAATATGCAAACTTTTTATTGGGACTGACGATCATACAATTCCTTCTATTAGCTCACACTCTACCTATATATATCTTGTTCAAATTTTCAATCGTTCATAAAATACTTTTTATTCATCCACTCAAGTTCAAATACATTTTTTTACTTGTAGTGGATGATACTGGATGTTAATACAGTTTTTTTAAATATTAATTCATTCACTAAATTTAATTAATTAATTATAGTTTTTTTTAGATTTAAGTTGCTTGTGTCTACCAATATCAACTTAAAAAAATGAATGAAAATTATTTATAAAGTACTTTCTGCAATATAGTGAAGAAAAAGTAGGAATTGACTTGAAAACGGGAAAAAAAATTTTATATTACTTGTTTTAAAAATAAAAGCGTATAAATTATTTTATAGGCTTTTCATTATATATGTTCATTAAAAATTCAATTTGAAATTTTATTTTTTGGATGTGTAACTCTTAGAAATGCGGTAAAAACGTTAAGAGACTTCTATTTCCGAAAAATTCGAATTTTTCATCTTAAAATAAAAGGAAAAAAATATTAAATCAAATTTCAATTTTTTTATTGGTGGACCTCGTTCTACTATACAGTCAACGTTACGTAATCAAGCATGCAGTGATCAACCGTCGCTCCTAAGCTCTTACGAACATCGATTCATTGTTCGTCAGGTCAGAAAAATATAGATGATGGATGCTCCTAAAATCGCAACTCAAGCTGAAAGCACTGGAGTGCACGTATCAATAAGTACAGTGCGAAGTGCATGCAGAAGAGTATTTCCAACGGAAAATTACTAGAACAAAGTATTTTGGGACAGACGATAATCAGATATTACGCTTAGTTTTTGCAGAAAAAATCTACACCACGGTTCAGAATTTCTTTTTTTTTGGTGAGGTTTGGGGGGCTCTGGAAATTATTTTCTTGGATGAGAATTAGTTCAAAATTTTTGGAAGTGTTTGGGCTAAAAACTTATAGAGAAAACTAAAAAAAGAATACAAAAAATATGTTCATCAATAAATTATGAAGACTGTCCTGCGTTTGCTTGGATAATTTAGTTGTAAGAATACATCCTGTGCAGGAAATTTGGATAGGATCGAAATTGATAACATATTTTGTTGTTTCTTATTTTCAGTGTCACGAGAAAAGGACGAACTTTTACGAGATCGAAACAGGGTAAAACACACACGAGAAAAACGAAAACAATAAGAAAAAAAAGTCAATGTCTCATCAACAAAGTTCTAGCTCTCCAATATCTTTTCACCTCGGAGTTCCCGTGCAGCGCCGGAGATCCTGCTATAGGATGCTTGTCCATGATCTCGTCTTTCCCACAGAGCAGACATTTCGAGCTATCTATCAAAAAATGCCGATTCGGTGCAGATGGCTCGCCAAACAGTCATGGCCCACCTCAAGTTTAAATTAAACTATTTGTTTTTGTGAATTACGATGGATGATTGCGATGATAGTTAATTTTCCCCATCGACGATGGATATCCACTCCATTAAGCATTTGGGAGATGTTTTAGATTAAAAAATAAAATTAAAATCTTTTTTAGTAAAAAAAAATCAACCGTAAAATTAATCTTCATGAATGTAATTCTATTTCCTATTCAATTACTTTAAAACTGATCGAACATCGATTCATCAGTTTGAATTAAGAGAAAATAAATGTTAAAAAACATGTACCCTGCCAATTATCCCTCAGCAGTAGCCATTCAGCTCAGGCGAGTTTCTTTCGTTACCTTCAACTAACTAGCTTTGCCACTCAAATAATAAATTCATTGCTGTGCGAACATCGAACTTTTAATCCCCTTAACTCAGTTACGGGAATCCTATCACTCACTTCGATGAAACCAACGAGGACATGATTTCTCTGGAGATACACTGTATTGGTGAGGTATTGTGTGCAATGCACACAATAACTTCACCAGAGATATGAAAACAACAGAGAAGAGAGAGCAAAGAAACCGAACGCATTGCTGAACAACCTCTTTGTCATCACTCCCTGTGAAGAGGCTTCCCAAATATTACATATATACACATATAAATATATGTAATACTAATTTCAGGCACTTTTTAAATTTAAAGTGAATTCCGAATGTCCGTAGAGTGACAACCCAATGAAAGATAAATAGATAAAAAAATTGAATAAAAAATGCATAATGTTGGTGAAATTTTAAATATTAAATAAATATATGTAAAATTCAAATACTTTAGCTTATCGTAAATATTTTTGAATAAGTTAACTCTTTTAACAATTCTGAAATTTCAGTTTTTAAAAAGTCTTCAGTTAAATAGTTAAACAATCCTTCTATGAAATAGTTTTTTTAAGGACGTTGGCAGAAAACAAATTACTTCATCAATAAATATTATTTTTAAATATTATATTTAAAAAATAAACACATTTCAAAATGTTAATTTTTCCATTTAAATAAACAATTTACAGGCAGGCAATAAACAATTTACAAATTACATCATTTTTTAAACGTACAAAAAAATGTGAAAATTTTATTTTTCTTTACCATTTATACCTTTTTTACCATTTATTTCCGCCATGTACTTTATTTTTCTGACAGCCAACCTCCCTTCCCATGTGAACCCTCAGTGAAATTCGAGGAATTCAGAAATGGTTTCTTCCTTCTCATTTCCTTAGACCTCCCTGTCCCATTTTTGGCATCAGAGATGAAGAAAGCAATTAGAAAAAGAGAGGTTTTAAATGCTTTCTTATAAATGAACACTTCAAATAGAGATTATACGAAATAAAAATATATAAAAAAAGTGAATATTTGTGAAACAAAAAAACATTCGTTTTTACATCTTTAATAACGTTAAGTAATTCGTGCTTATTATTCTTAAGAAAAATAAAAAAATAAGTAGTAATAAGCAGTACAATTAAGCAGCTTAAGGAATTTAAGTATATAAGACATAAGTATAATCAAATCTATGAATTATCTTTGTATAGATTTATGTTTACTTTTTATCATATTAATCGAGTTACAGCTTCAGATCTTAAGTAATAAAAGACCATCACGCATTTTGAAGAATTGTTTTTCAATGTTTTTAATAAAATAGAACCTAGAGTTGCAGAAATTTAAAAATAATACTTCTTTCAAATGTAGACCTTTTTATCTATTTAATCCATCTTTATTTTCAGTGTAACATGTAAAATATAATTACACGTTTACATTTTTTCATAATATAAAGGTGAAATAATTTTCTTCTTTTTTCCTTATTACTTAGTTTTCGTGATTATTATTATCTCTTTAACTTTCTCCCCAAATAATAATAATAATAAATATTATAATTAATAAATTCAACATTTATGCTTAAAAACAGCATGATTTATACTTGTAAACATCATTTAAGTTTAAAACAGTCTGAAATGGCTGGGTATAAAAAAAAAATGTGCAGTACGTAAGACTTAATTAAGTATTTTAAGACAAAACTATACGAGTAAGGGAAATGGAAAAACTGAGCACAGATAGTGTTTCGACATCGTTATTACAAACGACCCTGTTACCGTTGACGCCGAACGACGGGTGAAGATGCGGAAAGGGGGATTTTCCACCCCCATTGCCCTCGCTTCCGCTTTTACTTCTGACTGAGTACGAACGACTCGGAAAGTGCTGTGGAAATTGGCTGGTTCTGATATCAGAAACAACAGAGAATCTACCGCCTCTAACCTTTGTTTTAAGCGGGCAAGAGAAAAACTTGTAAAAATAAAAGCCATAGCTCCAAAACACTGAGGTTCGAATTACAGTTTTGGACAGGTCAAAAACATAGTTTTGAATGGTTCAGATTACAGGAAAGATGGCATTCTCAATCTATCGGCACTGTGCTCTACTCATCTAGAAAACGAGACCTTTTGTTTCCTTAAAATATACCGAATTTCTTTTGTGTACTGATTGATAAACAGCAAGATAATATGCGTCATGTTTGTGGTAACCTCCATTTCCATTCACTTTAATACAGCATTCATTAACCATTTGATATTTTTAATAACTTTTTGACACTAAACCTTTAAATTTATGTCTCAACGTTTATATTCATAAAAAGGGTACTTACATTTATGACATCTATGTCTAAATCAAATGCAAATTTATAATATTGTTCAGATGCTTATTAAAAAGCGAATGAAATTGATTAAATCAATCGATTTGCATCAGAAAAGTTTTACATAATTGTGATTATCATTTTAAACTATGATATTAGAGGTATAGGAAATCCATGCTTTCGATAGTTAAATATTACTAACTTATTGAATATTATTACTTTTAAATAAATCAAGAAAAAAGAAAATGAAAAAATTAATACGAAATTATTAATGTTGAGAATAAAAATACTTGCATCTGCTGTTATAGCCGTTGGTTATATTTTTATATTTTTGTAAAAGATGCCTAAAGGTTAATACTATTATTCGTGATAGAACTTGCAGAAGTTGCAGAAATACTATAAATAAAAACCTAATATCCATTACAATAAAATACGACACCTCAAATAACTCGCCATTTTCGATTTTGTTTTTAATTTATGAAACTATTCAGCTTTTAAAACTAATTTTTAAGATTGTTACAGATATAAATGCATAAAGATATATACGGGGATTTAAAAAAGAAGAAAAATGTTCAAATAAAGAAAGGAATAAAATATAACTTGTAAATATAGTAGACTACATTCTGAAAGAATCTGATTGATTTAAAATAATTTAGGATATGAATTCATAGCAATTGACAGAAGTTGAGAAGGAGAAGTAAGACGAAGAAAATTCAAATGATTATATTAGAAGAATTACGTTATAAGAACCATTTCTCAAAAGAAATTTAATCAACTGACAGTTCACAAAATAATTAAGGTAAGAAAAACTATTACTACTGCAACTGAAATTTCAACAATTGATTTACTTGCAGTTTCCTTGAACGGAAATAGAAAGAAAAGAAGGGCAATCCAAAACCTTCTCAAAATATTTCAATCTTTAGAATAATGACATTTAAAATAAATTTCATGAAAAAAGTTTTTAAAGCAATTAAAAACTTAACTGTCACACTATCTTTCTCTCCGTTTCGTTGCCCCACACAAATTTAATTGACATTCAGTCCATCATGATTTTATTACCAACAATGTTTTGAATATAAATGAATTTAGTTAGGAGAAAGAAATGGCTGGATTTTTTTCCGACAACTGAAATAAAGGAGAGTAAAAATAGTGAGTAAATTAATCATTCAGATGAAAAAAGACAGTAGCCCATGCAATTATGGCACTTTAAATGAATGAAAAAACAAAGAAAATGAGTCAAAGTTGTAATAATATTTTTGGGGGTTCATTGAATAATCATATTGACATATTTAGACATTTACATATTTTATATTACTTTAATCATTTATTTTTTTAACATAATTTTTTTTCCCAGAAATTTTTGTGAAAATTGTGAATCAATTTGTCCACATTTAGTCTATTTTACTATTTGGGTTGGTTGTGTGCAGTAAATGATAAACTGAATTTCTTTTTAAATTTTTTACCAATTTTTACAAAAAATAGTCTTCAAACAAATCATTTTAATTTGACAAATTAAATAAAAAGATATTTGAAGCTTCATTCAGAAAATAGAAATATTCCCAAGCTTTAAAAGAAGATGTATAAACATTAAATATGTTATCATGTTAAATATTTTTTACATAATTTGTATTATATTACAATTATTGTGATCCTATTTAAAAAAATTGCTTCTATTAATAAAACAATAAAATTATTAAATATTACAGATAATTTTTTTTCCTTTCTTTTAATTTATATTTTTATTCGTAGTTAAATTATGGCATATTTATTTTATGTTGCGCCTTAAACATTATTCCAAATTACGTTATTTTTGTAGTTTGATAAAAAGGCACTAATTATAAATTGAATAAAAGGTACAAAATAAATAATACAAAGACATGTTAAAGTACTTAAATTGTGAAGTAAAGTGAATTTTAATAAGATGATGAAGTGAAAGTTTCTCTTCTTGAAAAGAGTTTGAGAGTTGGTTCAATGATGAAAAATTACAAAATTATACTTGAAGAAAAAAAACTTCATAACATACGTTCAATTTTTTTTCTATTTTTCACTTCATTATTCGTCACTCTCTTCTCGATAATAGCATTCCAATAGAAAGAGTTTCTTTAAATTAAAGAAACTATTTAAAATCCTCTTTCTCAATTGGGACTCTTTCCTTCTTGAGTTTATTTAATAAATCAAATGATTGATAGAATGTTGTAAAGGAAATGAAGGAATTTCAATCAAGCAAAAAAAAAAAAAAGAAAAGAATTCTGAACATTTTGAGTCACATTTTGCTAAGGTCTTAAAAATAAAAAAAAACGATAAAGAATTTTTATTTAATGAAAAACACAAAACGTTTTGAAAACAATTTAAAGAATTTATGTGTATCTCTTGCTCAGTTTACAATGCAAGTATGTAACTATCAAAATATTTGTTTCCATTTACAATACTATGTATTGTATTTTTTTATGAAATTAAAAAATGCGATGCATGAAACAAAAATAAATAATTAACTTTAGGAAGAAATAAATTTTAGCATTTAGGGGCATTAGAGTATGTTAAATAAAAAAAAGGAATTATTTTCTCAAATGCCTGTCATTTTATGACAATTTCGAGAATTGTAAATTTCACAGGTTATCTATTATTCATATTTGCATGTTAGTCTTTGAAATGTCTTATTTCTTTAATTATTATTATTTTAATTATTATTATTTATTTGTATTAAAATACAAATGGTGGATTAAATGTAGGAATTAAGCGTGGAAGCAGTGAAAAGAAATTAACGTTCTGATTTTTTAATAAAATAACGTTCTGATCTGAAATTTCTGAAATGCGGGGACAAAACTGAACTTTGTGACACAGATTCAGTCAATTCAGTCAGCTTTCACAATTTAAATGTATTTAAAAACTATCCATTTGCAATGTTCTAAGATGCAGTGCAATTACACCAATATACCACTCTCTTATGGTAAACCATTATGATTGAATGCATTTTATTGCTTGTAAATAGAAAGGTTAAAATTAAAGTCACTTCATCATATGCTACCATTACTAAAACTTTGATTTTGTGAGAATGCAACCAACTTTCTCACATAATATCAGAAACTTCAAACAATTTGAGAAATCAGAATTCTGAATTCTGAAGGTTTATTTCTGAAGGTAAATTTTTAAAGTCTTGAAAACTCTTAAGCTTCACCAACAGTTTTAAACAATTTTCACAAACACAGTAGGTCAATGAACTATTTTTGAAATATTTTCACTTTTAAACTGATATCTTATAAATTACGAATTAATTAGTCACTTTTAAAAATGGGATCTTTTTCTTTCCTGAACCTTGCATAGTACAGAAACTTTACATTAAATAAATGAGTTATTTTGAATTCTAAAATAATTGTGAATCATGGTCCGTTTCATGAATATTTGAAAAACTTTAATCCCATTGGAACTTGAAACATCACCAAATTTTTAGACTAGACTTGGTAGTAACTTCAAAGGACTAAAACACAATTTTTCTGCTCTTTAAACTATTGTAAAAGTGTCACAAGAATTACCCTTCTGTATGCCTCTTTGATCGCAGCTACTCTGAAGAATAAATTGATGATGTTAGAATAGGTAAAAATCTCGTTATATTTCCACTTTGGGTTCAGCTTTTACCTTTGCCATAGATCACTCCCCGCCAACTCCCCCAACTCAATTACGAAGTACACTTTTAAAAATTTGCACTGCCTGCGGACATTTCGTATGCTGCACTCACAAAAGGGGTGGTAAAGGAACATTCATTGTTCCTCTGTTCCTTCATAAGAAATTTTCATTTATTTAATTTTCAGTCCTTTCACATTTCATAAATTAAATTTTTTATCTTTAAAAAGCTATAACTCTATTTTCCCCTTGCCTTTAGATAAAGCTATTATGCTTTATGAAATAGGACGGTAGTTCAGATTGCCAGAAAAAATGCTTTTTTTTTTCAAAACATAAAACAGAACAGCATTTTTTAAATATAAAATAAGTTACATAAGAACGAAAATTTTGTTAAAAAAAGAATAATAAAATTTGACAGTTTCAAATAGAAAATTTAATAAAAATAGGTGGATTATTATTCACTTATAAAAATCAACAGAACCAGTCATGATTAAGTATAATAAAAAAAATTCAAAACAGTCAAAATTCTTTTTAATATTTTTAATTATATTGTTATTTAGTTTAAAATTCCATTTTTCCTCATAGCCAAAATCTTTTTTTTTCTTAAATAAATAGCTATCTTGATAACAAACAGGAATTATGGATTATTTTTAGTAGTTCAGAAGACTAAATATTTTTAACAACTTAAAACTCGAGCTCAAAATTCAATAAACAGTTACTTGCAATATAATAATTTAATGTTCGTAAACTTCAGATTTTCGTAACGACGATTCGATTTTTGTGACGACGTAGATAAACAATATTCTTAAAATATTTCTAACTTAACTATTAGTTTTTATATACTACCAGCAAAAAAAGTTTCAAAACCTAGCAAATTAACCTACTTCCAAAAATATCACTGCAAACTGACATTTTTAGAGATATAGTACAAATATGAATTTTAAAGTACAAATTTATTAATTTTAGAAAAACAATAAAAACTATAAAATTGTACTTTATTATGAGTTTCTGATTGCATTTTTTTTTTCTTTTGCTTGTTTTATTTGTAAACGACAAAAACTGCAATTAAAACAAATGGAGAAATGAAATTTATTTAAATATTTTATTATTATTAATATTATTTAAGTCATCTTCCAATTAAATCTTAATAAATGTCTCGAGAATATGGTTTTAAAATAAAACTTTGAGATATTTTATATGAAGAGAAAAATTTAAGCAAAATATAACAGAATAGACAGAGAAATTATTTTTTATTAATTTTTAATATTCTGTAAAATGGGTTTTTTTAAAAAAAAACATTTTATAGAGTATCAAAACCATTAAGTTACTTTAAAAAATCCACCCATCAATAAAAAAAATGAAAAATAAATATGGATCTCCATGCCGGGTTATTTAAAACGGTTAAAATTCATTTGACGGGCATAAATTTTAATATAATTAAACAATATATTTAAAAATTAATACATTTTTAAATAGTAAATTATGATGATTATAAGTTATGATAAAGTTACGTATTTATTATAGTTACTAAATTACAAACTAATTTTACTACATTGTTACACAATGTTTACTATATTTTACATTAAAGACAAATTCTATTAGTTATAATTTTTGTTAAATAATTTGCTGTAAAAAAAAATTCACTTTTTTAATTTTGATAGATTTTCAATTTGTTTCCTCATTTTCTCTAAATGTCGCCTTAAAAAACTTGATCTGCAAAGAAGCATTTATTCTCATTCAAATCTTTTTTTTATCTGCAGTTATTTTGAAAATAAGGATGCTTCCACATATTCTTATTGAAACTATGAATTGATTTCAAATAAAATTTGTAATCTTGAGAAAATCAGTAATATTTTTAAGTAACAATGTTTTATTAAAAATTTCCTTTCTATATAAATGCTTTTATATGTTATGTATTACTGTCCTAATACTTTTTGACGCAGCTTAGGGAAAAAATATATTTTTTAAAAATTACACAGTTTATTCGATTCTACTTGAAATTAAAAGAAAAACAATGATTTGCAAGCAAATGTGAAACCGTTCTTTTCAACTATAAGACAGTAGATATTTCGTAGTGTTTTGAGTTTCGGATTATTATAGGTATAAAAAAAGAAAGATAAAATTTCACTATCAACTATATTTCGAAAATAACAGTTAAAGGAAAATTATAAGAAAAACTTTTCAGCAACAATAAAATTTTACGAAATACAACTATGTTGTAGATCATACAATAAATTAAATCTTTGTAGTACCTGGTAAGTAGAAAAATGTCATTTAATTGTTATTCCATCTCTCACATAAAAATATATACATCGATTCTGAAACTAATATCCTAGTTATTAAGAGTTGAGCAGAAATAATATATCTATGATATTTATAAGAAAGTACTTTAGTTTATCTGAAATTATATCTAATAAGCTAATCGATTATATTTGCTCTGTGCTCTCATCCCCTTAGAAGCAACATTTCATGTGAAGTTTTTGCCATTAGTAATGTTAAGATTGCTATTAAAGGACTTAGTGGGAATGTATAGATACCGTTCGAATCACTGCAGTATTAGTCAAAGAAAAGCAACTATAAAACTATGCGTATTTGTTCATGTCATTCAAATATGAAAACATTGTACAAAATTCATTGTTGTAAAATTATTGTTCATCGAATTATGCATTTTTAATGATGCTGATATGAAGATTCATTTTGGGGTTTATCAGAAGAGTCAATTTTTTTAGTTTTATGATAACTAGTTTTAAATACATATATATTTTTTTAGTGTTTTTTAAATGTTTTTGCAAAATTGAGTCCACATAGTTAGAAAAAAATATTTTATAACAATTTACGTTATAATTTTTTTTGTACAATGTTTTGATATTTGAATGACATGAACAAATATGCAAAATAAAAAATTAAGCACATGAAAGTTAAGAAAATTTTTTTTCGAAGTATGTGGACTGAATATATTTTGCATAAATAAGTTAAAATGAAATTTAAAAAATGCATATGTATTTAAAACTAGATATCATAAAACTAAATGAATTTTCACAACACCACCCAAAATAAATCTTCACATCAACATCGTTAAAAAGGGAGAACTCTGTAAATTTAAGAATAATGAATTTTAGAGTTGCGATTTGCAATAATGAATTTCTTTATATACCTTCTACTTCAAATTCAAAGAAATTAATTCGTCTTCTATTATGGGAAAAAAATTAATCATTTTAAAAGTCATCACAAACTTGACATTATTAACAAATTTGGAATTTTTTTTAAATTTTTTTTCAAACAATTAAGGGACTGTTCACGGTACTGTGAAGAACACGTGTCCATCCACAAAATCCTCATATTAATTTTTTGGATTTTTCAACACATTTTAGTCCAACCTAACTAATTTATAAATGTTCACATATAATCACTGCCAAACCTCTTTTTAACAACATTTACTGTAACGCTCGGCTATAACAATTCGAAATCCTATGCTCTATAACTTTGTCACGAGTCATAAGCTATAATAAATTTATTTATCTCTTTTACGTCTTTTGCATTGGGAAAATGTTTTGGAAAGTTGCATTGAAATTGGATAAATTTGCTATTATGTTTATGTACATTGAATGATGATTTTTTATGCTTTTTTTTATTATATAGTGATATTTTTGCAAAGTATTGGTGAATATTTTATTCCCTAACTTATCTCCAGTAGTTTTAAATGCCTTTCTTCATTTCTATAAATGCTGTAAAGGACATAAATAGATATCTAGTTTTCTAATTGTCTAAAACTATTTGGTGATTTTTATTTATTATAAAGATTCATTGCTAATCAATTCGTTCCGTTTGTGACTTGCATTACCATCGAAACAATGGATGACTTGGGATATCATTTTACATTACATCATAAATTACAAATTCATAAGATAACTATAATTTGAAACAAAATTTCGATTTTTTTCAATTAAAGTATATTTCTTACTGATTATTTAGAATAGAAGCAAATAATAACCAAAATTATAGTTTATTTAAATGAAATAATACAAGAATACATGCACTGTTTTAAATAAATTATGTTCAAAAAAAGATTTGTTCATAAGAAGGTTAGGAACTTGTTGTAGCTTATATTTACAAGTAACATTTTATTTCTTATTAATATCAAAATAAAACACACCCTCTATTTATCTGGGATTGAATGTAAAACATTTGAATTTCGTGAGAAGGACTATTGTTGTGACTTCAAAATTTTACAAAAATAGTCTTCTCTCCATTTCACTATTGTTATTAATGTTCTGTAAAAAAGCCTCTTGTTGTTTCAACCAAAAAAAGGACTACATTTTGTTATTATTAATGCATCTCCTTTAAGTTTTTTAATGAGTTTAAAAGGCTAATTAAAGTATAAAGGACAAATTCATACAAAATAATAACAATGCATAATAATAACATAATTTTATATATATAACAATGAACCTGTATAATAATATGAAAAAGAAATAATAAAAAAAGAGGTGTCTAAATATAAACTTATTTAATTAAAGGAAACGACTTTAAAACTAATGAATTTACTGAATATTCAAATTAATTTAAAGGCTAATTTGTTTTAGAAAATTATAATTTTATTTAATTTAAAAAATTATCATAATTTTTTTTTAAATGCAACAAATAAAAAAAAATCTTAGAAACTCAATCTAGTAGGGTTTTTTTATTTACTCCAAAAAATTTAATTTATTCATTTATCTAGAGATAATTTTGCTAATAGAGCAGATAAAAGCAGTTGATTCTTGAATACAATATTTTTAAAAAAATGAAAAAACTTTCATTTTACTGTGAAAAAGTACTATTTTTATTTAATTAAAAATATTCGGAACGCATTATATTTTTTTAATTAAATAAAATTCAATTTTTATTTAATTAAAAGAAGTACTATTTTTATTTTTGGCTACACACCATATAAAAAGTGTATCCCAATTTTATGAATACGAAAGAAAAATTTCCGTTTCTTGTATTTTAATGCATGTTTAGACTTTTCCTCTGATTTTAAGGAGGAGTATGAAGCTTACGAATTATTTGTACTGGTTCGAATATTTTCATAATATATATATTTCAATATTTTTTTTTTAAATATTTTTATATGAAATATTTTTCCTTCAATTATATGAATTTTCTTTTGAACTTAATTATCCTTTACTTCCGAAATAATCAACTCTTTCTGAAGGAAACGTTTTCCCTCCCTTCAATTGAACTCTTGCGGAAAACTGGGAACTTTCCTCCCAGCAATCGAAGTCCGAACAGAACTTCTCCCGGCCGCCAGGCATGCCCTCCCGGAGACGAAAGCAAGGAGCACTGCGTGTCGGTCGTCCTTTTTCGTATGCCGCCATTACGGGAAAAGTTCCGGCTGATAAGAAACGTGCGATTGAATAGTTACTAGAGAGTTTTTGCATACCGTACGTTAGTTACCGTAGGACGTCCGTTAGCTTTTTCTCCTTAGCGCGCATGCTCATAGGAAACATTATTACAGATACGCATGCGCGCTAGGGAGAAAAATCTAACGGACGTCCTACGGTAACTAACGTACGGTATGCAAAAACTCTCTATTAACAAGAATTTGAAAAACGAATCGCCACATCAAAAGAAATTCTGGGGAGATTTTTTTATGGGTAGTTGCATTTTAGAAGCTGAAGATATTCACGTTATGAATTGAAATAGAATTTGTAAAGGAATAATCTAAGCGTAATTAATTAAAATAAATTAATTTCTTGTTAATAATTGCTTTCACTTCTATAATCCTATTTTAAAGAGTATCAGATACTTATCAGTCCATTTTATTTACAATGCTTATTTATTTTAATTTTTGATATACCTCAATTAGCAACTTCGGTAAAATAAAAGTGAGGGAAAAAATATATTGCTCTGGTTGATTTTGATTGAATATTTCATGTGCACCAAAAAGATTTAGTGAAAAATTATTTTTTTGTGTGAAATAGTTTTTGAAAGGGAACCTGATGGACGAACGGCTAGCGCTCTGGCGTTCGGTACCACAGGTATCGGGTTCAAATTCCGGCTTTGCCCATGGCTGTTGTAGTGGTTCGGAATCCACTTTAAACTGTAGGTCCCGGTCCTAATAGGCTCGTAGAGCGTTGCGGGGGCCTTGTTACTCCGCGTCCGTGGCTTATCTTCAAGTTGCACGCCCCCCACCCCCCTGGGTATTGCGAAGTGAGTAACGTCAGTGCAGCGTTTGCCTTAAGGCATCCAAGACCAAGCTGTCTAAGTGTGTGTCAGCTGCATTAGAAAAAAAAAAGTTTTTGAAACGTTATATTTATTAACACTACATATTTAACTGTTTTTAATATACATCACACAGATATTCAAATTTGAAAACTAAATAATAAATATATAGGTGTAGATCATTTATTTTGTGAAATGAAAGTCTGGGAATCTAAGCAACTAGGAAATGTTTATTATTTTAAATGTCTAATAAATTCTTTACTTATTACCAGACAAAATTTCAAATTTGTAATTATTATTTTATTTTGTAGAAAACAACAAATTCCATATGATTAGTTTGGTGTCTTCATCATAGTTTTGGTGTCACCCTCCCTCCTCTCTGTGACATTGAACTAGACTAGACGGAAGTCTGGGACATCTGGACGGAGATTGTCTGAATTTTTTTTATCTTTTTTTTAAATTCCTTCTATTAGCTCACACTCTCCATATATATATCTTGTTCAAATTTTCAATCGTTTATAAAACACTAGTTATTCATTCCACTCAAGTTCAAATACATTTTTTTGGAACTTGTACTGGATGACACTGGATGTTAATACAGTTTTTTCAAATATTAATTCATTCATTAAATTTAATTAATTCATTTTAGTTTTATATGGAAGAAATATTCATATATTCACGCTATTATTTCTTCTCATTTGCTCATCATCAATTAATTAATAATTAGTAAATAATATCTTTTTCTCATAACTAATTACTAATTAATTAATGACTATTAATTATTTTTTCATTCAATTACTACTTATTTTTATTCATTTAATATATGTTATTCAATTTTTAAAATAATGTAACTACAAATTGGAAATATTATAAAAAATCGTCTGATTTAATTTATTCATTTAATTGTTAATTATTTTCATTTTATTATCAAATATTTTTATTATTCATTTAATACATATTGTTCAGTTTTTAAAATAATATAACTACAAATTGGCAATAATATAAACAATCGTCTGATTTTAATTTAGCTTCTTTTTCTGGATATTATTATTCTTAATTTTTTACCTTTGAAATTTGAAACGATGGTGTTTGGGTATTCTTGTTAATGCATTCTATATTTTTTAATTTTAAATGATCAAAAAGTTTTTAATTAAATTTGAAATATAGCTTAATATATTTGCTTTTATTATTTTTATCATATGTATTTGCTTTTATTATATTTGCTTTTATTACATTTGCTTTTATTATATTTGCTTTTATTATTTTGCTGTAATTCGAGATTGCTGTTCTTTTTTTTATTAAATATATATCTAATATATCTTGTATATATCTTTAATATATCTAATATATATATAATCCCTATATATATCTTGTTCAAATTTTCAATCGTTTAATAAAACACTTTTTATTCATCCACTCAAGTTCAAATACATTTTTTTGAACTTGTAGTGGATGACACTGGATGTTAACATAATTTTTTCAAATATTAATTCATTAATTAAATTAAATTAATTAATTTTAGGGGTTTTTTTTAGATTTAAGTTGCATGTATCTATCAATAGATGGCACCAGATAAACTTAAAAAAATGGATGAAAATTATTTATAAAGGACTTCCTGCAATATAGTAAGAAATAAAAAAAAAAAATTTATATTACTTGTTCCCTGTCTAGTGAACGAAAATTTAAATGTTGAAGGAAGAGCTTCACAAAGATTGTTCTTTTAAGTCAGAAATGTAAGACTGTGGGATTTCATTGATAATTATCGGATTAATTGCAGATGCCAAATTCATTGTCATTCAATGTGTTTTTCCTCTCCTTAATAGATAAAATAGATAGAATATTTGATGTATATGAAGCAAATTTTTGAAAAGTAATATTTGGTGTTTTAAAACGCATGCTACCTGAAACGTGTTTTAAAACGCATGCTATCTATTTGAATACTTTTACTTTATACGAATGCATACCACTTACTACTTTTATTTAGTTATAAATATGTATTATTTTAGTATTCATTCATAGTATTTTCTTTTAATTTTTAGATTTAAACATATTTAATAAAAGAAAATATATTGTATATTTGAGTTATAAGGAGATGTATAAAATATACAAACCTTGTTCTGAACTACATTTCCAATACATAAAATTTCATTATTCTTTTTGCCACCAAATTTAAATAATCATTTCCTTATTATTTATATGTATGTGTGTATGTATACATACACATATATATATACATACACACACACACACTCATATATATATATATATATTACTGTGTACAAAAAGTAAGAGTTTTCAATTTAAAATTCCTGGGACTTACAGAATTTCAATTTTGTTTTTCTTTTTTTAGGTTGTAAGCATTGTCCTTGACATCTGTATAAAATTTGACCTCAAAATATTCATTAGTATTTGACTTACGCTTGGCTTTGTGAGACGCTAAAACGGATTCCGGCGATTTTTGAAATGTCTGAATGAATTGAGCAAACAACTTGCATTCCTTTTGTTTGCGGAAACGCATAGAATGCTGCAGAAGGCATTCGGTGAGCATTCCTATATTGGAAAGAAATGTTTACAAGTGGTATAAATAGTTCAAAGAAGACAGAAAACGCGTTGAAGGCGAAGAGCCCTCTGGTCGACCCTCCACCTCAACCGACGAAGCTCACGACTAGAAAATTAAATATTTGGTGCTTCAAACCATCGATTTACGATTAGAGACCTTGCTGATGATGTTGGAATTTCAAAAGGATAGGTCAATTCCCTTTTGGACCTGAAATGCGTCAAATCTCGATTGGTAGCAAAAACACTGAATGAGCCAGCACACACTGCAAACCCACATCATTCCACAACCACCGTATTAACACCGTACGACTTCTGGCTATTCCCTATACTCAAAAGACCACTCCGGGGACACCGTTTTGAGTCGATTGAAGCGATTAAACGTGAATCGCCGCTCGCTTTGAGGGCCATCCCTGTCGATGGCTTTCTACCATGCTTTAAGGATTGGATAAAACGTTGGCATAAGTGCATTGTGTCCGGAGAGGATTACTTTGAAGGCGATGAAATAAATCTGGGAGAATAAATAAAGAGTTTATAAAAAAAAAACTGGTCTTACTTTTGGGGCACAGTAGTAATTGATATATTTTATGACATTATGGTAATTCGATGAATTACTTGCTTGCTTATAATAAATGTGGCTTTTTTTAATTTGGCAAGATTATAATTTGAACCAAATCTTTTATACTAGTGTAAAATTTGAATAAAAAATATTTTTTTTTAAATTTACCTCCAGCATGTTGTTTTGCAACTCGTGTCAATTTCTAGCACTTGATTTATCAATGCTCTAAAATATTTACTGTTCCTAAGCATTTTTTCAATTTGAAGAAAACTTTCCAACCAATACTTTTTTAGAGTTACCAATACACTTTTAGAGTAAATATTTTAGGGCAGACTTAGTAATCTGAAATAACAAACATATGAGTGATTATTTTATTTCTAGAAACTAAACTTAAGTTTATAAAATAAAAAGGCATATGAAAAATAGTTCTTTAATAGAAAAGAAGTAGTTTCGAAATCAATTAGCATGGGTACTGCTTGAAATGATTTGTAGATATTTTTAACCAACGACTTCAAATTATTTTAATTCGGGATTTAGCCAATACAAAAGCTCTTATTCTGAAATCAACTTTCTTAAAAGCATTGTAAGAGAAAAATGCTTGTTGCATCAAATAAAACATCTTGACTATAGTGTTCTATCAAAATTTCTAATTATAATTCTTTCTGTATTACTAACTATTTGTTCATTACTATTTTTATAAAAACAGTCATAGAAATATGAGTGCCTTATTTATTATTCCTACTTTTGACTTCAAATCGAACATTAGTAGCATCGTGATATGTATCAATAGAAATGTAATCATTGACATAATAGCAATCGAATAGGAAATTTGAAAATTTACAGTTGTTTCATGAAAAGTAATCAATTGAAAAACAAAAACATGACAGTGTTGATCCAATTTTATACTTTTAAAAATCTATCAAATATTTCCCTGCCTGTTATGGGTTATTGGGTAATGCTGAAATTAACGGCGGGAAAGTGAAACATAATTTATCGGTGAAATAATTGCATACTTATAGCATTAAAAAGTATTTAGTAAAATTATTAATTTGGAAGCAAGAAATCATTTTATATTTCGGGAAAAGCTGATTTCCCATTTACTAAAGCCGATATTTGTGAACATTAAAGAAATGTTTTAATAAACCAAAAATATACAGAAATCTTATGCTTTATTAAATGTATATAATAAAATTACACCTGCAAATTAATTTTTCAAACCGATTTATCTTCTCTCTCTCATTCTTTTTTTGTTACTCTGATTTTGTCCACACATAATGGGACACATACAAGTAAGAAAGAAAAACAGTTTTAAAGAATATCTGAAAAATAATTCTTTTCTATTGAAGAAAGGCTCTCAAAATATAATCCATATTACTTTTAAGGAAGAATAATGTGAGATTCGCAGAAAAAAATTACACACATTTCAACTTTAGATTTATTTTGCGAAAATTCCCATTTCCTTTTTCCACTTGCCTTAATATTTAATTTTTGTAGGAATAACATGAAAAATAATTCCATTAAATTCTAAGTTTTACTTTTTTTATTGAAGCTATGACCAATTGTCCATTATAAAAAGTAGAGACGGAGAAATTATTTAATTAATGCGCTAAAGTTGCACCATCTTGATACTATTTTCTGGCAAACAATAAGGAGAATTTGATGAGAAAAAAACTTAATTAATTTGAGAAATGGATATATACATTTTAATAATTTTCAGTAAAAAGAATTTTTTATTTTGAAAACGACGCATTTACGAATTTATGTGTTCACGTATTCTGAAGCATATTTTCTTCCAGTAATCACATTTTACGTAATAATTTTTTTTTTTTTTGCTTTTAGAATTAGTGTAATTATAGAGATTCTATGATTAGATGAAATTAGATGCTTCATTTTAAGAATGATCAAAACATTTGTTTATTTTGCAGCCAGAATCTTAATGTTTGCAAATCATTGTTTATACATATTTCTTTATACATATTGAAACTAACAATTGCCAAACTAACAAAAAAACCCTTTTCTTTAATACAAATTACTTAAAACATTGCATATCGATCAAGTTTAACACTCTCGGTATTAATATTTATTTTCTGAGTATATTATGCTTATTTAGAGAAATTTACAATTTTAGTTACATTATTTTCAATCGTATTTATCTCTTTCTTATCAATCCATAACAATGTGCTTCAACTACAAAATCCTAAGAATAAAGAGAGTTATCAATTCGAAAACAAAACTTTGACATTCCTGGCCTAATTCATTTGGGAATTAAGGCAAAGCGAGAAATAATTACTATTTAAGAACACATTCCGTCTAAATGCTAATTATCAAATTGTTAAAAATGAGAAACTACAGTAAATTATTTCAAATCTTCTTTTCTTTATTTAAGGAAATAACACTTTTTAATTACTTAAACAAATTGTATCAATCTTTGCTGACACGAGGTAGAATCAACAAGTCCCCTCGATTTTTTTATCACTTGAATTAATTTCAAGAGAGAGAAAACCCAATTATTCCATCTTCAAATACAGGTGAAATAACGTGATCGTTTCATTTAGTTTCCTTTATTTGTAACATTTTCTTCCTCAGTTACAGGCGAGGAGGAAAAGCCAAACTTGCTTTCGTAATGTAATTTAAAAATCTAACAGGACAATAAAATTTTGATGAATTTTAAGGATTTTTTGAAAAGAGTGAAAATGAAGTAAACTCTGCAATTATTTGATGTAATGATAACATTAAAATTTTATAAAAGGCATTATAATAGTTGCAAGTTGAAAATCAAGGACATTTCATTTTAAAAACTTTTGTTATTTGAAAAATAAAGAATTTGAGTTATAAATTTGAGTGATTTGAATATTGTCGAAGAAAAATTGATAAATAGTACTTTTAAGTTGGAAGTTATTTAAAGAAAACAAAACAAATAAATAAGTGTTTATATTAATAAAGGAGAATTTAAAGCTCAATAACATTTTTATGTATGTACATTTGTTTTTATTTACATTTAAAAGTTGGTTTTAATTATTTCTTATTTGAATTTTTATGTATTTTGCATTAATTCAAAACATCATAATACCAATATTTCTGTTCTAAATGCTTTGAAACTTCATGTAAAAGTTTTCTTTAAATGTATGAAAGGAATAGAACATGGAAATTAACCTAAATTCATAAGTTATTTTTATTTTAGTTTTTAAACTACGAATTTTCGTAAATTTGTAAAAAAAAGTTACAAAAAGCATACAAAAAAACATACAAAAATGTATAAATAATTAAGATATAAATTTGAAAATAGTATATTACCTACATAAGGATATTCCCAGCATAAAAATACTTGCAAAGGAAAAAACTATTCATGTTTTATTCATTTATTTATTTTTTAATTATCAAGTTTTGCAACAATATCACATTTTTGCAATGTTTATCCATATTTTAGAAAGTAAATTGTATAAAAAATTGTTAAAATTAATATTTTTAGGTGGAATTCAAAGGTTTTGAACATATTTAATCAAAACACTTGTAAAAAGGCTAAATATTTTAAATCCAGATCATTTCATATTAAAAAGCCTTTGCAAATAGGAGGAAGTTGTAAAAAAAATTTTTGTCGAGCAAATTTTAGCTTTTTCAAAACAAAGCTCAGAAAATATTTAGAGCTTTAAGGAAAAATAAAACTATATTTTTTAATAAATAAGACTATGAACTTGATAATTCAACGGCATTTTAATGTATTTACAACATTTTTAAAAGTAATATCTCTAATTAAACGTTGTTTTTAGCTTTTTCTCAGAATGAATTTTTATGCATTTTGTTTTCATGTGAAACACCATAACACAAGTAATTTTGATCCAAATGCTACAAAACTTTGTATTTATGCTTTTCATAAATGTTTACAGGGAATAGACCTCTGAAATAATTATAGCTACATAAATATTTTTTATTTTAATTGTTAAACTTGGAACTACATGCAACTTTTGGAAGAATTTTGTGTCAACAGCTTTTAAACTAGCACAAAGTAATAAAGATATAAATTTACCAGATGTCTATTCCCTGTAAAATGTTAGTGCAAACAAATACAAACTTAGAAATTTAAAAAATATTGATTTGATTTTGAGTTATCATGTTTTGTAACAGCATCAATTTTTGGCCATTTTTACCTTTATTTTAGCTTATAAAAACTTTAAAAAAAATAATAATGAAATTTTTTTATGTGAAATCATTAGTTTGTAGATACATTCAATCCAAAAAATTTGTACTAAGATAAAAAATTTCAATAATTTCAAAAAAATTCCTTCGAAGGTGTTCGTGTACCTTAAACGATCGTTTGCATTTGTATTTTATCGCGAATTTTTTTTAAAGTCATTTATTATTATATCCCGATTTTATTTTAATTGTATTGTATTTTTTCAATGCGCATTCAGCATTGAAGCTGCCATTAGACATTCACAGTAAACCAAACTCAATGTGTATTATAAAAAAAAAAAAAAAAAGCGGAATGGCTGCTGTGTTGCAAAAAAGTTCAATTATTGTCTGGGATGAGTGTACTATGAGTCATAAACATTCTCTTGAGGCATTTCACAGAACTATACAAGATTTAAACGGCAATAATAGACTCTTCGGTGGTGCTGTTTTACTACTATCTGGTGCTTTCCGGCAGACATTACCTGTCATTCCTCGCTCTACGTTTGGTGATGAGATTAACGCATGTGTGAAACAATAATTTTTATGAAAAAACGTTGAAACACTTCGATTGACCATACATATGAGAGTACAATTACATAATGATCCATTGGAACAAGTATTTTCAAATCAATTACTGGATATCGGAAACAGTACAATCAGACTATATCAAATATGCAATGTATCCAATTGCCAGACAATTTCTGCTCTGTTGTTCATTCAAAAAATGAACTAATTGAGAGTGTATTTCCGGATATTCTTAATAATCACTTAGACCATAATTGGCTCAGTAATCGTGCAATTTTGGCAGCAAAAAATGTTGATGTTGATGAAATTAACTGTCAAATACAAAATTTATTGCCAGGCAATCTAATGACTTTTGGGGGCTGAATGGCCGAGTGGCTAGCGCTCTGGCGCTCAGTACCACAGGTTTCGGGTTCGAGTCCCGGAGGTGCCATGGATGTTTGTAGTGGTTCGGAATCCACTTTAAACCGTAGGTCCCGGTCTAACATGATCGTAGAGCGTTGCGAGGG